>JAMGYR010000026.1:0-60900 GCA_025531575.1 Pichia sp. PH4023 | reverse complement strand
TCTTCACTCGTGTCATTCCCAACATCGGCCTCACCAATGAAGTCATTAAGAATACCATTGTGAGTCACTTCGCCAGCATGCTCGTTATATTCTGGATCAGAAAGTATTATTATGCTATCATCAGTATCGTCTGCTGGTTCGTTGTCTGAGATGCGAGTTTCTACTTGAGAGATGGCCAAATTTGACTCTTCACCCTCACTTGCGGGTAAACTTTTGACACAACTACTTGATGGAGATAGGTTTCCAGCCTCTTTATCAATCGAGACGCTGTATCCTAGCTGTCTAAAGAGTTTAGAGATGCGTTGTTGCCTGGTCTTTTCATTAAATTCGGCTTGTTTTACACGTTCCTTTTGCAGTTTATACTCACGCTCGATGTTGGCATAATAAGCATCTTCATCATCCTTAGACATTTGTTTGTACGCCTTGAATCTTTCTTGCAGTGATTTTAACAGTGAATTTTTGTCATTCGAAAAATGTGTACTTTCAGTTCCAGAAATCTGTAAATTATTATCAGATTGAGGGTTCCCAAAACGGATCGGAATGTTTGCCCGTTCTGCAATTGTTATCCAGTACTCTGGATCATCCATTATTCTATCTTCTTCATAATAGAACTCAACATTAGGATTGTTGGCATAATGCCTCCTCGTCGCTTGATCCATTAATTTGTTTTTACGTGACAAGCGTATTATCAGCTTCTTACTCTGGTTCGACCCATTCTCTTGTTTCGAGTTACTGTTAACAAATTCATTTGCAGAGTTTTCGTACATAATTGTTATCGGTAGTACTCTGGCTCCTAATATTTATATCAGACCAAACGTCAACAACTCATTTAATCAACAAAGTTGCGGTATTCAGTATATGCAGAACTAAAACATGTAACAAGAAAATTACAAGGTGAAAGTATAAATTTATCCGTGCACCGCGGATTCTTTAAACTCAAAATAGTTTCTCAATCGATTCGGTGTACAGCTTCAAGAGCTATCTAGACCATCTCACTCTTCAAGCTCAAACTACCCAAGTGCTGCAGAGTATTTCCACTTGATAGCCCTGGATGCTATGATGGTCTTGGATAGCAATACCCCCGAAGAGTCAATTGCGTTGACTGTGGGATTTTATGATCCTTTTTCAATTTTTCAAGGCGGTTTCAGATCGGATTTTGAAAAACATGTCAAGATACCTTCCTTCTACTGGAAAGACAACCATGATTCTTTGCGGGTTTTGAAGAATGTTGATTTCAAATTTGTGGAAGAGATTCCTCGATCTAAAAAAAGTGATGTTTCATATCTGAAATTAATGTTTGTTTCATGCCAGACAGTAGATGATTATAGAGCAAAAGTTCGTCCG
The DNA here is from genome assembly GCA_025531575.1 of Pichia sp. PH4023. Classification (NCBI taxonomy): domain Eukaryota; kingdom Fungi; phylum Ascomycota; class Pichiomycetes; order Pichiales; family Pichiaceae; genus Pichia; species Pichia sp. PH4023. The sequence continues at coordinate 59,556 of JAMGYR010000026.1, read as the reverse complement.
TTGGTTTTACAATGGTTAGGTAGCATGAAATCGATGGAACCAACGGTTCCCTACCTCATATTTTTTTTTGAAAACACTGAACTCAGGACTAAAGCTGACAAATACTTGAAAACTAATCTTTTCAATAAGTTGAAAATTGACTTCGATACTAATGAATTTGGTGTGGATAACATTTTCAAGATTAAATCGATATACCAAGCTAATATCGACAAAGTCGAGGTTTGGAAATATATATCATCATCTTTGAGAACGTTACTAGCAGATTCAATTAACCTACAATTACGTTCTTCTGAAAGTAATCTTGTAGAAACTGCACAAATTTACCAAGACTTAAAGCAAAAACAAGATGCTTTGGCTTGCTATTCTAAACTTTTCAACAAGTATCCCTTTATCAAAAAAGAAGACTTTGAATCTGTTAGGCTGGAGCAAATATATGAGATATTCAATCCGCAAAGTAATATCATCAAATATAGCTCGAATTCTAAGTTTTTATCGAAAAGTCTGTACTACCGCCAACAAGAACTAATTTTACTAGTTCCTTATCTTACAGATATGGTATATACAAAAAACATTTGTCGGCTTGCTCAAACGCTCAAATCATTTATCAATTCTTTAGAAATGTGCTATAAAAGAAATGAAATCAGCTTTCTGTTGATTCAAATGTTCTTAGGCAACCAACACTTGAAAAAGTTACTAGAGCAACACAAAAGCTCAAATGCCGAACTGATAAATAGTATAGGAAGCCTAAAACTTTTACAACGAAATGAATTGATTGCATTAGGAACACAAAAAGGTTACTATGTGAAAGGTTCAATGTCTATTATTGATATGCAATTCTCAAGCGCTCCGTATAACATTCTGGATGAGAGCTTGAAGTCTATAATGAATTCCAATCAGTCTTTTATTGACAAGGTGATTGAGCTCACGCGAGACTTGATCAATACTTACAACCAATGCTCTACAAACATGAATGCGATTGCTTCACTTTCAACAGAACTTGCACTTATATTGTATTTTTCCACTGATGACTATGAGACTTCCTATGATCAACTAGTGAAATCTTACGATTTTTACTTTTCTAGTGGCTGGAAATATATAGGGGTAACTTTGCTGGAGGTGTACATTGAAAACTTGGATAAATTGATTGAGCAGCGTGGCTTAGATGTCGTTTTCCAATTACTTTCAAGTTATGTCACATTGGCCGTTAATAAGAGCGCCAAATTTGATGAAAGTCATTTCAAGAAGTTATGCTCTAAATTAGAAAAACCAATTGCCCTGAAAACTAAAGAACTGCTGAGAATTTCCCATATTTCGTCTGTATACTGCGATGAAGTTGACACGTACAAAATAGACCTAAGGTTCAAGTCCAAAATTGGCTCCAATGTAGATAAATTCAGATTGTTCATGAGAAATACAAGTAACGAAATTATACAGTTCACTTCATCTGAAGTCAAAATAAAAGAGAAAAACGTTCTAACATTGACATGTTCCAAAGTGATTTTCGATACGTTCAAATCTACCAATATTTCTATCAACATCGGAAAATTTGAAATATTACAGCCGGTCAGTATGACAATACACGTTTCGCCAGTTGAGTCATTCTATGCTTTGAAGAGTAAAACAATGGAAGAAAACACAAGATTCAGCATAAAAGTACCTTCAGTCCGATATCTACATTCTGACAAACTTTTGTTTCAAGTCCGGGTCGGCAAAAATGACATTAGCAATCTTGAGCTTGTGTTTGTGAAGACGGATCCAGACAAATTAGTGAATAATACTGAGTGTCAAATGTTATTAGTTGACAGCTCTTCCTCGAATCACCCGAATGAGCCAAAAGCGCTTGATTTTACTATCAAAGAAACAGATCAAAAACTAGTTTTCTCACCAAAAGAGCCCTCTATCCTCAAATGCGGAAGCGTGATATCCGTATACATTCCCTACTTCTTCCCACCTGATGTTTCTAATACGGTGTTGGATGTTAGGTATATGATTCAATTTATCTCAATAGATAACTTGAAGGGACAACTTATTTGCTCGCAGAAACGCTTCTCGCAATTGCAGAGCTCACTACCCATTGCTGTTGCTGCCGATGAGACTTTCCGCTCTTCATATTCTTTGACTAATGAGAAATCAAATGAAACGTTATTTTCACTCTTTTCTTACTATACCATAAATTCTGTATCGGGCGAAAATCCAATACGAATTCAAGAAGTGTCTTTATCATCAGCTAACTCTCAAATTGAAACATGGAAATCACCAAAAAACGTGGTTGCATTTATTGATCAGGGATCCACATTTTTTTACAAAGTAAGCGATTTTACCTATCGTGATGTGCTTCTTAGGATATCATATAACAGTGTCAAAGATGAGATTGTTGAGCTCATGAATATGAGGTTTGTGAATTTTTTGGAAGAGGAGAAGGCTGTCTCCGTTGAGAAGAAAAATTTCTTTATATTTGTATCTGTGGCACATCAGATTTGGGAGATACTACAGTACAAGTTGAACTTTTATGCGCTTACGGGCAAAATATTCATTATTGACTACGATAGCCGGATCATTGACAACTTTTTGAAGTACATTGATATAGGGAGTCAAGCTGACTTCAAACAACATGTTACACAATTCTTGAATAGTTTACCTGATGTTGAAATCGATGATAGCTTCAAGACGTTTATGTTATCAAATGTGAAAAAAGAGCTCTGTATTACAGTCAACTTGCCACCGATCAATATGATTAACGTAGTTGAATATCACTTTGATAAAGTGTTACAGTACCTCGTCTGTGAGCCTATCAACGTTAATGTCACACTCGATGTGCATTTGTTAGGTCCCTTCAACAATCAGGACGAAGTTTTAGACAATAAGACAATTTTAGAAAAAAAGGTCCGTTTTAAACATAATCCTAGCGGAGAGGAAAGCAACAACGAAGATCCATCCCAAGTTGTAAATTTAAACTTAGGGTTCATTGATACTGATCAAAAGTGGATTATTTCAGGGGTCAAAAATTTAGAAGCAAAAATCAACTTGAACGACACAATCAAAAATAATGGTTCGCATTTCCAGTTTCAACTAACCTTTGTTCCATTGAAGCCAGGAAAGCTCCAGTTACCAGGAATCGAGATTAAGAATCAGAGCCGAAAAGATCTCATAATGGAGCTGGACTACAAAAATACGGCCGAAAGCGTATTGGTGGTATCGGAACTGAATAAAATTATACATTCTTTCTAGTAAAGTAGAAATGAAACCTTGATAGATTACGCATCTAGTATTCCCTGTACTAGTGAAACAGAATTTGGCTTTTTGGCGACAAAATCTGGCTTGATACCCTTCTCTAGCAAATAGGCTTCAGTGCTCGGGCCGATGCTCGCAATCTTGAAATCTGAATTTCGACTTAATAAATGCTCGGTTATATATTCTGTACCTTGTGGACTGAAAAATACTAACCACTTTTCACAATCACTTGAACTCAAATTATTGTATACTGAGGAATACCTCTCAACAACATCTTTCATCACCTCCGTCCTGTAAGCGACTAATTCTTTAAGATCAAAACCTGCCGAAGTCAATTTCACGGGGATGATGTCTTTACGAATCTCTCCTGTCAGAAACAATATCTTTTTGTTTCCGTTCTGAAAGAAAGTGTCAGCAATTATGAGCTCAGACAAAATAGATCCATTTCCTGCGTTTTCTCCTCCTCTGATATCTTCAAACCCCAGTTTCGCAAGAACTTCAGATGTTGCCGGTCCCACTGTATAAGCTGGTTTATTCAGTATTTTTTGTAAAATGTTCGTGTCTTCTATGGATGATAACACAATGTCTAGCGATTCTATGCATCTTTGGGAAGTTATGATGAATGCCTGAAAATTATCCAAGTACTCTGATGATGTTAAAAATTTTACTATCTCCCCATGATTGATAGGTTGATGAATTAGTAATGGAATAAAAAGGGCGTCCACAGAACGGTTTTTGAAGTCTGTCTTATATGGATCAAAAGGGATTGTTTCGTTTTTGAGCAATACCACTTTTTTGCTCATTTTTTTGGTTCGCCTGGCTCACAAAAAGCTTCATAAAAGATTGATGCAATCTGAAGTATGAGGCAAAATCACATATCCTGTAATATTCTTCTCGCCTTGATCGCTCGATCCTTGGAAGTTTGAAAAATGAAGATTTTTGAGGACCTCATGCGATATCTACAAATATGCCGGTACAAAATGGACAAGAGGGCCACTCATGTCTGAATTACGATAAGCTTTTTTATAAGGCTAATTATATTCTAAAATTCAAGATGTCCTGAAAAGCTCTTGAAGCGTTTTGAAACAATTTCCTGGTTTACCGCAAAAGTACTGTTTAAGCTACACTGGGATTACTCATGAAAATACCAGAATGCAAAAAGTAAATATAACTCTATAAAATGTTTACAAATATTTCATAGGATCCTTAGGAGTTGGATTCTCTTTCAAGGAAAGCAGAGTTTTATCTCTCATTCTAAACATCGGTTGAAGAACCCAAGTATTAGTAGCAAGCACACTACTCTCCTCCTTTGGATCACGAATGATATTGAATAAGTATGGAGACTCTAATTGCCCTTTCGATTCATTAACTTCTGGTTCCCACCACAAGTGAAGTTTCCAGTCCCGCCATTTTATTGCCCTCAAATTGTCTTTGATGAAGAACAAGAAACCTTCTCTGGGAGACTTTTTGTTGAGCGGATCACGCAAAAACTCAAGCTGGTTTAACCCATCAATCGGTCTGTCCGCTGGGGGCGACGCTCCTCCAACTTCCAATAAAGTACTAAAGATATCAGTAACATGAATCATCTCGTTTGTTTGGATGCCTTCAGGAACTTTATTTGGCCATCTAACAATAAATGGAACCCTCAAACTGCCCTCCATAGCTGTATGGTATGTACCTCTATAGAACCCCGCAGATCCTCTGTAAGGCTGCCTGAATTCAGGACCGTTGTCACTAGCAAAAATCAAGAATGTATTTTCTCTGATTCCAAGCTCATCCACCTTTTTCAGAATTTGGCCAACACGGTAGTCCATCTCAACCATAGAGTCTGCAAAATTACCGTTCTTGGTGACATTTTCAAAGTCTCTGTGAGGGAGAGTTGGAAAATGAAGATGGACCAGCGGGTGATAGAGAAAAAACGGTTGTTTTTCACTGACCATTCTGCTCATGAAATCTTCAGTTTTTTCAACCAGTTTTTCGTCGATTAATCTTCGTTGATCAAGATCGTAAACACATACATTCTCTGAGGGCGTTCCTTTTGTACCTTCCATTATGTATGGAATTTCAGCAACTGATGGATCAAAGCCAACACTTTCAGTGAATTGAGATTCATCAGTTGTTCTCGGAATACCATACCACTCGTCAAACCCCCTATCCGAAGGGAATCTTCCTTGAACGTCACCCAAATGCCATTTTCCATGATGTGCGGACTTGTAGCCGTGCTTCTCCAATACCTCTGGAAGGGTAATTTCCCATCTTTGAAGACCTTGTGGAAAACCGCAAGGAACAGATTGTCTACAACCTGTCCTGAAGGGGTGCCGTCCGCTCATAAGCGCAGATCTTGTTGGAACGCAGTCACTTTCAACATTGAAATTTGTGCACAAAACCCCTTCTTTGGCAAGGTTGTCTATATTGGGAGTGGGAGCTCCTCTAAGCACACCTCCCCCATAGCATCCTAACTCACCAAATCCTAAGTTGTCGGCTAAGATCAAGATAATGTTTGGTTTGGTGAGATCTGAAGACATGGGACGCGTCGTGATTGGATCCAAGCAAGCATTCCTCAAAACCTAATCAATTTTTTCCAACAGATAACATTTCTTGTTGATTGAACACAAAAACTGCCAGCATAACTTCTTTTTATTTTAGTTGAACATACGAAAACGGATCGATTTAATCTCTGGCATGTTTGCTTGTAGGGTCGACAGAACGGGCTGGTAACAAAAATCGCACCGCTCTGATGAGAGGGTATCGGCCGGTATTTCTACATTTGGTTTTCGGCGGCTACATCAGGTAATATCGGCCGACAAACTGTGGATACTGATAAAATGAATATTTCATAATCTTTCTTCCGAAGACATTTAGATACTAATCAGATAATAGCCACAATAACCTGGAATCAGTGACTTATCAAGTGGCTTCCCGGATTATCGGTTTGTAGTTGAAACAGATATTAAGATAAGAGTCTAGTTAAGATTCGGTATTTATATACTGGTAATGATTCTGGTATGCTGTTCGAAACGTCATTCAGCTTTTCCTTCTGCTACTCTGAACTTTGAAAAAAAGTTCCATTGAAAACTAAAGCCTGTTGAAAATGATCTCAACTGAAAGTAAAAAGGATTACATGTTGAGCGCCAAATCGGCTAGCCCTGAAAATTATGAACCTGAAGATGAAAATGCATCGATTACTGAGCAGTATTGGTCCTCCTTAGAGGAAAAGCGTCTTGTTCTGAAAATCGATCTGTCCATACTTCTGTTTTTGATGTTCTCTTTTTTTTCTCTTCAATTAGACAGGAGTAACATTTCTAACGCTCTAACCGGAGGTATTGGCAAAGACATACATTGTACAACAGACGAAATAGCAACCGGTAATCAATTGCAGTCAGCAGCGATTGTTATTATGGAGATTCCGTCTAATATTATTATCCATAAAGTTGGTTGTTTACCCTTGCTAATTGCGCAAGGAGTCCTGTGGGGCCTTGTTGCTATTTTTCAAAGTTTTATCACTGGGAAGAAATCTTATTATGCTACGAGATGGCTATTGGGAATGTTCGAAGCAGGTTTTATACCAGGTTCGATCTACGTGATCTCTAGGTTTTACAAGCGCAATGAACTGGCAACCAGGACTACCCTCTTCTATTTTGGCAATTATTTTGCCGCTGCCGTTGGTAGCTTGATAGCAGCAGGGATTCTGGGTATGCCATTCCATAAAAATTGGCATCCCTGGAGATTTTTGTTCATGATAGAAGGTTGTATTACAATATTTGCTACTCTGCTTCTTGCAATTTTTGTTGCACGTTCTCCAGAAAACCCTTCTCCAGTTCATAACCTCTTTTCTTTTTTCAGCAAACGTGAAGAAAGGATTATGCAAGACCGTCTTAAGTATTATGATTCAAAGCCTTCAGATAATTCAGACGTGACTCCAATCACCCTTAAGAACATATTCAAATCAATTTTTCTCTGGAGAAATTGGCTACATCTGATGATGAATTTCCTGCAGATTGCTCCTTATGGGGGGTTGCAGCTATTCTCACCAAAGATTATAAAGTCTTTGGGTTTTAGCACAGTTAGAGCAAATGCGTTGGCCTCGATCGGACCATTCGGACTTTGTTTTTTCTCCTTAACAGCTGCGTGGCTTTCAGACCGTTACAAAACTAGAGGTCTCCTTATGTTACTTACATTAGCATACTCTATCACATTTGCAGGCGTGCTACAAAGTATGCGTATTGGCGTTACCAAAAAGTGGACCATGTTTGCAATGATTACCATGATTAATGCAGGTGTTGGTACTGCGCAATCATTGAATAACTCATGGTTGGCCATCAACAGTAGGCGCACTTTGGACAGATCTGTTGGCTTGGCAATGTGTGTCATGGGAGCAAATTTGGCAGCCATTGCCGGCCAGAATTTCTTCAAAGATAAAGATGCTCCCGTTTATCATCCAGCTTTCGTAGCTATTTTATGTTTCTATGGGGTTTCTATTTTGTGGTGTTCTGGAATTATGTTTATATACTATTCAATCAATAACCGGCTGAAATTTGAGTTTGGTAGGTTCGGTAGGTTTTTCAGGGGGTCTCTACGCGTCGATGATGAATCTCATAGTAGCGAGATACATGTGGATGAAGTTTCTACTGCACCTGAATGGAAATACCAATTCTAGTTCGTTGTTGTTATTGTCTTCTTCAATTTTACTTTTTTTATTTATCATTTTTTTATTCTTATTAGATAGTTGGCTTGTGTTCTGGCATTTACTAGTAATCAATCAGTAGAATGATTTTGTTATCATTTTTAGTATAAAATAATTGTCAGATGGGCGCGTATTTTCAAACGGGTACTTGTTATCTTTCGAAATCTCAGTTTCAGAAATGTCTTGGCAGCTAATCACGGAAATTGGAGCTTTTGGCTTGCGTCTAAACTGGAGTGATCCGAATTGCTGAAATGACCAAAATTTCAAGAAAAAGACCAATAAGCAGTTGTAAATACTGCTACAAACATAAAGTCAAATGTGATCGTGGGAACCCGTGTGGAAACTGCATAAGATTGAATAACTCTTCATGTGAATACAATCTCCAGAGTTTTTTACACCATGACCTGAAAAATCAAAAGTCAACAGAAAAGCGCAACAGCTCTATAGTAACTTATCCATCGAATGCTTTGTTTCCTCATTTAGGTTCGATGATGAGAAAATTCATCATGAATTCGATAAGCAATAAGACAGCTTCATGTATTGGTTTTTTTGACTTCTCGAAGGAAGCGGACTCGGAGTACTTCAGAGTTCACATTCATGAGCTTTTACCTGAAAAGAAAACACTCACTAAGTGCTTTAGTATGTACTGGAACTGTATTCATCCTTTGCTTCCCATATTGGACGAATCTGCAATTTGCAAAAAGTTTGAATCTTTTTTAAAGGAAAGCAATTTAGCTGAGAAAGAGGAGGTTTACGAACCTCAGTTTCTGATAGTTATCTTTGCCGTTTTATTCTCAACAACAATTCAGCTTGAACTTATAATATCAGATTCAGAAAAAAGGAAAGAATTGCAATGCCAGAAAGACAAGTGTTATGTGGGCTTCAAACGTCTACTTGCACTGCTGAATTTCCCAAATGTCCCTTCTTTTGAGTGTGTCTCATCATCTTTAATTGTTTACGAGGTTGGTACCTTTTGTTATCGACAAATTGCATTTGAAATTTGTGTACTTTGCAAAACTTTGTGCTCTATGGGAATTCACCTTGCTACCAACAACAATAAGGCGACAATGCAAGGAATAACTTTGAGAAAACAAGTCATGTGGCATACTGCTCATAAAATTGAAACAATGTCTACAATTTGGTGTGGCTCCTTACCAAATGCAAACCTCCATGTCGATATAGTTGGTTTTCCCAACGCTTCAGGGTCCGGCGCACAATCCAGTTTATCAGTCAAGACCGTAAACCCGTTCATTGCTTCTCAGAATTTGATTTACAAGGTTTTACCATATTTTAGTGACTTGACAATATTTTTAAACGTAGACACAGAAAGTGACTATTATCGCTCATTTGATTTCACTATTTTTGAAAGAAAACTCTTTTCTTTATGTCAACACTTCCGTGATGTCCAAGATGAAATTGTGAGATGTGATACCACAAAGTTTGAAAAGAAAACAAATAGATGGCTTATTGCAAATTCCAGAAATATGCTGTACCGACTTTATTTCTTATACTATGTTTGTTTAGAAGATAAAACTACACGATCTAGGTCTTCCTCTGTCCTTCAAAATAGTAAAGAAATTGAAAACATCAAAAACAAACTTTATAAAGCAGACGAAAATCTGTACACTAATTTCTTGAAAATGCGTAAGCCCTACGATGGTAAACTTGTTGAAATTGTCATGCTACTACTATATGAATCTAGAATAAGACTTAGCTTTGAAGATGAGATAGTTAACTTCAAATGGTCTATAAAAAACTGCAATCCATTCCAGTACTTGGTTATTCTGGTAAAGGATATTTACAACCAACCTCATAAAAGATACACTTTCGAAGACTTAAATGAAAGTGTACAGTTGTTAGTTGAAGAAAAGATCTTCTCAGCCGATGGTGATTTGCGAGTGTGGTTAGTTAGTGAAGTCTTAAAACGACTTGACTCATTCAAAAAGTTCTGGCCTGAATCTTCCTATGTGATATATGACTTTCTTGTCAACTTATGGAATTTTGTGGAATCACCAAGGCAAACACTATCAGATGAGACCTTTGAACTTCTGCTAAATAGTTCTTCTTTGAAGGAAGCAAACGGAAGTCCACTATCAAGCATAATTGATTACTTGCCATTCGAGTTTGCAAATAACAGTGTCGAGGAATATTACCACTATTTTGATTTTCCAACGGATTTTTAAGACTGTTATCGGAAGTGAAACTTTTGAAAATAATTCTGTTAAAACTTATATCCAAAAATTTTGAAGAGAATAACTTGCTGTAAAACTTGACCGGGTTCTCATTTCTTTTTCTTAGATAGAGACAACTTGAAAGGTCGTAGCACAGATTCATTAGACAAAGTTCCTACAACAGAGTCTTCGTTCTCAGAAAAAGAAGAGTCTTCGTGAAGGGATAGCAATGAATTAGAATTATCACTTACTTCGAGAACTGAGTCATTTTCGGTTTGAACTCGTCTTTTATCAGTCTCTTTGAAAATTGTTTTCATCGTATCATGTATAATGCAAAAGTCTTCTAGGTTTTGTTTGACTAGTGCATTAAACTTCATTGTATCATCTTTCAAATCAGAAGTCAAGTCTTGTCTTAGTCTAGCTAGCGTATTTACTATGTCCGTACGCTTGGAATTTGCCATTGGAGTTTTATCTACCGTCTGACGAAATTCTGCAAATAAGGTTTCTAACTCATCGTCTATTTTCGTGTTGCACATAGAAAGTAAAGATGAGCTTGCTGTGGCCAATGAACTTTGGACTAAATAATACTCAAAGATCAGCAGATTGATTTCTTTAACTATTTTTAAGCATGATTGCTTACACTGATCCATAATATGATAAAAAAGATTTGAGTTTTGATCTATTTTATCATCGGACACATCAAAAATCGTAGTATATTCTAGACAGTCAATGCCAAACAATTGATTTTCGAGATGTAAAAAGCTACTGTTGAAAAGACCGTATATTACTGATACCCAAGAAGTTATCCACTCATCGCTGCAATATTTCAAATCAGAGATTTTTTCCGATGTACTAAATTCCAGGTGTTTGATTTTCACATTATTTCCATTGATTAGTGAATAGTGCCTGCATACTTTTTCCTCCATTATCTCTAACCGTTTAAGCAGCTCAAATAACATCGCATTCTCCGAGTTTTTATTCGTTTTGCAAAAATCCTCACTGAAATCAGAAAGCTTTTCCATTGAGGTTTCATCTTTGGTTTTCAAAAAATTGTTAAGTTCAATTGCTCTTTCCAAGCACGGTACTATGTTTTCAGCCGAAGGTTTTTCGTCATCCTGTGAATTTACCTGGTTAGTTTTACCCTGCAATAAATCCAACTCTTCAAACTTGAAAATACAAGCCTCAAACAAAGTTTGGGAGCAAAGCAGTAGGGCATTACATTTGTAAATTTCGACTTTATCTTCTTCTACCGCTTCGTTTAAATCGGAAAATTTGTTAGTTATATTGCTCCTGATGTTTTCCAATTTTTGATCAATTTCTGTGGTAAGCTTTTCCACTTCTCTATTTAGCTTTGAAGTTTGGCTCCTGGTTTCTTCCAAGCTAGAATTTGCAATGTCTATATTAACTTTCAATTCTGATGCTTGCCCGTTTAGTTCTGTCAACTTTTTCAAATCGTTGTGAGCAGAAGTTTTGGCCTTCAAGCAAATAGATTTAGCCTCACTCACTGTAGTTTCAAACTCAAGTGATCTATTGGTGATAAAGTCCTTGAAAGCAGCTCTTTGTTGCTCAATCTCTGTTTTAAAAAATTCTATCTGCTTCATATCCAATACCTCATGGTCAGCTAGTATGGATTCAACTACCCGCTCCACATTCTGGACTCTTTCGAATGTTTTCATAAAGTTCTCATTTGTAAAGTTCTTGAGCGAAAGATACCTGTTGGTCAAGTAAAACAGAAATATAAGGAACAACAAAACTGCGCATGTAAAGCCCAAAACAGCCATTTGAAGCAGCTGAAAAAAATGATCTTTTTTCAGAAACATGCTCTGAATTTCTTGCAAGTATGATTCGTTTTCCAAGTGTTTATGAAATTCCACTAAAGAATCATCAGTCGTGAATAAGTTACCCAAGTACAGCCCAAAGGCAGTGGCACTCAGTCCGACAGCACAAGGACCAAAATTACTTAGAAAATTCTCCGGCATATAGTATTGAAGTAAGTGTTCAGCACTTTCTATAGCATTTGCAAAAATCATGTTTTATTGGGTTCTTGGTTGCTAAAGTACATGCCTTAAGAGGTATTATGCATTTTGTCTAAGTAATATGCGGAAACCTCATCATTAAAGATATTTTATAGACATCTATAGCATGCTCTGACCTTGAGATTAAGCTCAAATGAATGAGTGATGGGAAACGTCGGTTATTGATCTATCATGTTCAGTTGTGGGGTTTGGTACATAAAACGAATGCTAACTTGAATTTGTTACAGGTCAAATAGGTAAATCCGTCAGCTTCATGTTTGTTATCATTTCGCGGCAGCGAGTCGAACGATCATTTTAGGAAGGTCTACTGGAAACACTTCTCGGAGTTCACGGAACAACAGGTTCTGACAATTCGGTAAAACGCATCAGGGAGAATATATCATGGGTTCTGGTACAACAAGTGGGTCTCAAGATCGGCAGTCTAGTGTGAGAAGAGCATTTAGATCTCTTTCCCAAGTTTTGGGAATTTCAAGTTCTCAATTTGAGGCGCAAAAAATTGTGTCCTATCAAGACGGGAAATTTGTCGTAGACAATGAGGAATTGATGGAAGTACTAGAGAACGGCACTACGGGTGATAAAGTGAGTGCGCTGAAGCTGCTAAGAGATGAGATGGTTAATATAACATGCGAAGAAAGATTCAGCTTATGGAAATCAGTCAAAGCAAAAATAAATTTGAAGAAAGAGGGAGTTGTTAGGACGGAGGCTCTTAAGGTTTTACAAGAGCTTCTCAATTTTAGTGAGCTTCCCAAAACTAATGGAATGGAATTTTACATTGACATTTGTGAAAGTGTCAACTTTATGGGGATTGATAGGGATATGAAGATTTTTTTGGTGTGTTTCCATGAGTTACTCAGGTTTGCTAATATAACTTCTTTTGAGAAGTACACTGATCACCCTCTGAACGACTTTTTGATTAAATTGCACAAGCAGATATTGATGTATCGTTCAGAAGAGTTGGATGTTCTTATTGTTTCCTTAATTTCCGAATGTATTGAAATTGATAGACATTTATTCACTTCGGACGATCTACAAGATTTACTCAATACTGTAATTGATATGAGTATTAAAACAAAAAATATGTTGGAGCTCAAATCATTTTTAGATTTCTTTGATAGTTACCTTCTTACAGGCTACAAATACGAAGAGGAGCTTTACACTATATTTTCCATTCTTGGCTGTGCTAATGGATTAGAAGAGCTTGAAACTTCAGGGAGATGTGAACTACTTATGGACCGTATTTTGGTTGATGATCTGTCTTCGAAAGTACCATTTACTCTTTGTGACGTGATTATCGCTAGATTTGATACTCAACAAAGGCATAGAAGTGGAAATAGACCAATAATAGGCTGTTTGAGGCTTTTGTCGTATACTTTGAAGTATTTTGATGAAGAATCGAGGGGTGGAAAAGCGATTACTTCCTTTTTTGAACATCATTTGAATTATCTTTTCCAGGCTCTCATAACGGTTTCCGAAAGAACTGATGAAGCAATATCAATTGAGGTCCTCAAATTAATTGATGAGGTGTTAGAAAAGCCATTCATGCTGAGCGGATACTACAAATATTTCATTGAAAGAAACGAATTTTGGAAATTACTTCAACTACTAAACTGGCGAAATAAACAGCCAATATCGTCCAGCTATAAAGATGTTCTAAATGAGCTTTTTAATAAATTACAAAATTTTGATCTTAATAGCTTTTATGTATCACGCTTGATTGAATATTTGGAAGAAAATTATCAAATCTTAAGCAGCTACAATATTTCCTACGCTCTGAACTATTACTCCAAAAATCTGGTTTGTGTTTGTGGTGCATTAAACTGGAAACAAAAATGTGAAACCATCGTTGAAAAATACTATTCAACCACACCATCAGACGTTTTAAAAGTCCTTAAAAATTCCTTCTTATATTGTATTCCATTGAAAATTGATCAGCCATCCCTGGACTTCTATATCAATATCCTCTGCTATGTTTGTGTGCTTGGATTGAATTTCAAGCTAGAAGATGACGTTTTAGAGCCACTCACAGACGTGATCTTGAAGCTAGATGATCAAATGCTCGAAAAAGTTGTTGATGATTATTTAATGGAAATCCAAAGTTTTACTGATTTAAACAAGGAAATTATAGCTAAGACATTGATTCTTGCAACCCTAAAATTTGCTGACAACAAAAAGCTGTCCGGAAAAGCTTATATATTATTGAACTCTGTAGTGAAAATCACAAAGCTCTCAGCAGCTCATGAGAGTTTAAAACTTTTCAATCTGGCAATTCTTCTGCTAACTCGGATAAGGGCTCGCAATGAAGCCTCAAAGAAACATTTTTACATTTATGAGATCAAAAGTGAAGATGTTAGGAATGAGTTTTTTTTGAGCAGGAATGAGAAATCGGAAACTGAAGAAAATAACAAGGATATTGATGTGAAGTTAAAGCAACTCCTTGATGCGCAACTTTCAGATCCTCGATTTGAGCATATTTTGTCTCAGTATTTCTTTGATGGGAAAACAAAAGAATTTGATACAGAAATAGATCCCAAAATCTTGCTAGATTTGTACACTGATATTTTGCGAAATACTACCAGCTGGGAATTTTATCTTCTTGTAGTAAAGCATATCAGATATCAACTTTTGAATTATGACCTTTTCAGGCAAATCTGTAATGAATCCATCATAGAACTTACAAATTTACTCACTCAGCAGATGCAATTTATCTATACTTTCAAATTTGAAAGGCCACATTGGCTCCAAACAAAACACATCCGTATTGCCATTGTTGAAGTTTTGTATGGGATATATCCATACAAAGAAACGATTCCTTTGCGGCAAAGCGAAGACTTGATTAGATCTGTAGCTCTTGATTTTCATTTTTTTGACATTATCAGAACACCTTTTCTGAATTACCTTCATTGCTGCATGTTTGAGTCCCCGAAATTAATGAGGCATTTCGTTTACCCGATATTGAAGATGATTCAAGATGACCTTTCAAAGCCTGAGACATTGTTCTCAAGCTTGGGGTTCGTCCTTGATTTGTATGAGCTTTCCGATTGTTATAAGCTGAAGCAAAAAGAAATTAAGATTATTCAAGATGTTCTGAGTAGAGTTATAAACTACAACATTGAGAGGCACGATTTAATTAATAAAGAGATTAAACTTTCTAAGGTTCTTGCTGGTTTGATCCTTAAAACTTTTGGTTCTGCAGATGAAAATGGTGTGGAGCCAATGGTAACACAAAAGATGAGAATTCTATTCACGCATCTTGTCTGTGGGAGGGCAGGAAAGGAGGAAGAACTGTTTGCAAGAATGGTCCAATGTTGCAAAGACAAGGACTCACTGGCCGGCTCTGTCGTTGACCTTGACAAAATTGAAGTTTCTGCTGCTGTATGCGGGGTTGGAACGGATGCCTACTGCTGTATCTCCACGGGAAAAGACAAGATTGAGGTGGTATTGGTGGAACAGCAACTGAGTCCCCAGCTGGTTGACGAGAGCATGGGCAAGAAGATTCTGATTACGACTGTTGACGAGAATCGAGACTATTTCACCGTTTCGAGCTACGGGTTTGAGTACATCAAGTTGGGAAGTGTTTTTGTCGGACGCAACAACATAGTTCAGTTTGTCAAGGTTCTCATTGATCTCTGTTCCGTTTCGGCGTTGGTGTAGGAGAAATTGTTTCCATGTTGCATTGCTTTCCCATTTGGGGTTTCCAGCTATATATATACATAGATACTTGTTGTAAATAAATAAACAAACAAAACATAAAATGAAGGGAAAAGCAGTATGGCTTCATCATTTCTTCTTCTCTTCTCTCTTGGAGTAGATCATGGCGGTGAAGGGTTCTTCAATCAACAAGACGATCTGGTACATGGTGTACACCAAGGCGGTGGCAAAAAGGCCGGCCGGCTTACCGTAGAACAAGGCGGTACCGAGGAAGCAAAGGGTGGAGCCATCGTACATAGGGTTGTCGCAGATGTTGAAAGGGAAGTCGACGATTCTGTCGTCAAACAAAAAGCCAAAGTGGTCTCCGAGGTAGGTACCGACAATGCCCAACTTGTACATGGAGCCCAAGACCAAAGTGGAGCCGTACGCGAACGAGGACAAGCCGATAAGCTTGCATGGGGCGTTGTCAAGGTACGGCGACGTGGCCTGCTCCGAGATTGCTGCTCTGTAGATCTCGTCCCTGAACAAGCCCAAGGTGAACACGGTCAGCGAGAAAACGTAGACGGCCAGCTTCTTCGAGCCGAAGAAGAGCGTTGACAACGCCTTGGTGTAGTACTCCACCCTGGCCCCGAAGTTCCAGTAGAGCGGGTTAAAGATAATAAAGAACAAGGAAGCTGTGGGAAGACGGACCCGAAGGGCCCCGAGGGGGTGTTAGTCGTCATGCTCGGATTTTGACAGCCGGTGCCTTCATCGCCCGGCATCGCCGTGTCTGTCTCTGCGGCCCCGCACGAACCCCCATCTCCGGAGAAAACATAATTCCGGGGGGGATCTTCGCCTTGGTGGCGGGGGCGGGGAGTTTATGCTGGAGGTTGCTGGCTGAGCTCTGCCCTCCAGAGGAGAGTAAACACCAACCAGCCTTCCAGCAAGCAGCAGTAGCAGCAAGTCGTGTATGCACCCGCAATGTCTGCCGCCGCCGGAACGGATACGTACTTTGAAACTTCTTATCGTTGAAGTCGATATCGCTGTACAAGTCGAGAGCAATCTGTTGAAGACCCATGGTGTGTGTTGTGTGGTTGAAGTATGTGTGTGTAACCGGTAGCAGCACACCAGCAGGCCGTAGATCAAAGCCGAGCTGGGCAGAGCAGAACTCCCTGCTGAGCCGGCCTGGCCCCTCCTTTTATAGCAGCCCCTCCGGCCCTGTCTCGGGCGCCGAGCCACAATCACATGCACACGACAGCCCCGCCGTTGCGGCACACGACGCCGGAGCATGTGAAGATGAGGGAGGGGCCGGACGGGAATAGGGTCTGGCCCGGCCCGGGGGAAGGACATGTGAAACACAGACGGAGCGGTGGACGGTGATGCTTGATCTACAGAGGTACACAGGTAGGTAAATACTGAAGGGTGGAGGTGTTCAGCTGATGTTCTGCTCGGCAAGCCTCCGCTCGAGCTCGGCAAGCTCTCTCTCACGGGCCTCGATCTCCTCCCGCTTGAGGAGGAGGTCCTTCTGCACCCTCTCCTCGAAAGCACGCAGTCTCTCCTCCTCCTTGCGTATCTGCTCCTCCTTGAGCTGGATGTCGGTGTCGGTCTGGTTGTGGTCGAGGGTGTCGTTGGCGTAATCGCCGAGGCCGGTTTCCCGCGTGGTGGACTGGGAGATGTTTCTGCCGGCGGCGCCGGCAGAGAGGCTCGGGGTGCCGAGGTTGCTGGTGCTTGTGTTGGCGGTGTGGATGGAGTCGTTGACGTCGAGCCCGGGGCCGCTGGCGTCGCCCAAGGTCTTTGTTCTGTAGTTCTCGTAGAGGACCTCGTGCGTGAAGTCTTTGAACTCGTTGAGGTGGGTGATGAGGAGGGTGTTTTTCAACGTGGCGACGTCACTGATGTCGTTGTCGAAGATGTCGACGGTGCCCCAGGGGTACTTTCTGATTCTCTTGATTTCTCCTGTGACGGGGTCCTTCGTCGTGGCGTTGGAGCCCATCACGGCAAAAGGAATCGCCCTCTGAAGGTACTTGTTGAGCTCCGCGGTGTCGTCGTCGAGGTTGTCGTCGTAGGAGAAGTACTCGTTGTTGAAGTCGAAGACTGGGAGCTTGTAGTGCTCGATGTCCTCCGCCACCAACCGCTTGTTCAGCTTCAGCTCCTCCACGGTGAGCGAGTCCGCCTTGCTGATGCAGGGCAGAATGTTCACGTAGTCGCCCAATTGCCTGATGATCTCAACGTCGATCTCCTTGAGTCCGTGCCCGGTTGGCGCAACGAAGTAGAGGCACACGTGGATCCGCCCGTCCTTGAACCGCGGGTTTCTTCTCAACCGGGATTCCTCAACAAGAATTTCGTCAAACTGGTACTTTATGTAGTCCTTGATGATTTTGAACGACACGTTGTTGTCGATAGAGTCGCCAAAACCTGGGGTGTCGATGATGTTCAGACTGATTTTCACCCCCTCGTTGTCCTCCAGCTCAACGTTCGACTTCCGCAGCTGCAGCTCCCTGTCGGGGTACGACAGCTCCTCCGGTGAGTACAGACTCACCGTCGACGACGAGTCGACAATCGGCTGGTCGCAGAGCGTGTTGATGAACGTCGACCTGCCGCTTCCCGACTGGCCAATCACCATGATGGTGAAGTTCAAGGATTTTTTCAGGATCTTCTTTTTTCTCAACTGTTAAAAAAGAGGGCCAAAACTGGACAAATGCCAGCATTGCAGTGCCTCCCCTCTTGTGTGTTAGTATAATTGTTCAAGCAAGAGAAAAGCTGGAAGTTCGAGTCTCTAAGCTCGCCAACGTGTGTACATACAGCAGATGAGCTCTCAATAACTGTGACCATTGTGATTAATCTATCCTCTATGTCTCTGTCGTGACGCTATCTATATCCAAAACAGCTCTTGTCTGTCTCTCTCTCGATGTCCCCAGACCTGAACCGCTCTCTTCCATCTCTGTTTACCACACGCATCTTCGTGCCAGATCACCATCCCCAACTCGGCTTCACACACGTCGCAGACAGGTAACGTTCCGCACTGGGAAAAACAGCAAACGCGCGAAACGTGTCTCAGTCCACACAAACAAACACCGTCCGGCCTGGGCCCTTAACGGGGGTCGGGCCTGTCGCGTCAGTCAGTACGGAGGAGAGAGAGTAGAGAGAATGGAGAGAACAGACGAGGCCAAAGAGGCAAGAGGGCTTCTGGCGTGTCTGGTAGGGAAAGGTGAAAGCCAGATAATGGTCACAGGGCAGTTATTGCATATACGTGGCACAGCAACGCCGTGTGGCTAAGTGCGGGAAGCAAGAATCTCGATGTAGCTTGTTACGTAAGCATACACTGAAATCTATTTGAGATGATGACAGACTTTTTTGGTCCGAAATGAATAATCAAGGAAACCCACAAAAATATTTCAAGAAAAAAAGGATTATACAGTACTCTTGTTGTGTGTATTACGGTACATTAAATAAAAGCATGTGGTTGCCTCCTTGGCCAAGTGGTAAGGCGTCGCACTCGTAATGCGAAGATCGTTGGTTCAATTCCGACAGGAGGCACAAAATTCATAATTTTTTGAAGCAGAAGAATTTTTTGCGAGTGTGCGTTTGCATGCACAAGCCATTAGTATGTGCTTTTCTCTGTCTTTGCATGGATTAATAGTTGTAATTAGTTATTAAGTAGACTATGTATTTTATAGAAAATAACAGTTATCGTAGAAAATATAGTAAATTTTTAAAAAGACTCGTTATATAAAATTATATTTCGTTTTTCAGTATGAAACCCGACCGGCCTTCATCTTTCAAACACTAAGCAGCATCTATTCCCCAATAATTTGCAGCCTAGCACCTGGAGGAAGAAAGGTTTCCAGTGATTGATTTCATATTTATTTCAACTTTAGAATTCAACACCCATAACCATGGCCAAAATTGCCATTCTAACAAACAAGCCGTACCTCATTTGTCTGAAGTATGCAGCTCTTTGGTCAAAGTCAACTTCTTCTTTGATTTCGTCAACTCTAGGAAGTGGATGCATCACACACATGTGCTGCTTAGCATCCTTCAACACTTTGTTGCTGATGACATAAGTGCCCTTCAATCTTTCGTATTGTGCCAAGTCCTTGAATCTTTCTTGTTGTATTCTAGTACAGTACAGAACATCGGACTTAGCGATAATCTCGGTGGTCAATTCGGTACTTTCACCAACCAACATACCTTCTTCCTTCAACATGTCTCTTAGGTTAGATGGCAATCTCAACTCTTCCGGTGAAACCAAGTAGATTTTAACTTGGTATTGTTTCAACAATTTACAGAGAGAATGAACCGGTCTACCATATTTCAAGTCACCCATGAATGTAACAGTGATACCGTTGACAGTACCTAGCTCTTCTCTAATGGTGAACAAATCTAACAAAGCTTGTGTTGGGTGTTCTCTGGAACCGTTACCACCGTTAATAACAGGAACTGGTGAATACTTGTCGGCAATGTCGGCAGAATCTTCACTAGGGTGTCTCAAAACGATTGCGTCAGAATAACATGCCATTGTTCTAATGGTATCTTGCAAGGTTTCTCCCTTCTTGACAGATGAACCTTGCTCAGAGATTGAAACAACTCTACCTCCCAATCTTTGCATAGCAGCATTGAAAGACGATGCAGTTCTAGTCGAAGGTTCAAAGAAAGCATTAGTCAAAACTCTGCCCTTCAAGATATCTAAAACACCTTCTCTTTCAACAGCCAATCTCATTTCTTGTGCAACAGTAAACAATGCGTGTAAATCACGTCTATTGATTTGGCTGACAGAAAGAATGTTCTTTCTCAAGAATGGGTTGTGACCTTTGATGTATGTAGATATAGCGTTTGGTGGAGATAATTCTCTTGGTGGCTTGGAAGAAACCAAATCTGCACCACTTGGAGCATCTTCGTCCTCACCATCCTTCAAAGAGTCAATCAATGAGTGTCTTCTGGTAACATCAAAAGAGAATCTGGAGCCTCTTCTGAGATTTGGAGACATAACACCCAATGGAGCAGGTGATGACATTTCAATAGCTGATTCGTTCGCAATAGAAGATGTATGTTGAGCAATACTTTCTTTACCTAAAGCTTCTTGAACAACAAATGCACCTTCCAAACAAACAGTTTGATCGTTCATGTAAACTCTTTCAACTGAACCAGTGTCATTCTTTACAGGACTCCATGATTCAATATGAGATTTTAAGGTAGATGCCTTTCTGTCAACGTTAATATCAATGTAAGATTCCGATTCACTCAAACCAAGTATCTTGATTGGGTTTTCATGCAACTTTGTGACAATATTAGCAACAGTTAACTTGCCTTCGGTAACAGCAGACATCAATAATGGAATAGAATCAGCAAAACCAAAACCGGCACTGACTGGCTTCTTCAAAAATTCAGCCAACTTGTATGGAGTTGCACCGACGGATAAACAATCAATGGATTCCAAGTTGTCCCATAATGCCTTTTGGTCTTCCTTAGTTGGTAAGAATGTTGCCCCTGGATAGTCAGCCTGAGAGAAAAACAATGAGAAAATAGCAACATCGCAAGTAACATTCAAATTCTTTTGTTTTGACATAGAAATCAAAGCCAGATCATCTCTGCCAGTAACATTTGTAACATGAATCTTAGAGTTGAACAATGAAGCCAACAATAACAGTGAGGCAAGAGAAGTAGCCTTAGCATTGACAATGATTGGCTTGTTTGTTGGCCAAACACCAAAGTGAGATGCTAAACTTGGAATCACACTTGGGTCAAAATCTTCAGCATTGATGTAAAGAGCAGAAGTCAATGCACTAACTTGTTGAAGATGTGGAGCATTGGTCTCAGTTGCAGCAACAAACAATGAGTAATCAGAGTATGCATTTCCGTAAATGACTTCTGTAGCTCTGGTTAAAGTTCTAGCATCGACAACTGAAGAACCTTCAGCAGTAATTGGCATGATAGAGTTGAAAACAAAACCTGCAGCTAAAGATGCCTTAGTAGTTTCTTCAAAGACTGCAGCACCCGCTTCACCTAATGTAGGGACAAAGGTACCAATTGAAACTAAACCAGGTAACTGAATAGTAGTGTGTGAAGTTTGAGCATCGATATTATCAACTTCTAATGGTTCATTTCTAGCAATTGCTTCGATCAAAAGCTTAGCACACTTAACGTTTGTGACCAATGGAACGGCGTAATCGACGGCCATTCTTCTAGTTCTATAACCCTTGGAAACATAAGATGATGGTCTTCTAAATCTGTTAGCAGATGGCAAGTTGATGTATAAGTCAATCAAGTTGTTGGCTAAATGTTGAGTTAGAGAGTATTCCGCCTTTTGATCCTCTTCTTCTTCATTCAACAATTCCAAATATTTGACAGGAATACCGTGCTCTTGGATGAAATCCGCAGTACCGGCCGTGGCAAATAATGAGTAACCCAATTGAGACATTTTTCTGATAGAAGGAAGTAATTCCTGTTTTTCCTTGAAAGAACCAATGGATAACAAAATGTTTTTCTTTGGCAATTGGAAACCAGTAGAAACCAAAGACTTTAAGTATGCTTCATACTTATTGTGACCGAAACAAGCAACTTCACCAGTTGATGCCATTTCAACACCTAAAACTGGATCAGCACCAGATAAACGAGAGAATGAGAATTGTGGAACCTTAACAGCACAATAATCATCTGGGAGTTTTTGGGTTGGGTATGGAGTAACCGGAAGATCCATGATTGCTTTAGTAGCCATTTCAATCATATTTGTACCAACAACCTTAGAGTTGAATGGGAATGATCTTGAGGCTCTAACATTACATTCAATAACCTTGATTTCATTGTTCTTAGCAATAAATTGAATATTGAAAGGACCGGTAACATCAAGAGCTTTACCAATCTTAGCAGTAGCCTCAACAATTCTCTTCACAGTTTCAGGAGCTAAATCTTGTGGTGGCACAATTAATGTTGCATCACCAGAGTGAACACCAGCGTTTTCAACGTGTTCAGCAACAACGTGCATGATCAATTTACCATCCTTGGCAACAGCATCCATCTCAATTTCCTTTGCGTTTTCAATATACTTGGTGATAACAACAGGATAGTCAGGTGAAACTTCCACAGCTTGAGATAAGTAGGAAGCTAAATCATCTCTAGAGTAAACAGTGTTCATGGCAGCACCAGATAACACGTAAGATGGTCTAACCAAAACTGGGTAAGAAACCTTTTCTGCGAATGCTTCAGCTTCGTCAATGGAAGTTAATTCCTTCCAAGCAGGCTGATCGACACCAATGTTGTCTAACATTCTAGAGAACTTATATCTGTTTTCAGCAGAGTCAATCATAGCTGGTGAAGTACCTAGAACCTTCAAGTTTTGTCTTTGTAATTGTAGAGCAATGTTGTTGGATGTTTGACCACCCATCGACACAATGACACCAGCGGAGTTTTCGATTTCATAAATATCTAGAACTCTTTCAAGATTAATAGTTTCGAAATATAATCTATCAGCCTCATCATAATCGGTAGAAACCGTTTCTGGGTTGTAGTTGACCATGACAGTTTTCAAACCTTGTTGTCTCAAAGTTCTGATTGCAGTAACAGCACACCAATCGAATTCCACTGATGAACCAATTCTGTAAACACCTGAACCCAAAACCATAACACCGTGATCATTGAAATCAACATCTGAATCTTGACCATTGTATGTAATGTACAAGTAGTTAGTGAAAGCTGGGAATTCTGCAGCAACCGTATCAATTTGTTTAACAACAGGAATGATACCCGCATCTTTTCTCAATCTTCTGATAGCAACTTCGTTGGAGTTCAAAAACTTAGCAACTTGTCTATCTTCAAAACCTAATTGCTTGGCTTCCTTCAATACTCTAATTGGTAAGTTCTCCTTGGTACCGAAAGAAGAGATGTATTCACCAAATTTGGTTAAGCCGTACAACTTACCCAAAAACCATCTGTCAATGTTAGTCATTTGGTGAATTTTTTCGACAGTGTAGCCATTGGCCATAGCGTTTGCAATCGCAAAAAGTCTTTGGTCAGAAGGAGTTTGTAGCTCGCTATCAATGTCAATGCTCATCAACGCTTCAGTGGAGTTGAAACCTAAGTTTTGGTAATCAGTGGATCTGATAGCCTTTTGAATTGCTTCTTCGAAAGTTCTACCAATACTCATGACTTCACCAACAGATTTCATAGATGAGGAAAGCAAGTTTGAAACTCTGGTAAACTTCTTCAAATCCCACCTTGGAATCTTGACAACACAGTAATCTAATGAAGGTTCAAAGCAAGCGCAAGTAACCTTAGTAACAGAGTTCTTGATTTCGTTCAATGGGATGTTCAAACCCAACTTAGCAGCGGTATAAGCCAATGGATAACCAGTTGCCTTGGAGGCTAGAGCCGAAGATCTAGACAATCTAGCATTAACCTCAATAATGCAGTATTCCTTAGAATGTGGGTTCAATGCATATTGAATGTTACATTCACCAACAACACCCAAATGTCTGATAACATTGACAGCAGTCGTTCTTAGCATATTGTAATCCTCATCAGACAAAGTTTGAGAAGGTGCAACGACAATGGAGTCACCAGTATGAATACCAAGAGGATCAAAATTTTCCATATTACAGACAGTGATACAGTTGTCGTATGCGTCACGCACAACTTCATATTCAACTTCCTTCCAACCTTTCATTGATCTTTCAACTAAAACTTGAGGAGAAGCAGCAAAAGCTTTGTTACAAAGTTCAACCAGCTCTTCTTCGTTGTCAGCAAAACCTGAACCTAAACCTCCCAATGCGTAGGCAGCTCTGACAATAACTGGGAAGCCAATTCTTTGGACAGCTGCTAGAGCTTCCTCGATATTGGAAGCGGTTTCGGATTTGGCACATTTCTCGTTGATTTCGTCCATTGCTCTTGCAAAGAGTTCTCTATCCTCAGTAGTAATGACAGTATCAATTGGAGTACCAAGGACCTTGACTCCCAAAGATTCGAACTCATCCTTTAACTTGATACCAACATTCAAAGCGGTTTGACCACCAAAAGTACAGTAAATTGCATCAGGTCTCTCATGCTTGATGATTTTTCTTACAAATTCAGGAGTGACAGGTAAAAAGTAGACCTTGTCCGCAAGACCCTTAGAAGTTTGGATAGTTGCAATATTTGGATTAACTAGAATGGTGTAAATACCTTCTTCCTTCAATGCCTTAATAGCTTGGGAACCAGAGTAGTCAAATTCACCAGCCTGACCAATAGATAAACCACCGGAACCCAAAATAAGCACCTTCTTAGGGTTGAGTCTTGGATATAATTTTTCATTTTCTTCCTTCTTACCACCCGGGAATTCAACAGCCTTCAACGCTTTAGAGGTCTTAAAATCAATAACAGACTGGATGAAAGTGTCAAATAAGAATTCGGTATCTCTTGGGCCTGGGGTTGATTCAGGGTGGAATTGAACAGAGAAAAATGGCTTTTCAGTGTTGTAAATACCTTCATTCGACCCATCGTTGGCATTCACAAACAATTCTTTCCAGCCAGGTTGTAAAGTTTTGACATCGACAGCATAACCGTGATTTTGAGAGGTGATGTAACATCTACCAGAAACAGTAGAAGTACATGGGATATTATGACCTCTGTTACCAAATTTCAATTTCAAAGTAGAGGCTCCTGAAGCTCTAGCCATCAACTGGTGACCTAAACAGATACCAAAAATTGGGGTTTTGGCTTCATCAAGAGATTTTCTTAATCTCTCAACAACGTCGGTCATAACGGAAGGATCACCTGGACCGTTAGAAATAAACAGACCATCATACTCTTCCTTGGTAAAATCGTAGTCCCAAGGAACAACCTTTAAGGAGACACCTCTGTTAACGAAGCATCTGATTTGGTTGTATTTCATACCGACATCGACGGCAACGATTCTGAGGACCTTTCCATCAGGACCCAACTTGGCCAATTCCTTTGGTGGGTCATAGATTACAGGCTGCTTGGTGGAAACCTTGGCAACAAGATTCTCAACATTTGGATCGATCCATTGAGGGATTTCAAAGTTTTTCTTCCACTCAGAGTCCTTCAATCCTACTTCGACGTTGACTGAGTCCTTTAGGAAACAGAATCTACCAAGAGTTGAACCCTTTTCTCTCAATCTCTTGGTTAGGGATCTGGTATCCACACCGTAGATTGCTGGAATATTTTGTTCTTTCAACCACTGGCCCAAAGAGGATGTGGCCAAGTAGTGAGAGTAGTCTTCAGTGTAGTGAGCAACTACCAAACCTGCAATGTGGATTTTGTTTGATTCAAAGTATTTTGGAAGAGATTTGACAACATCGTCCATTAACTTTCTATCAGGGACACCATAGTTACCCACGAGAGGATAAGTTATGACTAAAATTTGTCCTTCGTAGGAAGGATCGGTGATGGATTCTGGGTATCCGACCATACCGGTCTGGAAAACCAACTCACCGGCAGCTGGGACCTCTGCACCGAAGCAGTAACCCTGGATTGCAATGCCATCTTGTGTTTCTAGAGTAACCAACTTGGTACCATGCTTTTCAAACGATGGGGAAATAGGGTTGTGAAAGGTCATAGTTGATTGATTACTTGTGGATTCAAACTTACAATTAAAACCTATTTTTTTGGTAAGATGTTAACGTGTCTAACAAACTGAAGCTGTGAATATTTTTTTAAAAAAATAGTAGAAAAAATCGCTGCAAGATTGACCAAAAAAATTAAAAGGAAATTTTTGTTAGAATGATGCAAAAAAGGAACGGCGTCGTTATCGGTACAATTTACAGGTATTACAGTCATCTCGTTCCAACTCGAAAAAGACGATAAGGTCACAGGGTGGAGCCATTGCCACCATACAGCCGATCTCTATGACTTATCTTCCTTCTCCAATGAAAACAGACAACTAAAACACCTGTAACTGCAAGATAAAACAACTGAGAAAAAACCATTGATGGCACATACCTTTATTGAGTTCTGATGTCAGAAAAACCTAATAAAAAGTAATATTTTTTGTGTTTTTTTTGCAAGTTAAGAAATGGAAAAATTCAAGCGTATGGGGGTTTGTTTGAATTTTTGCTGCTGGAGAAAATGTTTTTTCTTTAGCTGAGATTAGATCAGGAGTCTGTTCTGGAGAAGGAAGAGAAGAAAGGAGAAATGGTAGAAATGAAGAAAAATACTACAAGAAGACGGAAAAGAAAGATAATGTTAAAAAATGCCCGAAAGACACTGGAAAGAAAGGGAGGAAGATGGCGGTATTCTGGATCCACACCGTCTGCTAGTAACGGGGACCCGTCGCCTTATATAGCAAACAACCTTTCTAGGCGGAGGAAAAAAATTTTCACTTTGTTTCATGCGCGAGAGTCAAAATTTTTCACTGTGCGTGGAAGAAAGATGAACTCATCACACGTACATACAACAAAACGATGATGTTGTAGTGGGTGCAGGTGCTTGCGTCTGGAACAGCCCTGTGAGAGCCAATAGCGCAATGTTTATGCTGTGGCGGGTGTAGAAGAGTCAGTACGGCTTTGGTGACTTCTGGCAACAACAGAATGGAGGGGAGAGGGAAAAACCGTGGGTTTTTGATTTCTCTGCGTAACTCCGGAAAACGGGTTGTAGGAAAAAAAGAAACCCTTGCCGAGACGTTTTGTTAGAGAGGGGTTGAATGCAAAAAGAGGTTTTTATCACATTTGCTATCGGAGTCGATGGTATTGTGGACCGAACTGCACACATGGAAAAGGAAGATCTCTTATCACAGAGCCGACACCCTCTTATCTATACAATTGCTTATCAGTGACAGCTTGGATCACCAAGCTGTCATCGGACAAGTAAATAAAGTAAAGTTACCGACAGTGAAGCAATATGGGCCGAAACCAACAGTGCTAATTTTGTCAGAACACAATAAAAGAATAAATAAAGAAAAAAGGTTAAATCCCATCAGGGAATTTATTTAAATGGACGAGTTGGGAGTTGAACCCAAGACCTTTCGCATGCTAAGCGAACGCGCTACCAACTACGCCACACGCCCAATTATTGTAAGCCCAATAACTTGCTGCACTATACTGAACAAATCTAAAAGATCAATATAGGGTGATTTTTCTGGTTGACAGAGCCTAGTTCAGCAAACTAATTAAAGTAAGTTGTTAAACATTGATTAGTTTAAAATAAGAGCAATAAATAAAAAAAGACCGCTATCAAAGTAGTTTAACTCCAGGCATCTGGACCAAAATATCCTTTGGCAGGTAAACCCTTCCATGGCGTCCCCTTGCCATCGGCGGTATTATTGAAAACTTCATTCCCCCACCAGTTAATAGAGGCCCCAGGGTATTGTAAACAAAAGAAAATTATGATTCCGGACAAAGCAAGACCGACGTCCAAAGCACACGAAAGCACAAAGTTGTATTTCAACCACCAATTACCCCATCTCCTCTTAATCACGTAATTGAAAAGGAATCCAACAACAAACGCCGATGTATAGTTTAGACCTGTTGCTGGTGGATAGTTACCCAAAGCTCCAAAAAACACAACCATATTAATTTGCTTGAGATACTTATTTCTTGGGAAGTACTTCTGCAGGGCCCAAACAATAATTGTGCAGACAGCCCCGATCCAAAAAAAGTGTAAAAATCCGGAATATATTTTGCCAACAGATATCAACCGCTTGGGGCCAACCAACCCCCATATAACAGAAGCCGCAAAGTTCGTGGTACCTTGAGGACACGTGAAGTGATCTTTTTGGCCGGGTGTACAAATACCCTCAATGTTGTCTAACATGAAGATTAAAATACCAACTTGAACTAGTGCACCAATAATACAGGATATGAACTGTGCCCAAAAGACAGTCCTTTTTGGGACCTTCATATAGTAGGAAAGTTTCATATCTTGTGAAAACGCAACGGCTTGTGAAATACCAGTATATGCGTAAAACTTCCAAGCTAACGAAACAATGGGCTTTGGTGGGTCAATGGTATAGCCCGCCAAAATTTGACCTAAAACAGTCATACAGTTTGTGTTGATGTTAGTCCTTGCGTAAACTATTCCAACTGGTAGGATAAAGACGATAACCATGAGTAAAGCAATTGTGATAGCCCACACCGGCCATTTGCTGTCGTATTTCTCCATGGTAATGATAGTAACAACATAAACCAAAACAGTCAGTAGGATGTACCACCATTTTGGGACAGGCTTATACTTTTCCATGGCTCTCACATGAACATCCTTCTTCAAGTTTCCCTTGAAAGCTGCAACAATGTTAGTTCCATACTCCAAAACCGTGAAAACAACCGATGATGACAAAACAGCATACGAAAGACCATACCCAATAGCATATGTAATTGATAAAAATGGTGGAGAATAATTCTTGTAAGCTTCAAGATTCAAGGACATGGTTGCAGCATCGAGTACTCGTGAACCATTATACTCTTGACCCGTGTTGTCGTAAACAGTTGATGATGACATTGGCAGATGTGCTGAGTACATGGTATTGGTATAGTACAGTGCCAATGGTAGAACGCCAAAAAATATGAACCAACCGGCAAGAGTCATAGCCTGGGAAGCAACTGGGATCAACAAAGGTGACCCGTTACCATAGGCAATCTGAGCCCAATCAAATGTGATTGGGCTAAATCCCAATCCTTGGATCTGGCCAAATAATTGGTTAACTACCACATTACCTGGAACAATCCAGCATATCCAGTTGAAGTAAGACAATGCTTGGAAGATAAAACCTGGGAAAAAATAGTAGACAAATGAACATGTGAAGCAAATGAGGAAAAACTTGAGTCTTGATATTCTCCAACCATTGGCAATAGGGTTGTGCTTACTGTGTAGCGAATCAAACATCGCAACGTTTGCCAATGTATTTGGCCAATAATTCATCGAATCTTTAACAAGAATCGAGTCCATGAGCCCTGCAACACCCAAACCAAATAACTGACATGTCAAGACCATCAAAATTTTATAGCCGGCTTTGGAAGGGACACCATAAATGTATTGCGCCTGGATAACATCGGTGGCCCAAGAAGAGGTGAAAGAGATGTTGGCCATGATAGTGATTAAAGTATGCTCCTTCTTATTGAATTTCCTATCCGGATTTATGACCAATTTGCCTAACTTCCCGCAATTGATAGTCCAAAGAGGCAAAACTGAGGCTAAGAGTTGTCCACAGGGGAAAGCGATCAACTCAGCAACCAAAGAACTAATGGTGACACCGGGATAACGCATGGAAAAAAACTGGTTCACCCCAGAACCCACAATGGTAAACACAACACCAAGAAACCATGCTCTCAACGTATTGACCGGCAAGCTCACATCATCAGTGGTCTCAACAACAGCTCTAACCTCAGGTAACGGTGCGTTGTTCTGGTCGGGGTCCAAGATCTCGTCCGGGCCGTACTTTAAAAGCTCGTCCTCTTCTTCACCAACCTCCAGGCCTCCACGCTCTTCTTTACCAGAGCCGCTGTCATACTCTATATACCCCACACTAGAAGTATAATCTCCCTCTGCATTTGGCGTGCTAGTGCTAGTGGTGATGATAACACCATTTTTTTCCTTGTCCGTAAAACCAGTCATAGCAAATCAAGTAGTAGCAATTGATTGCCAGTACAGATTACTGAAGTTTTGTCAACCACTGCAGAATATGAAACTGAGAAGCGTTAAGGTAGAAAACACGAGATATTTATATCTCTTCGACGTCTGTGTCTTATCTGTGACGATCGGATAAGAAACC
The DNA here is from genome assembly GCA_025531575.1 of Pichia sp. PH4023. NCBI lineage: Eukaryota > Fungi > Ascomycota > Pichiomycetes > Pichiales > Pichiaceae > Pichia > Pichia sp. PH4023. The sequence goes on along the minus strand of JAMGYR010000026.1, from coordinate 29,115 downwards.
GTACTTTCAGCCCCAATCCTAGCGTGACATGCCGGCAGAGCTGCCGATATCATACAGTATCATTCGTCTGCCTGTGGCGGACTCTGATGGACTCGTACTGAAAAACAGGCCCCTTCACATCGGGTAGCTTTTGCCGAAGGAAAAATGGCCAATGAAAAACATCAATTTTTCCCGCATCAGCAATCGCTCAACAAAGGGAGCTCTATCCGATGAAGATTTGATGTTTCGAGGATGTGTACACAGATGAGGCACTCCGCCCCGATAGGTTACTGCATGGAGATGTCGCCGGCAGGCTTGAGGGTATGACTGGAGACACCAAAATAAGCACAGCTGTATATAACGTAGTGCCCTTCTTTTCCCTGTTCCCAGCTTCAGGGAAGCGCTTTCCTGAAACGACTGCGATTTATCCCAGTACGAAGAAAGTACAGGAAAACAATAATGGATCCCGAGGAGCACGTCTTGATTATTGGGGCAGGCACTTTCGGCCTGTCCACCGCTCTGGAACTTTTGCGTGGAGGCCACAAGAACGTCACGCTTTTGGACGCGTACCCCGTGCCTTCGCCGCTTGCAGCGGGCAACGACGTGAACAAGATCTTCCAGTCAGTGGTAAGGTCGCAGTTTTACTCCGACTTGTCCAAGGAGAGTCTCAGAAAATGGAGAGACGATCCGGTATACCAGCCTGCGTACCACGAAACGGGCATAATTTACGGTGCCAGCATGGAAGAGTCGTACGCAGAGATATACAAGCAGTATGAAATGCTCCAGGAAGACAAAGACGACGACTCCGTGCTACTTGAAACCCCGGCTGACTTCCTCAGACTGGTTGGCCAATCCGGAGTCGAGTCGCTGTCTCTGGACAACACCCAGCCACGGTTTGATAAGTGGAAAGGGTACTACCAGAAGAAGAACTGCGGATGGACATATGCCAGTCTGGCGCTGGAGCGTGCGTCCATGGAGTGCATCCGGCTGGGTGCCAAAATGGTCACAGACAGTGCCCAAGAGCTGCTCTTTGACAAGAAAACACAGGCGTGTCTGGGGGTGAGGACGTACTCGGGGCTGGAGATACTGGCGGCGAAAACGGTGATCTGCGCAGGTGCAAACTCGGTCAAGCTGCTCGACTTCCACCGCCAGTTGTTGGCCAAGTGCTGGACCGTCGGCCACATCCGGCTCACGGACGCCGAAATTGGGCAACTGAAGGGCTCCCCCGTTGTCCTCAACATCGACAAGGGCTTTGTTTTTGAGCCAGATGCCTTTGGCGACCTGAAGTTTTGTAACGAGTTCCCCGGCTACATCAACATGGAAACCATCAAAGGCGCAGAGGGGGAGGTGTCCGTCCCCGTCTACAAAGATGCTATCCCGAAGGAGGCGGAGACCCAGATGAGAGACTTCCTGAGGGAGGTCCTGCCAAGGCTCTCCGACCGGGAGTTCAACGTGGCCAAGATATGCTGGTGCACTGACACCCCCGATCGCCACTTCTTGATCGACGAGCATCCGCAGCACACTGGGTTGATCCTCGGCACGGGCGACTCCGGACAGGGCTTCAAGTACATGCCCATCGTCGGTGAGTATATAGCTTCACTCACTCTGCATGGCAGAGACTCACTTCCTGAAGACAAGAAGGATGCCTGGCGCTGGAGACCCGAGACCGCTGTCCACCGGGATAACGGCGCTCTCCAGAACAGGTACGGCGGTTCGAACGCTGTTCTAGACCTCAAGGACGTAGCCGAATGGTCAAGGGCCGTCCTGCCAGCACTTTGATGGCCATATTTTCTAGTTGTAGTTCTCTCTACCTGTCTTTGTTCGAAGAATGTTTACCCCTATTTTGTCTTTCCCGGAGGATGACGAGCCGCACACGTTATCGCCCCGACGCCGCATTCCCGGCCGCATATCGCGATTGTAAGATTGCTCCTATGCTGGCATTTTTGATCAGATGGAACACAAGACGATAATGATGGGTCGGCTGATAAGGCCACAGATGCTGGAAATGCTGTCCTTTCCTCTTGCTATTGTGCTGTAGAGATCTCCAAAAACCACCGAAGCAATGTCACAGCCGGGAAAGAAATGCATGGGCAAGCCCTGCACGAGGCGCAAGAAGGAAAGATCAAGAAAGGGTTGTCAGACGTGCAAAAAGAGAAAGGTGAAATGCGATGGTATGTGTTCCCACGGATAAGGAAAGCCAGACCTTGTATCGACTACAGTTGACTAACAGTTTTCTACTCTGCTATGCGGATGTTCCGCCATGTGCTTGCAGAATCACATCCTTCATGCAAGCATTGCACGCGGTTGGACCTCCAATGCTCGTATGACTTGGTTTACCGCTGGGACGAGGAGGCTTTGCAGAATGGAACGACATTCGGAAGATCAAACCAGTACAAGAAGTCATATCTTCAGAACAAGTACGCGGACTTTATCAGCGAGAAAAGAAGCTCTGCGACTGCAGCTAACACATTTGACTACTTTCTGAAATCAGAGACCTCTAGCCTCATCAAAAAATTGTCGAAGCAAGCCATCCCGTGGGCAGACATCAAAAACAACGTCTACTTTGTGAACACCACACAGCGGGACTTTGATAAAGACAAATTTGACGGCACTCTTGGAAAGTCGTGCCAGAACATTGCATCGTCACCTTTGATGCACGTCATGAAAACGATGCTAATGGACGACTTCTTTTTGAGCTCCCTGGAGCAGAGTGAGGAAGGGGAAGACTGTTCTGTTTTCACCAACGCTGGTGCGGTCGATTTGAGCAGAGAAATGGACGAGATGGATTTCTTAGCATTCCTCGAGCAAATCTCTTTGCGAGATATGTTGAAACCCGGCATGGTGTCTGACGAACTTGCTCCTCTTGCCGAATCAAGCGCATTGCCTCATATAAACATCAAGTACTCCTTGACAAATCTCAACCTGCAGTCGAACTACCACTATAACAGACTCACATCATTCTCCCTGGAGGAGCAAAAACTGATATCATATTTTGTTGACGTTGTCTGTCCGACTTGCGTGTGTTACTCTCATATCAAAAAGTCGGCTGTCAACATCAATCCCATATATTTAACAGATGCGATCATACCAGCTAGGCAGTGGGAATCGAATCCCTATTTATACTTGATAGTGCCTCTAGCGTTCAGACATGAAATTGTGATGGATGCAGTAATGGCTACAAGTGCTTCTCAGCTTTCCTCAGCAGGAAACAAGTCTTTTGAGGGTCTATCGAGGTTCTATACGGAAAAGGCGATTCGACAACTACCTGATCTAATAAGAGAAAAGCAATGCCTGCACGCATCAAACTGGGACGACATCTTGGCTACAGTTCTTATGCTGTGTTTCAACGAAATATCGTCGACTACAGACTCCATCTCTGTATGGATGATGTATTTGAGTTGTGCCAAATATTTTGTCACACAGGTCAACACGTTGGATGCCTCCAGCCCCTTGGCAAACTTCTTTGCTCGTTATTTTATCACACATGAGGTAATTGGCCAGACTGCACTTATGGAAAACAAGGATGAGACATCCAAAGACTATTCTGCCAATGAAATAGCTGTACAAGTCAGCTCTTCTATAACTGACACTAAGGGAAAAGATGAGTTTATGAAATTTATTTTCAGGCAGGGTATAGAGGGCGATCTCTACTTGAAAACGCTGAAGGACAAGGACACTACAATAAATGTTGTTTTTGGTTGTTGCCCATATCTAATTTGCCTAACGCATCAAATTTCCCAATTTGCTGACTGTTATGAAGGGTTGGCATTGGAGACAGCAGAAACAAGGCATGAATTCGAGTCGGACATTTCTTCCCGTAGAGAACAGATTGTGTTTGAAATTCAGAACCTCAATCAAGAAGTTCAAATCACAGAAAACGATGACGATGAGTCTGAGATTAATATAAAACGCATTGCAGAGATCAAAAAACTATCGACATTGATTTACCTGTTTATCCGGATTGACTTGGAAGGAGTGTACCAGGAAAACGGTGTTGTAACAAAGCAGTTTCTTATCAATAGAAGAGAGATGGAAAAAGCCAAGTCCAAAATATTGGAGCTACTTGATTTGTTACCAGAATTGTCCGTGACATTACTTTGGCCAATATTTATCTTAGGGGTAGTCGCAACAAATTATGAGAAAGAAAGGTGGTTTGTTTTAGACAAATTGAACAAGATTCAGACGATTAGAGAATCGACTAGCTTGAAAGCTGCTCAAGAAACTATTCTGGCCGTATGGAAAGAAGTAGATCTTGGGTTGAGAGTGCTAAGGTGGAAGGATTTGGTAAATGAAAAGCGGGAGTCATTAAGTCTTGCGTTGATCAATTGATGCTCTGGTATTTGATACTGAGATATTATAAGTGATGCAAGCGTTTTAGAGAAGTTATTTGACAATAAGTTCATCAGCACAGCATCAGCATATCCCCACCAAAATCACCACTTTTCGGATCAAATTGCGTGCCTGCTAATTATTGTTTAGAATTATTAGTTTTTATGTTGGAATGATTTACAAGATTTATAAAATATCATCATCAAGTCTTGCGGCTGGATTGTTTTCGATGAAATCTAGATTGACTTTGTGACCCAACAACTCTCTAATATTACTAACTCCATACTTAATCATTGTTGGTCTTTCTAAGGATAGACCCCATCCTAGGACTCTCATATCCTTTGGCAATCCCATTGGTTCCAACATTTCTGGTCTGAACAAACCAGAGTTACCGATTTCGACCCATTTCCCTAGACCTTCGTGCCATGAGAAAATCTCCATGGAAGGCTCGGTATATGGATTGTAGGTTGGTTTGAATCTTAAGTTTGTCACTCCCATCTTTTCAAAGAACTGTTGCATGAAACCAATTAAGTCACCCAACGTGAGGTTATAGTCCGCAAAGACACCTTCAACTTGGTGAAATTCAGCCAAATGTGTTGCGTCGACAGCTTCGTTTCTGAAAACTCTGTCGATGGAGAATAATCTTGTCGGTTTAGGATCCTTTGCCAACTCCTTCAACATTCTAGAGGAAATTGCAGTTGTATGTGTTCTAAGAACCGTACGAAGCGATTCTTCAAGGTGCCATGGATATCTATAACCAATAGAACCAAAAGCACCATCTTGGTGGACGGCCTTGATGTTTTCTAAGTATTCCTTATCGCTTGGAGGAAGAGCAGTAGCTGGGTCTTTCAAGTAGAAAGTATCTTGTAGATCTCTAGCCGGATGTTGTTGTGGGACAAATAAGGTATCGAAGTTCCAGAAACCGGATTCCACGTACTGGTTTGATGGCATTTCTGAGAAACCCAAGGAGAAGAAGATTTGTCTGAACTCTTCTCTGACTTTGTTCAAAGGATGTAATGCACCTGAATGTGGCAAATCACCTTCAGAGTTGAAGTTGTATGGTTTGAAACTGGCAGACTTCCAAGAACCAGATAAAATCATGTCTGCTGTGATATCCGTTTCAAACTGCTTGATTTCTAGCGCAAACTCAGGTCCCTTTTCGATGGCAAATGAGAAGAACTTTGTAGGAACAACCAACTTTCTCTTTTTCAAGTCTGCCAAATCTTTCTTGTTAGATAAGGTTCCGGTCTTTACAATTTCCTTCAACTGTAAAGCTGTGGAATCGTCGACTTCAGCCGGACTGCCGACCTTGGCAATAATCTTGTCACCTTCCTTACCGATCCAGCAATTTTTGAACGCACGACCTTGCGCAACCTTACCGTTTTTGCCCATCACGGAATCAACGTCAGAGACTTTCAAACCCTCGAGACTTTCAATGACCTTGTTCAAAAGTCTGTATTCATGGGAGCCGTGCTGGACAATGTCCTCGGCTTCTTCGGTTAGCTTGTACACTTCGTGTTCCGTGGTCTTGTAGGAGACCATTGCTCTGGCAAGCAGGGAGTTCAACGCAGCCTGGATTTGCTGGGAATCTTCATTTGGAAATTCCACAGTGGAGTCGGGAATGCTGCCCTTGGCGCCCAAGACCTTCAAGATGTTTAGTTGTAAGTCAGACATTTTGCTGTTTCAGGTCTGTCCTGTTTCCTTTTTGATGACTCAACGTGTCAGATCTATCTTGTGTTCTTCTTTCTACGCCTGGAGGCCTGAGCCAGCGTTACTCAAGGGGAAGAACCTGTCTGATGAAGGAGGATGAAAATGCGAGTTGTCGAGCACATGTAATCGGGGCTTACTGAACAGCGTCCCAAAGTGGCAGCTGCTTACGCGATAGGAGACAAGAGCTTCTTCAATAGAAGGCAGGATACATGTTTCAGGGAAGCAGACAGCGATAGAGGCAATGTTCTACTGTAGCAAAGAAGAGGCCTTCAGCGACAGAAGACGCCGACCAAGGAAGCACGAAGAAAGAAATCAGATATGAACTTCCAGTCGGAAACGTTGGAAGAGGACCTGTTGTGTGCCAGAAACATTACAGATGCCGATCTCGAGGCAGAATTCCTTAACATGGAGAGAGCCAGGGCTGAAAGGATGAAGGACTCGAGTCCTAGCAGTCTTTTAAACGGCGCCAGCAGTATAGACACAGACTCAAAGGATGTGCATCCATGCCGATGGAGCGAGTGCAAGACGTCTTTTCGTGAGCTGGATGATTTGGTGCAGCACATCAACGAAGACCACGTTGGATCAAAGAAGTCCAGCACGGGCGCAGAATATATATGCAAGTGGGAGAATTGCTCCAGGAAGGGGACTCTGCAGCACAGCCGATTTGCGCTTTTATCACACATACGGACGCATACGGGGGAGAAGCCGTTCTATTGCATACTACCGGAGTGTCTCAAATCGTTCACGAGGTCCGACGCCTTGCTCAAGCATTTGAAGACTGTGCATGAGGTGGAGTCAAACAGTTTGATGGACTCGTACGAGACGCTCAACAACAAGCTGATTGGCAGCCTGCACGAGTTCCAGACCAAGAATGAGTTCAGAATCGATCCTAACCTCAGCGGGAAGAAGATAGCGTCGAATGTTGAGAAGAGAATCAGAAACGAGTCACCCATGAGACACGAGAACCTACTGGACTCGTACCATCAAATGAAGAAAAGAAAGACTACAGACAAGGTGGTCGACCAGAAAATCTTGAACCACTTCAAGCTGAAAAGCATAAAGTTCAACCCGCCAGCACTTGAGGATATAACGGAGAAATCCAAAGGGGCCTTGGAAATGTATTCTTTGAAAAGGGAGGAGCTAGAAAGTGAGGGAAAATTAGCGTCTGTGTCTGATTTGGCAGACATTGACGACCTATCGATAGAGCAACTACGCTCCATAATACACAACCAGACAACCTATTATGCAAAGTTGATAAGGTTACGGAAGCTCTTGGATGCCGAGCTTGTGAAATACAACAACTCAGCGAGGTATTTCTGGCTAAAGAAACAAATTTTGTTGAACCAGATGCTAGTCAACGAAGAATCCACGATCGAGAAGAACTGAGCGGGAGGAGAATGTATACTGGACGTTTTACTATCTTATTTCGTTAAATATGATTATTTTTTTCCTTCTAGACTAGACTAGCATGTATAATAATCAGTGGCACAGATAGAAGAAGTAAGAAATTTTGAGAATAAGATGGAAGAGTAGGGAAAGAAAGTAAAAGCGAAGGTAAGGTACATTCGAAATGAGTCAGAAAACAATGGAAAAGAAAAAAATGTAGAACTTTTTTTTTTCAATTACCTGGCTGCCTAGCTCAGCTTTCATTGCTGAACTTGACTGCGTCAATTGGGGTATAGACGTTATCGTAAAGGTAGTTGATTGCCTCTCTACCTATTAGACGTCTTGTGTCGACGTGTCTGGAGGTGAGGTCGTCAATTTTGGTGACACCCAAGAGTCTCATGTCCATCACCAACTCATCCTTCAAGATCTGGATCAACTTTCTGACACCATCTTCACCGTAGGCGGAGTTTGCGTAGAGGAAAGGTCTACCGATTCCGACACCGACCCTGACGTCCTTACCACCGATGGCCACGGCCTTCAAGATGTCTGTACCTCTCTTCACACCACCGTCGACAAGGATCTCAAAGTCTGGTCTCAACTTGTTCAACTTCTTCAAGACAGGAACAGTTTCGGCAAGCAATTCGATTGGAGGTGGAGCAGTATCTAGCTGTCTACCACCGTGGTTCGACAAAACGACACCTTGACAACCAGCGTCATAAGCTTCGATGACGTCTTCCACGGTCTGCACACCCTTGATCAAGACAGGGAGATGGGTCCAGGACTTGACCTGTTTGATGTCCTTCCAACTGACGGAACAGTCGATGAAGGAGGAAAGGGCCTTTGAGGCACCGCTGTCTCTGTCGACGGTGTCACCCAAGTCGACGTCGGTGTCGTTGACAAACTTCATTCTCTTGTCCTTTTCTCTGTTTCCGAGCGATGGGGCGTCAACGGTGATGAAGATCGCCTTCATGCCCAATTCCTCAGCCTCCTTGACCATTTCCCTGGCGACCTTCCTGTCCTCGTTGATGTACAACTGGAACCACTGGGTGGCGCCTGGAACTCTGGCATCGGCGATCTCCTTGAGTGACATGGAGGACAAGGTTGAGATCATCTGGATGACGCCTTCCTTCCCGGCGCCTCTGGCAATGGAGCACTCACCTTCCGGATGGCCCAACTTGGCTAAAGCGGTGGCGGTGACGTAGAAGGGCACGCTGGTCTCGGAGCCCAACAAGGTCGAGGAGGTGTCGATCTCCTTGACGTCCACACAGACGCGGGGTCTGAAGTAGATTCTCTGGTAGGCGTAGTGGTTTTCTCTCATGGAGATCTCGTCGTCCGACCCGCACGAGTAGTAGGCCCAGGCGTCCTTGGGAAGGATGTTCTTGGCCACCTGCTCGAAGTCGTAGGAGTTCTGCATGTTCGAGAGCGGCGGCTTGTTTTCGATGTACTCCAGACGGGTGGCCTCGTCGTCGTCGTCGACGGCGTAGTCGGAGGCCAACTTCGGAGCCTCGCCGTCGAGGACCCCCTTGAACTTGTCCGGAGGCAAGAACTTCTCGATCGTGCCCTTCGGGTGGAGGTTTTCGTAGAGCATTGTGGCGTCGTGGCCGCCGTGCTTGAGCAGCGGCGCCTGTCCGCCGGGGTGGTTTGGCACGAAGTCCGTCACGTCGTAGACCTTGCCGTTCACCGCCACCCAGCAGTCCGACTTCGAGCTGTGCTTGACGAACTCGTCCACGGAGACGGTGCCGGCTGTCTGCGCCGACGATTCGTTCGAGAACGTGTCGGACACGGCCCCCCAGTAAACTCCGGACGACACAATTGCCGTCAGCGCTGCAAACGAGTACGTGTAGCCTGACCAGGACGCCTTGTCCACCTTTGCTGTCCCCGAGAGTGTCCTTCTCTGCACCCTGGCGGAACGCCCCAGCGGTGTCCGCACGTTGAGTGTTCTAGCCAGCTGTTTCCTCAACATTGTGTGTATCTGTGTATCTGTGTATCTGCGTATCTGTAGCTTGCACAGTTCCCGTTTCTCGCGTCCTGCTGTCTTGCCACCTACACGCCTTTCTCGATGCCTCACCTGCTGTCCCTTCCACTTCTTCTGTTTCTTCCCCTGGTGGCCATCCGGGGCTACTTATGGCCCCATCCCGGTGTGCCATACCGTGGAGAAACATCGGCCAATGGCAGCTGACCGAAAGGAGACCCGATAGCCAGCGGGAGAGCATCCCACGCTGCCCTTGCCATCCCGCGCGGGATGCTGCTGCCTGGGACCGGGCGCGCGTGGGATGCCCCCGCGGGGTGCGTTTTTGCGGGGAGGGCTCGGCTCCGCAGGTCCGAGACCGATCTGGAGGCCCAATGCGGGTGGGGCTGGCGCTCGGCGCTGGGGCCGCAAAAGTGGTGAGGCGGTGGCGCTGAAGCAGACGGGGCAGACGGGGCAGATGGAGGCTCTGCGGAGGACGGAGAGACGGGAGACGGCGGAGGGAGAGGGGGCGGAGAACAGACGGAGAAGAGACGGAGGAGAGACGGAGAAGAGACGACACAGAGAAAAAGCCATGGGACAGTCGAGCGGGAACGGATTTGTGGACACAGCGCTGTTTCTCGTGACGCCGACGGGCGGCAGACATCGGGTGGTGGTGGATGCCGGGGTTCTCGGGGACTACGGGTACGGTGCAGACGAGGCGGGGCAGTTCAAGGTGGGCGACCTGCGGGAGTACGTGTTTGACGCGTGGGACACGGTTGTGGGCAGCACGGAGCCGCTGGAGCGGCCTGCGAGCGTCGAGCAGATCCAGCTTCTGCACTTTGGCAAGCGGCTCGACCCCAACGGGTGTCTGGGCACGCTTGACGTGGAGACGTCGCCGGTGTTCCATCTGCTTGTGAGGGAGCCGGCGGCGGCGGCGGCGGCGGCGGGGCCTCTGGGGCGGGTGAAGAACCCGGTGAGGCTGCTGCAGTCGGGGGCGGGCGTCCGCGTGAGACGGGCAAACGAGCCGGTGCCTGCGTTCACGGCGACGCACGCGAGGTCGGCGTCCAGACGGTCTGTGCCGGCGGCGGAGAAGACGAGCGTGTCCAGCCGCCAGCGGGCGCCTGCGACGGCCACGACGGTGCCCACGGCGCCTGGGGCGGCGGCAGGCACCTCGGAGCACTCCTGCTGCGCCGTCATGTAGCCCCCCTACGCCTACGCCGACGCCTACGCCTACACTTTTCTATACACACAGGAACGTAATACCGATATCCAGACCCCCCTCCCTCCGCAGGCCTCGACACCGATACGCGCCACGAGAGCACGGAAATTCTCCTTTTCAGAACGTGTCCGTGCCAGACACAGGCCTTATCGCAGGTGCCCTCTGGCCCCTGCACGACATAGCCACCGGCTCGAGCCACCGATGGACCAGCACGACCTAGACCTGGCAGACAGCAAAATTGACAAATGCTTCTCCGTGGTCGAGTTTAACCTCAACAACCACACCCCCCAGTTTGCGTCAAACGTGCGTACCGCTCCATTCCGCCACACAGCGAACCTCTCACCTGTGCATCTACTAACACCACGCCGTCCCCCCTTTCCCCACAGTTTGCAATGGAGTACTACATCAGGAAGATCCAGCGGTGCGGCCAGTACAGGGTCGCCCACCTGACGTCGTTTCTCTACGACACCGACCGGATCAGACACATCGTCGACCACATGCCGCTCGTCTCCCCGACGCTGCACGACCGGCTCTCGGAAAACGTCCTCGTGTGGCAGTGCTTGTCGCTGGCCCAGGTGCACGACATCGTGAACGAACTGCTGCTCTCCTTCAGCGGCTCTTCGGCGAGCGAGGGCTCGTTCAACCTCGTGGTCATCGAAGACCTCGACGAGGCGTTCAACATCGCCTCTTTCGAAAACTACATTCTTGGTATGTGTGGCCCGACACGACGCGAACAAGAAATCCCAAACATGAGTACTAACACCACTTCCCATCCGGCAGCAGGCAAGACGATAGTCAGTATCATGCGAACTATTCGCAAGCTCTCCCAAACATACGACGTGACGTTTATGGTAAGTAGGAACACAGCCCCACACTGCCGGACTCTCCCTTTGCTCTTCCCGACCCCAACAGATACTAACATCCCTCCACAGTTAGCCCAGCGCAAGGCGAGAATGAACTTCAACGTCAAGCACGTCGCCCGCATGGTCCGCAGTATGCTCGACACCCAGGTCCTCATCAATGGGCCCAGAGTTCTCGTCGACTGTGTCTACGACAACGTGTAAGGAACGTAGCGTTGCAGCGTTGCAGCATTGCAGCACAAGTAGATAAGAGAGTGTACACCATGTATGTAATATAACCGAAAGCGGCAAGCCGCCAAAATTCATGTGCGCACGTGACACACAAAAGCTATTATGCGCCTGGCTTCCAGATTAGGAACGGAGTGACTGCTAAAAGCATGTAGCAGTAGAAGGACGCGCAAGACGCGGAACCCTCACACCTCAGGCAAAGAAGAGAGAAATGAGCGGTGCGGTTGTCACCAGGCGAGCGGGGGAAAAACGAGGGTGGGACTCTGGGAGGCCCCGTGTGGGCGAGAGTGCGTGCAGGCCTCTGTGAGGGTGTGTGTAGTGTGAATTTTTCTTGTTCAGTTTGCTGAGATTAAGACAGGCAACTACAGTAGGTGTGTGAGCTTGACTTTAACCAAAAAAGCTGTCTGATTAATCAACTCGACACATTTGATATTCATACACAATGAGCGAATTCCAACCAGTTGTTGTCGTTGACGGTATGTTGCATTAGACGAGAAATGAAAGGGAAAGAAGAGAAGTGAAAGTGAGAGTGAAAGTGAAAACGACCAAGTGAAAACCAAGACAAACTCGAGGAGAACGGGCCAGAGGAAGAAGATACCTGACCCATGTGGCAGGATGAAGCTAGGAAAGATGAAAAGTGGCGACATGCCCAGAAGCTGACACGTTTGAAAGCGTGCAGTGGAATATGCATACGACAAGAGAGAAGAGAGTCCAGAACAGCTCGAACATACATGGCACGAAACAGCACAGAAACTTCTCTTCCCACACCTTGAACCAAGCTCCAGCAGGGACATGAGTACTAACATCATCACGGCTTTTTCATGCTTGCATGAAAATTTTATCTTTTCATTTTCTACAGGTAAGGGTCATTTATTAGGTAGATTAGCATCTATTGTTGCTAAGGAGCTTTTGGATGGTCAAAAGATCGTCGTTGTCAGATGCGAAAGCATGAACGTCTCCGGTGAGTTCTTCAGAAACAAGTTAAAGTACCACGACTACTTGAGAAAGTCCACCAACTTCAACCACAGAAGAGGTCAATTCCATTTCAGAGCCCCATCCAGAATCTTCTACAAGGCTGTCAGAGGTATGATCCCACACAAGACTGCCAGAGGTAAGGCTGCATTAGAAAGATTAAAGGTCTTCGAAGGTGTCCCACCTCCATACGACAAGAAGAAGAAGATTGTTGTTCCACAAGCTTTGAGAGTCTTGAGATTGAAGCCAGGTAGAAAGTACACAACCTTGGGCAGATTGTCCTCCTCTGTTGGTTGGAAGTACGAGTCCATCGTCGACTCCTTGGAAGAAAAGAGAAAGGCCAAGGCTGCTGAATACTACGCCAAGAAGCTCTCTGCTGCTAAGAAGTTGACTGCTGCCAAGGCTACTGTTGCTGGTTCCGAAGCATCCGAGAAGTTGGCTGCTTTAGGTTACTAAACTAAATTGTGTAATTTAAGTATACTCAAACGATAGTGAAGAGTTTTCTCTATACATAAAACATGAAATTTTTAATTTTAATACAAGAAACTCCCCCAGGGCCCCAATTCCGACGCGTCGATGCCAGGACCCCCCGAGCCACGGAAAAAGAAAATTTCACTTCCGAGCCAGATCAGATCCGGTCCGATCTGGCAGCTACGCAGATAGAGCTACGCAGATAGTGAGCAGCTCCAACTACATCTACAACCATGCTGACAACAGCACGCGGGCAGCCCACCGGCCACCGTGAAGGAAACGGCTTTTTCATTCCGACAGCCTTCTGTTTCTGCCGCCCCGTAGTCTACATCGTCCGAGAAAACACCGCACAGCGTGTCCGGGCCACCGATCTGCCCCCATCGCAGCGTATCGCAGCGTATCGCTGCAAACCCTGACACGCACCCACGCACCCACGCACGTACACACTGTAGTGTAGACATCTCCGCCTCTCCCCTCCCCGTCGTGACAAAACAAAAGGACTTGTCCTTCAGATAGTATCTGTGGACGGAGGGAAAGTGCCCCAGCTGGGAACCGCCCCTCGCTTCCCCTCCCGCAACTGGCCAATGGGAGCGCGGCGCAGGCGCCCCGCGGAGTACGTAAGCTCACCACACGCAGGCCGCGCCGTCGTCCGGGCGCCGCTGTGGCCGTTCAGACGCGTGCTGCCGTTGCGGCAGACGTGCCAATAAGCGCGGCGGCCAATTCGCTCAGGTCAAAAACTCGTCGACTGCTCCTTTATTTAATTAACGGCAATTTCCCGCATTTCTCCAAGTCGACAGGATTTAAGGTGCTCGTCTCAGGCCAGCTTGTTCTCTTCCATCCCCTTCTCCCTCCTTCTCTTTCTTCTCCTTTTTCTCTCCCCCTCCTGTAGTTTTCGCTCCTTCTCTTTTGATTTCTTTTCTGGTGCAGGTGTCTCCAAGAGGTATACTATATAATATTCTTTAGAAGCAACAAACATGTCTGGCGAAAAAAAGCTCCAATCCAACTTCTGGACTGATTTCCTTATGGGTGGTATCTCCGCCGCAGTCTCCAAGACTGCTGCTGCACCAATCGAAAGAGTCAAGCTTTTGATCCAAAACCAAGATGAGATGCTCAAGCAAGGCAGATTGGCCAAGAGATACGAAGGTATCGGCGAATGTTTCTCCAGAACCGCCAAGGAAGAAGGTATTGTTTCCTTCTGGAGAGGTAACACCGCTAACGTCATCAGATACTTCCCAACCCAAGCTTTGAACTTCGCCTTCAAGGACAAGTTCAAGAAGATGTTCGGTTTCAAGAAGGACGAAGGTTACTGGAAGTGGTTCGCAGGTAACTTGGCTTCTGGTGGTTTGGCCGGTGGTACTTCTTTGTTCTTTGTCTACTCCTTGGACTATGCTAGAACTAGATTGGCCAACGACGCCAAGGCTTCCAAGGGTAACGGTGAAAGACAATTCAACGGTTTGTTCGATGTCTACAAGAAGACCTTAGCTTCCGACGGTATTGCTGGTTTGTACAGAGGTTTCTTGCCATCTGTTGTTGGTATTGTTGTCTACAGAGGTTTGTACTTCGGTTTGTTCGACTCCTTGAAGCCAGTTATTTTGGTTGGCTCTTTGGAAACCAACTTCTTGGCTGCCTTCTTGTTAGGTTGGGCTGTCACCACTGGTGCTTCTACCGCTTCCTACCCATTGGATACCGTTAGAAGAAGAATGATGATGACTTCTGGTCAAGCTGTCAAATACAAGGGTGCTTTCGACGCTTTCTCCCAAATTGTCGCCAAGGAAGGTATCAAGTCCTTGTTCAAGGGTTGTGGTGCTAACATCCTGAGAGGTGTTGCCGGTGCCGGTGTCATTTCCATGTACGATCAATTACAAATCATCTTGTTCGGTAAGAAGTTCTAATAAGCAACTTAACTGAGTGTTGATTTTATTGGCTCTTTTGTCTAATATCATCTGTCTGTTTAAGTTATTTATTCCATTTCTTTTATTATTATTATTTATTATATAAGTATTTGTTTATATATTTTGCTTGATAATATCCTAATGAATATTTATTATGAATTAAAATTTTCGGTTCTTGAAGGGGAAATGGGAGGTGGAAAATAACCGAAACTGAAGAAAAATGAAAAATATGCGGAACTGGAAAAGGAGAGGTGGAAAAAAATATCCGTCACGTCCGCCGTGATAGCCACAAGCCTTGCCTATCTCGGACAAGTGGCTGGTTTGTTCCTAATCTGGCATGTTATCAACCACCGTTTTCCCCCACAGTGCTTCCTTCTTCCAGCCTCAATTCGGTGAATCTGTGACACGACAATGTCCTCCTTAGCACCGTATCACGCTAGATCAATCGAGAAATCAGCTCCCTCTCTTCCTCTCCGATATATAGCACCCGTGGCACTCGATCTGCCCCCTTCTTATCTGCCTCCGTCTTTTCTTCCTCTCCTTTGGCTTGCCTTCCTTTCACCCCGTCTCATACACACGCACAGGCAAACGCCAGAGACATGATTAATATAATGCACAACCCTAACGAACTGCTCAACAGGTTTGGGAACAAGGGTGGCAACACGCGTTCCCCGTCTCCGACACGGAAGACCATCAGCAGCTCCAACCAGTTCCGTAACCGCATGAGACCGCACGCTGCTCCGTTCGACAAAAGTGCAAAAACGCCCAAGTTGATGCCACTTCAAGACAGCTTCCGAAGCAAGGAGATGAAAAACGTGGCTTTTGAAGTCACTGTCGACATCGACGACAACGCTCAAAATTTACATCCGTTAGACGAACCTTTCATACTACGAAATGGGAAACCGATATACCCCTCAGACGCCTCTCCGACCCGTCTGAACAAGGCCGCAAGGACCTTGAACAATGACATCAAGATGGAAGATGTGATTTCACTTACCAAGAGCGTTTGGAATCTAGCGCATTCCCTCCTGCTTGCGTTTTGGAACATCGACCTGTACTTCAACGTCACAATATCAGAAAACTCCACAATGAAGGTCCACATACCTACTTTGGTATTTTCCCTCGTAGTGCTAAGACTTTTCTTCTCTATCTCCACATCTGGGCCTCACGAAACATACAGTGCCCCGGTCAAGCACTCCTCATCTTCAAGCTCTTCTTTTGTCATATCTACACTCGTCCTCCTGTCAGCTGCAGCTTATTGGTACAACTACTGCCACCGCTCATCAGACAACTCTACTTTCGTTACTTCCCCTTCAAGCTCTATTTCAGAAGCAGCAACACTCACAGACATTACAGATAAAGCTGCGGCCATTCCAGATATAGAAAGTACATCATACAGTGACTCGGACACTCTAGTTAGCTCCACCAAAAGTCAACCAAATACCATATGGTGTGACGAAAGGCCCATCGCAGAGCACTTTGATGACAAGACAATCAGACTTGAAACAATATTAAATAGAAACAAAGTGCCAATCGAAAAAGATTTTCATCCCTTACATCGCCAAGAACACAAGCAAAGACACCCAAGAAGTAAACTAAAATTAAATTTACCTCTTGATAACATCAAAAGAAAAACTGATGATCCTGATCACGGGTTTCAGGAGATGACCAAAATAAGAAGACAGGAAATGCTAAAGGCATTCAATGCATGAAAAAGTTGTTATCTTAATCATTTTGTATGAATTAAGTATGTTTAAAAACAACAAAAAAAGGCTCTATATAAATTCTCTATCAGCTTTTTTGTTTATCTAAGGAATCGTAATCATAAAGTTTGACCTTGTATCTATCCATTTTCATATTTACGCCATCATTCGAATCAATCGTAACTACAGGTTGTCTAGCTTTTCCCCACGAAAGGGTATCGTTAAGGTCTAGTATCTTAAACCTTGGCTTTCTCTCTGTGTATTTGACATATAGCTCTTGGGCTAATCCATTTTGCTCCTCAGCAATTAATCTTCTAATCACAGTTTCGCATGATTGATGCATGAAATGCGTTTCATGTGTACTAATCATATAATCTAATGTGGAATCAATGTCCCTTATTTCATTGGTCATGGTGGAATAAAGTAATTCTGCAATGACAGAATTTGTAACCTTATACTCCGGCAAAAGTTGTTGTGCTTTCTTGTAAAATGCTGACAATAAATTTGAATGTTTACCCACCAAAATCAACGTGCAATTCATTATCGAATATTTGCTGCGTTTTGATATGCTTTCCGCTTTAATCAAATTTTCAGAAATATTGATGATATAAGTCAGTTCACTTGTTGAAACTTCACTAGTGTTCTTGGAAGCCGTAAATACTAATCTGTAAAGACTCATCAAATCCGATTCGTCTTCTATTTTATAAAAGAATGGAATATTACTATTTTCACTGTTTAGGTTTTCAATCTCTCTTTCTTCACCTAGCTTCCAGAAACCTAGTTCTCCCAATACTTCATTCCCTTGAGTTAAAATGTACAATAGCTGAATAATGGTTTTTATATCATATGTGAACATTCTTGTATATAGAAAGTGGTATGCAAAAGGTTTTACCAAATAATCTGGCAAAACTAGTTTTTGTTGATCCAATTGGAAAACTTCCTTGAATTCTGTCATGAATAGAGCTAGTTCTTGGGATTGTGATCCTGATGTATTTGGATTGGTAAAATATGCAACATCACAATACATCTGGTAAAACCTCATAGGTGCATCATTGTTTGGATTGGTTTTCATAGTAGCAAGTGAATCCACCATCATATTCCTTATTGAGGTGTTCTGTTCTTTTGCTATGATATCTTTCATAAATATTTCGAGTAATGGCGAGAAATATCTAACATCAAATCTCATCCATTTTGATCTTCTCGAATTTGGACTATTAGTTAAGGGATTCTCCATATCCAACCCAAAAAGTTTGTATATTTCCGAATTTTTGTTTAAAATCTGAGCATGAATATAACTGTGGATGTTTTGTGCATAAGGAACAGTAACCATAAGATTCCTCAATGAAACAAGAAAAAAACCCTTCTCATTTTCTGGGACTTCTTCAAACAACCTGGAAACTAAAGAACTTGACAGTTCGACATTAGATTCGTATTTTGCTATCACGGAAAAAGTGTCTCCAATTGATACACCACTAGCTGAGACCACATCATTAATATTCACAGAGTAATATGACTCGAGGTAGTTGCCTATATTGATATCCACTTTCCACTCAGGCTTTAATTGAAAGGACTCAGCAAGTTGATATAGTTTGTATAAGGTAAAAGGATTGAACATTTTTTTAACACATTGTACCTGGAAATATTTGAAAAGCTGTGAGAGAAGCTCTTCCTTTTCAGAACTTTCCTTCAAGGTAGTTCCAATAACTAGAGAATTTTTGAATAAAGTTGCCCATAGCTTGGCATTCACTCTCTTGCTTTCACTGTACTTGGTCACGTAATGTTTGAGAAGAGAGGCTGTAACATCTAACTGTTCCGTGATGGCATATTTATCATCTTTGAGCTTAACCAAATGTGTTTCAGACATACCCCAAAACTTCAATATTTGTTTTTTCCAACCTGGAATCAATGCACAAGCAACCCCTAATCCACTTATATGATTGATATCTATGATCTTTTCTATGTAGATATTGTAAAGTCTAAGTTTTTGTTCCATTGTAATAGAGTTTGCATCAAGATTATGCTTCTTCATAAAGCTAACCAATATTTCAAGATAAACACTACCGGTCTTACCTTTCACAATTGGTAGAACCTTTAGTTGAGCACAGATGTATTCAAAGCTGTTTTTGTAAACTTTGAACGTTGAAAGTATTTCTTTAGCAAAATATTCCCCAGTATCATAATCCGTGATAAGATCGAATAGTTCATTGGGGGTCAATAGGGTAACCGCTCTCAGTAAGGAGTTTTCCTCTATTGCTTCACTGTTTTTCATCTCAGGGTTGAGCTGACCTCCTGAGCATACATATTTTACTAAGCTAGGTTTTTGCTTTATCCAAGATTTGACTGGACTTTCACCATTGAATAAGAAGTTACATTTAATGAGTACTTGTATTAGTTTCTCTTTTTCTCTCTGACCCAATGTATCTATAATCAACTGAACTTCTTGTGCATCTATGCATTTATACATCTCAGTAGATCTATTGATAGTTTTTAAGTAATGGACAAAACCACTGAAATCACTCCCATAATAATCAAATATAGGTTTGATCTTAATTTCTTCAAACTCGGGTAGATTAAACTTTTCTTCACCAAGATACTGCATTAAATACTGGAACAAACTATTCTTCTGGTCTTTGATAATTAAAGCCTGTTTTAATACAGAAAAGCGGAAATAATTCTTTAACACTTGTTTCTCCGGTGTATCTGTCTTTAAATTTTGAAAGCATCTGATTGCTAATTTGATCACTGCAGTATCTCCTTCAGCCAATAGTTTATTGAAAAGCAAATAAAGAAGTTTTAGTGGTATTGCCCTATCATTGCTGACAAAGGGAGAAAGATCACGCATGAGCTCATCATTGAGACGCTTGCATTCCCATGAATCCTTAAGTAAGTCAAGTTCGTCAGGCAGAGAAGCACCATAAAATATTGTGAGGTAATTATATAAGGTTTTGGAGCTTATATGCTGAAAATACTCGGTTATCAAAATTTCATGCCAGGAATCTAATGAGAAATTCGAAGGAACTTCAATTTCAGCTCTTGTGAGTGAAGCCAAAAAACCACACAAATAAGATATGCTGTATTTTGCTGAAATTCTAATATCTAGTTTATTGTTCTGTAAGAGAAGATTGATAAAGCATTTGAAAGCTCTAAACTTATTCTGATTCTTAGGATATCGTTCATAAAGGACCTCCAAGTATTCGTCAACTTTCTTTTGATCATGTAAAGGTAAATAGAATGATTGTATTACTGATTTGATAATGGAAGTAGAGTATGAACATGCTATCCTAGACATTTGCTTTTGCGTTAGAGGGTTGCGAAGGATGGAAATATGTGGTTCAGCATCTGGGAGAGATTCTCGATTGCAAAATAGCAAGTCATATTTATTTTGCACACTTAACTCAGAAGAAAGCAATTCTGTAAATCTATTAGTTACCTTGTCATTGTCTATTCTAATTTTTTTATAAGAGAGGAAGGTGAATAAATCCACAAACGACAAATCATCTATTGTTATCAACATTTCCTCTATTATTGGTTCTAATTTGCATACTATTTTATTGAACTTAGCAGGAGTATCGCATTCCTGCAAAAAAGAATCAAGAAGCAGTTTCAACTTAGGTATAAGGTCCCTCTTATCGTGGTGTTTGCCAAAATCAAATTTGAATTCTAACATCATTGAATTCATATGAATCGGAGGTACAAAAAACTCCTCTTTAAAGGGAGAAACAAAAAGATTAGACTGTTTGTTGCTAGTTAACTGCTCTCTATTTGTTTGTCTCTTTCTGTCGGTTTGTCTCGTCACTTTGTCATCTTCAGTTGGTCTTGTCAATGAAAGATCAAAGGTAGCCTTCGCTTTGTGAGAAGTGGAATAATTCAGATGAGCTGCATATTTGGCTTTCCGTTTTGAATGAGTGGATACGGATCTCACTCGCAATCGTAGCAACATGGCTGGTAAGTGTGCTTTGAGCTTGTAGAGATTGAGTAGGGCCAGGTACAGGGAACAGGTGGACAATGGCTTGCGTGAAGCCGTCTACCTGCAGGTATTTTTGACGAACATGAAAAATTGAATTTGAGATGTGATTTACCTGAAAAGCGAAAATTTTAATATATTACAAAACTGCAACAAAGTAGCTAAACTACAGCGTATATGAGCAGCAAGATTTACTGGTGTAGACTAGAGAAGAGGTGATGTGAAGAAGAAGATAAATGAGGGATGAATGGAAAAAGAACGACATTAGCCTCAGTAAGCAAATTTAGCTAAGTGGAAATTCAACTCTTTTGCATGCTTAGGCGAGTGATAAGCGTAAAAGGTAAGATACTTTCTCAAGGCCGGTTCCTTGTGGTTGTTCTGGGTTCTTATTCATTGCTCCAAAGTTTTCATTTTCAATATATTATACTTTTTATTTTATCTTTATTTTATTAGATGAAGGTTTTATAAAGGAATTTACAAAGTCTTGGATGGGATTTCGAAAACAACTTGCTTACCGGTCAACTTTTGGTAGATGGATTGGAAAGTTTCTAACTTGTAGTCAATGTTGTTGGAATCCTTGGAGTCTAAAAGAACCTTTGCGATCTTGTTACCACCGACCATGTATCTGACTCTCTTACCAACAATTTCAGTTGGGAAGACCAAGTCATCCAAGATCTTTTCGTGGACAGCAGTCAAAGTTCTGGACTTTGGTCTCTTTTGACCTAATCTAGAACCTCTTGCTGGCTTTGGCAAGATTCTTCTTTCAGCAAGGAAGACAACGTGTTGATCTGGGAACTTCTTTTCTAATTCTCTGGTTAATCTGATTTGGACCTTGTGGTATGCAGATAATAATGGAACTGGGACAAGAATGACAATAGCCTTCTTGTTACCCGAAACCTCAATCTCCTTAACGGACTTGAATTGAAGTGGTCTCAATTCAGCCTTTAAGTCGGAGTTGGCTTCTAAATCGATAAAAGCTTGAGCAACTTGTAATTCTAATTCAGTTGGGTTAGCACTTAGGACCTTTGCTGCAGCAGACATGATTGTTGGTTGTGGTTGTAGTTCGAACTTTCACTTCAAGCTGTGTTCAATCCTCTGTTTCTTAACCCGATGTAATGAATTTCCATCATATCAATGCGACGAAATCTTGGAACCGCTCAGACCCTCACTCTGTCGCTATGTGAAAAAAAATTGGCTGCCAGCGAGAAGCAGAATCCGGCTCGCGAATGCTGAGCAAAAGCGTTTCTGTGGGGTGCGCGGTGGCCATCCTAGCAAGAAACCCTTGGTACAAGCACGTGAGTCTAGAACCCCCTTTTGCACAAACCCTCTAATGTTTACGTAATAGGGGGTGAGGACAGAAAAGTGGGAAAAAAAAAATTTCGTGCATGAATTCGGTAGATGACCCTAACCGAACAACCCCACACAATTTGGCCACCTAGGTTACCCGTTTTCTTCTCTGGAGCCCCGGTTTGGGTCCGTTGTTTGCGCAGAAAATGTGATGTGATGCCTTTTGTCACATCTCGAACCATTTTCTGTTGTTTGCGCAAGTTCAACATTGGATCGTCAAGCTCGTTGTTGAAAATGTCCACGTCTGCCGCTCCCGTTGACCCAGTGGAGCAATCCAAAAAGTTGTGTGCATATGCTGCCGTGCAGGACAACCTGAAGCCACACCACAGAATCATTGGTATTGGATCCGGATCCACTGTAGTGTATGTAGCCGAGTGTATTGGCAAGATGCCAAACAAGGCAGAGTTTGTGTGTGTTCCTACGGGGTTCCAGTCCAAACAGTTGATTATTGATAACAAGATCCAGTTGGGAGGTTTGGAGGAAAACCCTACGATTGATATTGCATTTGACGGTGCCGACGAGATCGACTCCGGATTGAACTGCATCAAAGGTGGCGGTGCATGTCTTTTGCAGGAGAAGCTTGTTGCAGACTCGTCGGAGAACTTCATCATTGTTGCAGATGATCGTAAAAACACGGGTGTGTTGGGCAAGGGCTGGAAGAAGGGCATTCCGATTGAGGTCATTCCAAATGCGTACAACAAGATCATCAAGGAGCTAACGGCACTGGGTGGCGCTCCGAAGGTCAGACCGGGTGCTCCTGCAAAGGCAGGACCTGTCATCACCGACAACGGCAACTTTATCATCGACTGCGACTTTGGTGAGATTCCCGCTGCTAAGGTGGCGGACTTGAACTCGAAGATCAAGGCGATGGTCGGTGTGGTGGAGACCGGTTTGTTTGTCGGCATGGCACAGAAGGCCTACATAGGTAACGCCGACGGGACTGTCACCACGTTGACTGTTTGAGCCATGTATACATTTTCCGGCGTATGTATTTATTTTTCGATATATCTACCTGTCTATCTATCTACGTATATCTAGACTTCCTTCACAGTGGACGTCATTATCAGTGGTCGTATTTGCTTGATATCCAATCCAACAACTCTGGCAGTCCCGTTCCCTCGGTGGCTACGGTTGGTATAATTTTCCACTGGTGTGTCTCCAAGCTTTTAAGATCGAACCTGTCGATGATTTCCTGCGGATCGATGGCGCCTTCCAGATCCTGCTTGTTGGCCAAGATGACCATATCGCAATCTTTCAATTCCTTGTCCGCAAGGACTTTGTACAGCTCGGCCTTGGCTTTGTCGATTCTGGTTGTGTCTGCCGAATCAACTACAAACACCAACACGTCTGTTCCCGAGAAGTAGTGTCTCCAGAGGGCACGTAGCCGTTCCTGGCCACCGACGTCCCACGCATTGATCAAAATGTTTCTGTACTTGATCGTCTCGACATTGAACCCAACGGTGGGGACCGTATCTTCAGCGGA
Source organism: Pichia sp. PH4023 (assembly GCA_025531575.1). Lineage (NCBI taxonomy): Eukaryota > Fungi > Ascomycota > Pichiomycetes > Pichiales > Pichiaceae > Pichia > Pichia sp. PH4023. Next base: position 5,624 of record JAMGYR010000026.1, on the reverse strand, counting down.
GCCCAGCTTCAGTTTGTACAGAGCAGCTAGGTACACAGTAAAAGGAAAAAGAGGAGGAGAAAAATGTTAGTATTCGTTCGTCAAGTCGAGCCCCTAATACCGTGGTACTCAAGCATAATTGTGTGAAGTTACGTACTAGTTTTCCCCGAGTTGTCCAACCCTAGCATCAATACTCTGAGCTCCGTAGGCGAAGCATTGCTGTCTATGGCCTGCTTCTGCAAGCTTTCATTGCTGTGTGTTCTAGATCTGTCTGTGTGGGGAGGACTTCGTCCGTCATCCTGCACGAAAGGTTGAAAAAAGAAAAGAAAACGGTTCTGGTCAGTATTTGACTCCTATGTCTGCGGAATAATTCCTAGCGGATCCAATCCAATTTTTTCGATGCGTACCTTCGAATCTTTTGAAAAACAGCTCCCCATGGTGTGTGGATTTCTTCAAAAAGTGGAACCTAGTTTGTTGAATGTCGATACGTGGCTAGATACCGTCTCGTGATGTCCCTTCTTACTTGGGTCTCTGCAACAAGATAAAAAGTCTCCTTTGGCTCTCCGCTAGACGCAACAGCTTCTACAGCACCACAACAATACAGCGGTTCGTTTCCGGTATTCTGCCCTGGATCTTACCGTGTCTGAAAATGGTCAGTTCTGCTCTTCCAGCCGTTGATCTCAAATCCAATCGAACCACCGGGAAAAAATAACGGTTCCGCGCACGTGATCGCACTGGGGCTGGATTTCGGCAGGTCGGCTGGCCGAGGTCAGCCTTGGCGAGAAGGGGGTAGGTTACGGTAAGGGATTTGCTGAAGAACAGTAGGTATAGCACAAGTGTTGATGATAGATACAATATACCTCTCTTCGGTGGTAGGTGGAAGCATGTTGTTTCCCGAAGCAGAAAACGCTTCGTGGCAGCGGATGGCAAAAGAGAAAGTCGTCTGACTTTGAGGCTAAGACACACACACTCCATCGCCAGGCCAGCCAAGGTATAGCAGCTCCACCCGTATAGTATGGTGGCATCGTCTGTTTTCTGCTAGCTGTCATCACCACGCGTACCGGGGCAGCAGCGGTACGTCAAACATGTCCCAAAGAGACATCTCGAAGCATTTGCGGCGCTCGCCGTATCAGGGTCCGCTTGCCTATTTAGGTAATTTTGTACATTGATAACAATCTGTGGTCAAAAGTCTGAACCTAGGGGGGGGTTACCTTATAAACGGCGTGTTGTGCACATTATATTTCACGAATTCTAACTGGATGGCAAGGGGCTCAAATTCGGTTGATTCCTTTTTTCAACCCATTCTATCGTGCCTTTCTAGTCATATATTCACACTACTTTACGCAGAGCAATTTCATCGACAATCGAAACACTTTAGTAAGTTCAAAAATATAGACGAAATGATGCCAACAGTTTCTACCAGTGGCGGGTTGAACCTTTCGAGCACATCCCCAATCTTGGTTTTGGCTGTGCTCTCGGTGCTGGGCTTTTGCGTGTATCTGGCTATCAGCAAGAAGTCGCAAAGCGGTACCGTTAAAAGCCTTGCGTTGATGAAAAGTTACACCCCGGTGCCTGTTAAAGTAGCAAACAACAAGAACCGCAAGCTTGGAACGTGGACCCCTGAGGTTTTCACTTATCCACCAGTGGAGGAGTTTAAAGGCTGGTCCGTCAAAGACACCACCCCACTACCATACCGTGCTTTCAAGCACACATACTTTTTCACCATGGGTATTCGGTCGATGGACTGGAACTCGTGGATCGAGTTAGACAATGAGTGGATGAAGTACCACAACAACAAGGTTGAAAGAATCGCCGACCGTGGTCATGAGTTGATTGGGACCGACCCAGTGGTGTGGGATGCTGCCATCGAATTACTCACAGAGTTCAGAAACTTTTTACCAACTAGATATCCAACCTTGTTCAAGAAGACCGAGAAGGGTATCAACAATTTGGTCACAGGCGAAGTTTTTGAGTTCGTCAATGTCCCTAGAAATGAATTTAAGAAAGACCCTATGGAAATGGCTGCACTCATGGTTCAAGATGATTTGGCAATTTTAAAAGAGGACGAAAATGGACAGTACATCTTGAAAGGTGGTGCTATCATGCTAGCTGGTTTCTGGCGTTTACGAGACAAACTGAATCTTCCATTAAGTGCTATCCATACCACGGGAGATGTGCCAAAGTACAATGAAAAATTGAAAAGACCAATGGAAAAGTTTTTCTCCAGACTCACTTGCGATAAGCCAGTTGTCAGAAACAACTACTTTCTACAGACTGATGCAGACCTAGCATGGTCCTCGTCGATTGGTCCTGAGGACAAGGAGGTTGTTGGTTGGAACACAGCTGAAGTTGCCACAGATATTAATAAGATGTATTATCGTTCAGAAAGACAGTCTGTCAGGAGGTTACCAATCTCAGGCTGCATAGTGTTCACTATCCGAACGTATTTCTTACCTATTACAAAGATGTGCAAAGAGCCTTACATTCCAAAGAGGTTGTTGGATGGTATTTTGAGTTGGGATGAAGATGTCAAGCGTTATAGAGGTTATGAAAAATTCCATGGTCTCCTCTTGCCATACTTAGAAGAGCAGGCCAAGATTCAGGAAGCCGAGGGTTACACTGTTGACACCGAGCCTGACAGTTACCCATTTTAGTTCTTGATTTACCTTAATTTACTTACCTATTTAATTTTTTACTCAGTTGTTTAACTAAAAAAAGTAATTATTTTAGCATGATAAATATTATATAGAAAAACTCAAAATAGTATAGAGGAAGTAGAAAGAAGAGATAAGTAGATATTACCAAAACAAGTAGAAAAGAGAAGCAAAGAGAAGAGAATAGAGATCGTCAAAAAAAAAGAAAAATTTAATGATAATGAAGAATTAAAAAGGTTTAAAAGATAAATAGAAAAGTTGATATGATTCAAAATTTGGGAAATAAAAAAATCCTTAGAATTAGTTGTCGTAAAATTCGACATTTTTCTTTGCGAATTCCATGGCGTCAACAACCTGGTTGTTGTTTAGACCATGTCTGAAACGTAAATGTCTTGTAAGAGCGTCACAACGGCTGAACGTCTTGTTGCTCAAATATCCCGAGTTGTTCAACGCGCCGGATTTGATCTTCTTGACATTGTGAGAACTGGTAATATGAGAGAGTGAGTTATCCCTTGAGAATTGAGTATTTCTGTATTTACATGTAACAACAATCTTGTTGATAGACTCCAAGTCATGTTTTCTTCTCAAGTCATCTTCACAGAACATGCACCTGTAGAACGATCTTTTGGATGCGTGAATGGTGTTTTGGTGTCTGACCAAGTCGTAAGGTCTTGAGAATTTCTTGAGACATGGCTTCCCAGTCTTTGGGTTTGGAATGATGCAGACATGTTCTTCTTCATCCTCCTTTGGATCGTCATTGTCTGCAAGTGGAGTTTTGTTATCGTAGGTATCGTGGCCAATGGTGGCAGTGGCGGCATCGTCAGCAGCTTTGGGGGTGGCAAAATCGAGGCCGTTGGTATTTGTGTCGCTGGATCTAGGCTTTCTGAGTGATGATGGAAGATTTGGAGCAGTAGGGATATGTGTGGAGGCTCTTCTGTTGTACCTCTTTGGTCTAGTTGTAGGACGAGACGAAGTACGTTCCTTTTTGACCAGAAGTCTTGAGTCACCAATGACGGATTCCTTTCTTTCCTGGAAGGCAGACGTGTATAGGTCACCATCTGTGTCCATGTCGATGGCAAAATCGTCTTCTTCTTCGTCGTCGTCGTCGTCGTCGTCCACTACTCCGTGATCATCTTCCTCTTCGTCGTCGTTATCGCTTGCGTAAAAATCAATGTTGTTGAAAGAGGTTAGCGGAGTAGGCTGTTGAGAAAACTGGTTTTGATTCAACGAGGGTAGAGATATCGAGTTGAACTGGTTTGGAACGGTCAAAGAGTAGATCGAGTTGTCATTGGCTGCGATGTAGTTGTTGGCATTGTCATTTTCGGCGTCGCCCAAGGATTCTCCAGCACAGCTTGAGTCGTCGTCATAACTGCTATCGTCGTCGTCCAATTTCATTTCCATGTCGTCGTCCAACTTGTTCTGCAGATCAATGTCATCGTCCTCGTCCTCATCATCTGAGAACTCGTACAAGACGTCGTTGGCCTTGAATATGTTCAACTCATTGGATTGCGGGAACGATTTGTTTGACAACTCCATCTGGAGCATTTCAGGTATGAACTGCGGATCCTGGTGGTCGTACACAAAGTAGTTGTCCTGAGGGATCATCAAAATGTCATCCTGAGCGTCATCGACTGGAGGACTGCTGGAGCTGTTGTTGTTGATGTTGGTGTTGGCTTGGATCTGGCTGTGTTGAGGGATGTAGTTGTAGTTGTAAGGGTGGTCGTCGACGTTGGTTATCTGCGGGTTGATGATAATGCCGTCTTCGTCCACCATGTTCTGGGAGTTCGTGTCGTTGTTTGTGTTGCTGAAAAGGTAGTCGGGTAGCTGCGGGTTGGTGTACAGATTAGGGTCACCGTAGGAGTTGTAGATGCCATCCAGGTTCGACATTGGGGAGTTTCCGTATGCGGCGGCGGCGGCGGCGGCGCTATTGTTGGTGCTACCGTTGTGATCTATCACCTGGTTTTCAGGCTCTGCCATCTTTTGGAGCGAGTCCTGGGAAGCGTTTGGGAGAGAGAGGTACTGGAGAAAGTCGTTCTGCGACTGCTGGGACGCAGGAAATTCCATGTTGGCCTGCGGCTGTTGTTGTTGCTTGTCGTTGAACGCAGGTGCGTATAGTTCGTCCTCCATGATGTCTGTGATCGTGCGCTTTAGGGTTGAAGTCATCTGATCGGTGCAAGCAAAGCAATCGAATGTAGTGCTAGAAATGGGTAAACTTGGGTTGGTTTGTGTGTTTTTTTTGTCTTTTTTGTTTTCTGGAGTTTTTGCAGACTTTTGTGCTTTTTTCTGCTGTCTCAGCTTCTGTTTGGTGTGCTTTTCCGGTGATTTGTAATCCGTCTGTGATGGACGGGTGTGCGGGGTTTGGCTGGAATTGGTCGTTTCAGCCTGACTGTGATGTTCTAGGCTAGCTGGTGCAAACGGTGTGCGGTGGTAGAAGATACAGGCCGCTAGCAGAGAAGAAAAGAACAGCACCAAGGAAAGGAAACGTCACGAGCAGAGGAATATGAAACCAGACAGCTGACTGACAACACGCAGTTTGCGCAGCAGCAGAGCGGCAAGAGATCGCAAGGACTGGACCTCCCTCCTGCTCGGCCTAAAATAGGCACGGCGCGGAATTAATAATACGTCGCAGACGGGCAGCTCGGCCTGGAGATAACAGCCAGCCCCGCAGGCCGGGGCCGGGGGTTGGGTCACTGCTTGGCGCACGCTGGGGCAGTGGCCACGTCCGGGGGAAACATGCTGCCGGACGGTCCGAGCCCGAGCTGTACACACCTCTGCCGATGCCGGGCCGCTTTTCGGCGAAGGATTAGTCAGACGAGGCGTGCAAATTTCACGACGTCGGTCACAGCGCAGGCCGATAGCCACTGCGTCAGAGCCCACACTTCTAGAACCTTCTCGGGGATAATGGGGAGAGATCGCACCGTCGGAAAGTTTTCCCGAGTTCGCGAACATTTTGATGATTTTTGCCATAGTTAATTTGTTCGGCAGAGAAAG
>JAMGYR010000025.1:0-346546 GCA_025531575.1 Pichia sp. PH4023 | reverse complement strand
CTTAGCTCAGTGGGAGAGCGCCAGACTGAAGATCTGGAGGCCCTGTGTTCGATCCACAGAGGTCGCATCTATTTTTTATCTGGTTGTAGTAGTACTAACTTTATTTTTTTAGGAAAGAGATAAGTTAAACAATTGGAAAGGTTAGTTGGTTAGAGTAAATATTAAACAGATGATACAAAATTTAGTGGTATGACTATAGCAGCCTCTTTTGCAATTCTTCCAACCTTTCACAGTTAGGCATTGCCATATTATTAGCTTGATCAATTTTCTCCCAGTCATTGAAGAAAATACCCTGGGCCTGTTCAATAATACTCTCTTTTGTACGCCTCTCCCTCAAACAACCCAAGCTCACCCTATCAACGTACTGATTTTCGATAAACTTGTCCAAACCGTTTAGTTCTTTTGCTGGATTTTTTCGTCCTTTGAAGTTGTCGATGGTTTTCTTTTCAAGATAATAGTTAAGACTGTATTTTGGAGTAGTACGTTCTTCGCTAAGAAGGCCCGATGGCTCAAAACTGTATTTAGGTACACGTCCGCTGAACTCACGCACATTTCTATTGTACCCGTCGTTAGAGCTTGAACCACCACTTAGGGAATTTATGATGATCGAAATGAGAATAATAAGCAGTGGTAGGAACTGAATGATATATTGGGACCAAGGTAACTCTGAAGGCGTTCCATTTCCACTAGCACCACGTCTAGCGTTTTGGCGCTGCTGATGCTGCTGTTGTGCAGCACGTCTTCTAGCATTCATACCAGCATTATTCGTGTAATAGTAGCCATTGTTGGGGAAACCATTGCCTCCAAACTGGAAGGAAAATCCGTTTCCACCCATTCCTCCCATTCCAAACAACATATTGAATATGTCTTCGTTGAGAGGACCCCCGCCACCACCAGCAGCTTGCGGGAAGCCTTGAAAGCCTTGGAATCCTGGGAAGCCTCCCATATTACCCATTCCACCTCCCATTCCAGCTCCGCCACCCATTCCGCCACGGGAATCTGGATCGGAACCAGTCATATCATATATCTTACGCTTAGAGTCATCTCCTAAGATTTCAAAAGCTTTGGCAATAACTTTGAACGCTTCAGACGCTTTCGGATGCTTGTTTTTATCAGGATGCAATTTGATAGCCAGCTTTCTGTACGACTTCTTGATTTCGATTTCATTGGCTGATTTATCCACTTTCAACACTCGATAATAGTCTGTATGTTTTATGGTGAGAATCTCCTCCACCAGCTTCTTTTGCTCTGGAGTACAGTCCGACATATGGTCTTATAATGCTTTCTTTAAATCTAATAGTCAACTTTTATACTTCACACCTGTTGTCGATAAACTGAAATTTGCCAACTTAGACTTATTATCGCTACAGATTGGTGTGCAGTAACAATAGGAAAGAGCTATGCTACTAATTTGATCGTAGCCTTTTTATTGAATAACCTTGGGATGCGTGCCAGTCAACCTGTTGCCCCTTTCCGTTGGAGATACATGATTCCGGTCATGTTGCCATCTTGCACCCGACTGTCAACCTCGCCGTTGGATTACCGTCGGTACAAGGAGGCAAATGGGGCGCGCCAGGTGTCTTTTTTTCACCACTACCGGTGGGAACACAACGATTTCGGAATTGTGGTGGCAATTAGCTTATATACTTTTATAATACAGTGGAAACATGAAATAAAAAAACAGTATTAATGGCGCCATTGCATCATTTGTCGTCCTCCAAGAGCCAGAGAGCCATTTCCTTCTTCTCCCTCTCCTTCTCCTCCTTTTCATTGACCGCATCAACTTTACCTTCCATGACAACCTGTTGAACGTGCTCCTTTTGCTTGGCACGGTCTCTCATTCTTTCTTCGATAGTACCACGAACCAACAATCTATATACGGTGACTTGCCGCGTTTGTCCCAAACGATGTGCACGATCCATGGCTTGCGAATCAATGGTTGGATTCCAATCCGAGTCGTAGAAAATAACTGTATCTGCCGCAGTAAGATTGATACCCAAACCACCGGCTCTGGTGGATAGGAGGAAAATAAACAACTCTGGATTACTTTGCCAATCATTGACAAGATCTCTTCTATCACTCAATTTGGAAGAACCATCAAGTCTAATGTATTTGTATTGTCTATAGGATAAGTATTCTTCCATAAGGTCCATCATCTTGGTCATCTGGAAATAAATCAAACACTTGTGGTCTCCCTTTTTCAAGTCTACAAGCATTTGATCTAATTTCTTCAACTTGGCACTTTCAAGGACGAATCTTTCCATCGATGGTAAACGTATAGTTCCACCTTGCCTGTAGTTTGAGTCTTCCACCGGTAACATTTCCGCCTTGGGCCAATCTTTGACACTGACTTGCTCTTCTAACAACTCTGCCTGTGTGTTCAAATCCAAAGGCAACAACGCTTGTCGAATTGTCTTATTGAAAAATGCATCGTCCTTGATTACATTGAAGTTTTCCTTAGAACAAACGATTTCAATAGGTGGCGCCAATGCTGTTTCAAAATATCCTGGTTGGAAAGATCTCATATACATACTTTTCGACACTTCATGAGTAAGATCTTTCAAAAAGCTCGGCACTCTATCCTTTGAATTACTGAGAACCAATGAATTTTTGTTGTCAGTACCATACATCTCTCTATATAGCCTGTTCTTCTCTTCTTCGGTACTTTCAATATAACTTTTATTATTGATGGCATTCGTAATCAGATTTCTTGATACTACTCTCTCGATCTCGCCAGGAGTTTCACTCACAAACTTCAATATACTTAACTCACTGTCATCATCATGAATGTAGTTTCTTGGTTGGTAAATATTAAACATCCTATTGATTAATCTATCCTTCTCGGTCAAACTCCTCTTCTCATACGATGGTAGCAAACACTCTTCAAGAATTGTTTTCGGTAGCTTATATTTGATCAAATTCTTGGTGTTGTAATTCAACTCTAGCGTAGACTCGTTCACTTCCCGAAGTAAACTCTCTGTTGTTGGGAAATCTCCAAAACAAAAAGCTGACTTTGTATCTGCTCTTTCGAACAAATCGGGATGGTTACAAACTTTTCTGAATTGCATGACAACGTTCATCAAAGATTCAACGTCCTCATTAGTACCAATTCTCTTGTTATTCTCAATTAGGTCCATCAAATTGATTTGCGAACGTAGCATACGATATAGCTTTTTCTGTCTATTTGTGAGATCACAATAAACATCAATTTCAATCTTTTCACCTAATTCGCTTTGAACATTCTTCTTGATTCTACGCAACATGAAAGGCTTCAAAATTGCATGCAAACGACGTAATTGTTCTTCGTTCAATTTCGAGTTCGATTGAGCATGTGCTTCAATGTCCTTCGAAAACCATTCACTAAACTCATCATGCGAGTCAAACAATGAAGGCATGATAAAATGTAACAAAGCCCACAATTCCTGCATATTGTTTTGAATTGGAGTACCGGTCAACAATAATCTATTACGACATTGAAAACTCAACAAGGACTTCCATCTCGAAGATTGCGAAGATTTAATAGCTTGAGCTTCATCTAAAATCATGTATTGCCATTTCATCTTTTGAAAATAAGCACTATCTGCAACAACCAACTGGTAAGACGTAACAACAACATGGAATGGCGAGTTTCTATTGTATATGATGTTCTTTCTGTCCCAGAATTTACGCAAAACTTTACGATCCTTTGCAGTTCCCCAGTATGGTAGCACATTGAAATTGGGAACAAAGTTTGAGATTTCCTGTTGCCAATTGTGTAACGTTGAGGCTGGAGTGACAACCAAGAAGGGGCCCCAAATATCGTGAGTTTCTGCTAGGTATGCCAAAACTGATATACTTTGGACAGTTTTACCCAAACCCATTTCATCAGCCAAAATACCGTTGATACCTTGCTCATACAAGTTGGCAAGCCAGTTCAAACCTTTACGCTGGTATTCTTTGAGCGTACAGTTGAGTAGTTTCGGCTGCTCGACAGTAATATCACCAATAGAAGTTGGGTTTTGGAAGTTCATCTCACCTTCATTTTCTTCCTCATCATCCCTGTCAGATGCTCTCGGAATACCATTGTTGAATTGCTGTGCCTTGTTCTTAGCTTCCATCAAAGCACTTTGGGCGTTGGCAGCAGCCATCTTGTGCAAGGCTTCTTCATTTTCTTCGTCAAAGTTTAAGTTGTCAAAGTCTTTAGTTGCCAAACTCATATCGACGTCAGCTTCATTTGCAACTTTATGGGAGGCACCTCCAGCGCCGTATCCGGGGATTGGCTCAGCACCCATGTCACCTTCGAATTCACTAGTTTTGATTTTTCTACCAATGAAATGGGAGTACAATTCGGTTTGGTTAATCAAAAAGTTCAATTTTCTTGCCTGTCTCTTAGCTTCTCTCTCTTCTTCTTCCTTCTTCGCCCTTTGAAGTGCTTCTTGTTCAGCCTTCAATCTCAAGTTTCTTTCTTCTCTCTCATTTTTCTTCCAGAAATTCAACATTTCTCTCATACATCTTCTGGCCTTGGTTACCTGGTCCTTTTGAGCCTTTGTCGTCTTCACCTGCCATTTTCTTGATTCTCTAGCAGCCAATTGGGCAGTTTTCCTCAAGTTGATTGATTTGGCTTGTGCAGTTTGCTGGAATAGCCTGTAGGCCTTTGGACTATCCTTTCTAGAGAGATCCTTCCAAATGGATAGATAAGTGTTGTCGTATTGACGCTCGAGACTCTTCAGTTCTTTCACAGAAAGCTTAGGCATGGTGCCGTCTTGATCATCATTTTCGTCGTTTGATTCAAGGTTGTTTTCCTCGGCATCTGGTGATTTTTTAGCGGCACCGGAACGTCCTGCAGTAGCGGTAGCAGCAGTGGCCTTGGAAGTGCTTGCCGTAGCGGTGGCTGCGGCAGCCCCACCTCTTCTTCTTCTCTTTTTGGGTTGTTCGAAGATTTCGGCAAATTCATTTTCCATATCTGCATCGTCTAGCATTTCCTCGGCCTTTGTGGTTGGCTTCCTCCTTCTTTTACTACCAGCGGCAGCATTATTCGAGATTGCAGTAGAGGCCAAAGAGTTCTTCTTGCCTCTGGCTGCTCTGGATCCGCCCTTGGCGGTTGTGGATGCAGTGGCGGTTGTTCCTGCCTTTCTGCGGCCACCTCTTTTAGCCGAAGCCTTGGCCGGGGCTGCCGCAGTGGCGGCAGCTGGCGTCGTAGTTGCCTTGGCTCTTCTGCCGCCTCTTCTCTTCGCCGTTGGAGCTGCCGCAGCCTTACCCTTGGCTGAGGTGGAGGCTTTTTCGGGTTGCTTTGCGCCATTCAAGGCAACGTTTTCTATAGGGTTGATGTATTTGATCTGTAGTGGGGCGATGTAAGGGTCATCTATGGCTGAGAGTTTTGCTTTGAAGTTGCCATGGTTGAGGTTTTGTAGAACGTATTCACGCTCGGTCTGCACGTCCACGAGATAGTTGAGCACTTCTGACTTCAAGTTGTTCAGAAGGTTGGACTCGGATTCCACCTGCTTGTGACGCTTGAAGATTTTTTCAGAGATGGAGTTTTTCGAGTTCAGGAGGTTGACGTCGTTCTTGAGGTTCTCGGCAAACTTGTTGTCCAAACACACGCCATTGGTCGTGGCCAAGAACTGGAACTCGTCGTTTAGGAACTTCAAGTGGTTGATCGACGTGTTGGCAAGATTGTCCAGCCTGACTGCCGAGTTGAGCCTCTGCTGGAACACCGACAACAACTCGTCCGGGCTGGCGAGTTTCCTCACGTCGGCAGCCGGCGTGGTAGTCGACGCATAATCGGTCTCCGTGTCATTTCCGTTGCCGTTGCCGAAATCTCTTCCACGGTCCTCCAGCATCGGGTTCGACGGCTTCGACACGACGGCGGCTAGAGGCAGCACGCTGCTGCCACGGTCACTTTCAGCCTCGTCGTTGCCACTATCCGCCAACATGGACGTTATAGGTATCTGTGCAAGAGTATAGTTGTGCAAGATGTTAGTATCGGTGAAAAATGGAAAAAGACAAAGACAAAGACAAAGACATAGACACAGGCACAGACATCGAGAAGGAGAAGCAGGCAGGCGGCGTCACCACCACCCCCCGCCGGCGTGGCGGTTCTGGTCATGCCCACAACCCGCCTTTGCCACCGGGGACTGCCCCCCTTTCACTGCCTCTTGCTCTGTGCAACAGAATCGACATACCACTGAACTGACAAACGGTTTCTCCATACTCAGGTTCACGTATATGGACTTGGCACTGGTCTGCTCCTCTGTAGCCCCTGTACCTGCTCCCTGCACGCGTGCTACGCTTCAACCCGACAACGTGGCACACTGCTGGCTCCTCGCAGAGACTGCTCCTCTCTTCAGCGATGCCTCCCAACCCCCGTCCTCTCCACGACGGCTGCCGTGATCTCGATCTCAACCTCACTCAATCCAGCAACCGGCTAATTTCCTCTGACGTGCTCCGTGCAGAGAGAAAAGCTCTTGCCGCCGGGGGCGACGCCAAACGGCCGGCCACCGCGCGGGGGGCCGATCGGCGCAGGCGAGGGCAAGAAAGGGGGTCGGGGGCTGCTACAGCTACAGTTGAAGAACGGGTTCAGACGTCTCAAGACTGCTATAGATGTCTTTCTGCACCAGGACTGTGTGGCCAGCATACACCAAGGAGCACCACCACTATGCAGTCTGACCAGGGCCTCCGCCAGGACATGGTCGCCAGCGCTGTGTCCTTCTTGACCGACCCCTCTGTGCACGAGACACCCCTCACGAAGAAGATCCAGTTCCTCGAGGCGAAGGGCATGTCCAGTGGAGAAATCCAGCAGGCGCTTGCCCAGTCGCAGAACGGAACTGGGCCAGCTCCATCTCAAGCTTCTGCTCCAGTTTCAGCTCCTGCTCCTGCTATCTACCCCCCATACTACGGCTCCAACGCTTATCCGCCACCGCCTCCTCCGCCACCGCCTCCTAGGAATTACGATTGGAAGGATTACGTAATCATGGGCACTACTACGGCTGGATTCATCTACGGAGCGTACCAGATAGTGTCTCGGTACGTTGTTCCGAAGGTGCTGCCACCGTCGCAGTCGAAGTTGGACGAAGACAAGGAGGAGATGGAGAGAGAGTTCCAGCGCGTGGAGGCGATCTTGGAGAAATTGGAGACCGACCAGGCAGAGTTCATCAAAAGACAGGATGAAAAGGCCAAACTCATAGACGAGGCCCTCATCGAGGTCGACGCAATCGTCAAGGCCACCAACGAGAAGAACCTCCGCAACGAGGAGACGTTGAAGTACCTCAAGTTGGAGATCGACAGCATCAAAACAACGTTGCTGAAGAACCTGGAATCACAGAAGAGCACCATATCCAGCGAGCTCCAGGAGCTCGAGAAGAAGACGGACAGCTTGAAAGACTCGCTAACGGCGTACACCTTGGCCACGACGAAGAATACGGGAGTCTCTCAGTCCTTCTCGTACGATGCCCCTTCTCCTTCTTCCACCCCGATTCCACCTCCTCCAAATCTGCTGACGAATAACCGCTCAACGTCGGGCAATTCGGTGCCTCTGGAATCCTCGTATTCCAACCTCAACATCCCACCTCCGTCCTCTGTACCTTCCGCCAAGGACATCCTTGGCTCAGCACCAGAACCAAACCCTTCTTCCAGCGAAGCCCAGGAAGCTACCTCGGGTACTGCTCCTAGCGCCATCCCAGCTTGGCAATTGGCGTCTTCACAAAAGGCCAACATCAATAACAGCAATACATCCATTCCCGCATGGCAGCTAGCAGCACAGGATAAGTGATGGCTCTCTTTCCAGAACCTCCCTCTTGTGATACCATATATAAACGTATCTAATCTACCTCTACATATATATATACACTATTGAAGCGCCCACTGGATTGGAGCCAATTGATAATGTATGAAATGAATATACTACACAAAACGTTAGTAAAAATGTTAAGAGCTTGATTTATTGAAAAGATCTATCCATTGTCCTATAAAGGTGAAAAAAGTATATACATTTCCTGCTGTTTTTTCATCACAGCAAAGCCTATAGCAATATAGTAATTAAAAAGAAATTAAGTAGAGGAAGGGAAAGAAAAAAAACAGAAAAAGACAGGAAGAAAAACGAAACAAACGTGATTACAGTGGATGAAATTTCGTAAAAGCTCGTGAACATATGAACGCATGACAGATGCTTGCTGCTTTGAAGGGTAACTAGAAGAAAAGAAAAATAACGATAGCAACAAAAATAATAGAAGAACCATAAGTAAATGAGTGACTGAACTTTTGATAGAAAATGTATGGTATTCAACTGAAATATGATCCAAATAACCCAATGTCCTCTAATTTATTACCTTCTGCAATGTTTAAGTTGCCAACGTACGTGCCCATTCCGAAGTCATCACTTGCTTTGGAATTATTTTCGCCCGGGGTGGAAACCAAGTTGGAAGAGTTTGATATGGTGGAATTGGTATTGTGGCCACGCTTCCAAATTGATTCGAGTGGGTCCACCATCGTCATGTTACTACTAAAGCCTGCGGTATTGTTCATACTACCGAGGTTCATGCTTGTGCTTGTACCATTGGAATCAAGCATATCAGACATGAAACTCAAGGAGTTCTCTCTATTTGTGGAACTCGAAGGAATGCTTGATCCCAAAGATGCAAGGGATGACCCTGCATGCGTAATAGTACTCCCCGGTGTGGAAATTTCCGGCTGATCCATTAACGACTGGAAATTGAACGGAGTCAAACTATCAAACTTGAAAGGCTTCAATTGGGATTGCTGAAATGTATAGTTGGAACTGGATGAGTTGTTTTCATTGTTTGAAGCAGAATTTGGTGCAGATACTGAATTGGAATTTGATGTTGAGTTCGAGTACGATGTTGAATGGGAGTCAGTAGTTGTTCGGGATATTGGTTGCTGTTGCTGCTGGGATGTGGTATTTAGTATTGGTAATAACGAGGAAGTATTGGCTACCTCAGTACTGGATATATTGGAAAAACCCGTGCCTCTTCCGAATATCGAGTCCATGCTGCCTCCATTGTTACCAAGAGATTGGAGCTGCGTTTCCAGCGGATTTTGCACCTGCTTGCAGGACGGAGACTGAATCTGATTCTGGTTGGACAGTTGCTGGAATAAGAAAGATTCCAGCAGGTGTGTATTCTGTCCTTGGTCTCGTATGCTGGCTTCAGTCTGAGGACTTTGTATACCCTTATTCATGAACTGCAATTGGTGCTGCTGCTGCTGCTGCTGTTGCAACTGCTGTAGCAGATTACCAGGACTTGCCCCCAAACTTAGACCACCATTCAAGGCAGAGGTGTCCATCGTCTGTTTCATCCCTACCACTGAGTTGTATAGCATATTCTGTTGGTCCATCTGCTGCTGGTCAGGGAAGGAGTTGAAGTTCTTGTATCTCCTATTTCCGTTATAGTTGGTGTTGTTGCCATTGCTGTTCAGTTGGTTCTGGTTCTGGTTCTGGTTCTGGTTCATACGTTTGTTTTTGCTCTTGTAATTACCGTTTGAGTTTTGCCTATTGTTTTGTCTGTTGTTGTAGTTGTTATTGTTGTTGTAGTTGTTATTGTTGTTGTTATTGTTGTTGTTGTACTTGTACATGAGGTGGTTACCAGTCCCGGTATTGCCGTTCTCGTAGTTAGTACCATAGTTGCCACTGTTTCCGTTAATGTTAGCGTGGCTGTTGTTGTAGTCGTAATTTCTGTAGTTGAAGCTGTAGTTAGAGCCGGAATTGTAGTTGCTGTTGCTGTTGTAGTTAGTGCTGTCCCAGCTATTCATGTTTCCACCGTGCTTCAAATCTAAGCCCTCTCTAATTGCAGCTCTAACGCTGGCAACACGGTCTATTTCTGCATATTGGTACTCGAAAGGCGATTCTTCTAGAGACGCCGAAAAGAGTTGGCCTGTTGTGCATTGCTCACTGTTTCCCTTCCCTGGTAGGGGGTCAAGCTGTGTGTTTTCCCCGTCTCCCGTGCTCATCTCTTGTTCTGCAAGCGCTCCTGACCCTGCCGCTGCTAAGATATGCCTTACAGGTTCGTGTTGTGATATGCTGCACTCTGACACGGGCAATTTTGACCTCACGAGACCTAATCTGCAACCCAGACTCTCCTCTTCGTGCATAATTTTCATTAAGATTTCCCCACCATAGAGGTGAAAAGATCTCCTCGGTAATCGCTTGGACTGTATTTTTTCCCAACGGTCGACTTGCCTCTTTCCCGTCTTCAGTTGCCGGCGGCACGGGGAGAAAAAGCATAGAGGAAAAACGGGCGACGCGTCGATTTCTCCTTGGCAGTTGCCTCTTTGGGAACACGGAGGTCATCTTGGATGTCGGACAATCAGCCAGTCCGGCTTTTGGGAGATGGACCTGTCTTTCCTGGCTGACTATTGGGTACTTGGCTGCCAAGACACCAGCTACAAGGAGAAGCAGGTACACAGAAAAACCATGGACCCGAATAATGAGTTGTCTGACACTTTGCGGTCTCTCTCTTTCGGCAAACCGGACTTACTGCACAAGTCCTCCAAATCACTAGATAAACCTCACTTACAAACTGTGCCGGGTCAGTTCCAGTTTTCTAACGACTTCCTCCAGCCGATCTCTGTGAAATCAACACAATGGAACAACAAAAAAATTGATGTGCAGAAGTTGCAAACTAGCCGAGGACCGTTTGCGAAGTATGGGAGGAAACATGTCATTAATCCACCGGCAGCTCCGAAGGTAGTTCCGAGAGAACGGCTTCCGCCGGCTGTATTAGGGACCACTAACGATGGTGAGAGCATAGAAGCCATTGTGGACGATGTCGCTGACGAAGCAGATAAGATCAGGACTAAGGAGCTGATAAAAGAGTTACTGAAACCGACAGAGTATCCCAAAGTTGCGGTCGATCCTAAAGATAAGATAATCCCCGGACTTCATGCTGAGTTGTACGATCATCAAGTTTTAGGTTTAAAATTTTTGCTCAAAAGAGAGAAGGACAAGCCAGCGGAGAGAGATTACATTAAGGCAGAGGATGAGTCACTTCAGAAGGGCGAGGACACAAATTTGTTCAATGCTGGAGGTATTTTGGCAGATGATATGGGTTTAGGGAAAACAGTCCAGATAATAGCGTTGATATTACAAAATCAGTTAAGGAAGCGAGAAACGAGCAAGTCCAAAACTACATTGATAGTTTGCCCTGCTTCTTTGATCTCTCAGTGGTGTACCGAAATAGAGACCAAGGCGCCTGACCTTAGCATCCTGCCCTATCATGGACCAAAACGACCTTCAGATTCCAAAATCGTTCATAAATATGACGTTGTTGTAACGTCATACCCGACACTGTCATCTGAAAACAGTAAGACGGAATCCCCTCTATTTGACTCAAAGTATCCTTTTCGAAGGGTCGTTCTAGACGAAGCCCACACGATCAAAAACCTGGAGACGAAAAGTCATATTGCATGTTGTAATATATTGGCAAACCGGAGATGGTGTTTAACCGGTACGCCAATTCAAAACAAAATTGAGGAATTATACTCTCTCCTAAATTTTTTGGGAGTAAACAAGTATGAAAACATGCAGATATGGAAGGAGAAGATATCCTTACTGTTGTCATCACGCCAGCCTGACGATCCTCCGAAGGCCCTGAAAAGGCTTCACTCTATGCTTGATAAATTTATGCTTCGAAGAACCAAACAGATTTTGATCGATAATAATGTCTTGACTGTCAATAAGACAATACATCGTGAGACGCTAGATTTCACGCCATTTGAAAGGAAGCTTTACGATCAACTTGAAAAGAAAATTGTGCACAATGTAATGGGTCACGAACTGGATTTGGATGATCAGAGCGCTGGAACTTCGAGCAAGAAACAAAACGTTGATTTGAGCTACATGAGCATTCTCACTTACTTGCTTCGATTAAGGCAGCTATGCTGTCATTGGAAACTTTTGTTTAACCTCACTCAACAATTTGAGGATGATTCGTTGATGAACGAGATAAAATCGAGCATGATAGAGCCAAAGGCCGAAAAAAGCATAAGCAATAGTGAGTTGGATGATGCATTGGTTGATGATGACCTTCGCGATCTTCTAGGCTCCATGAGGAGTATGAGGCTTGATAATGTTAAAGATTCACAAACGAGTAAAAATGAAGATGGAGAGGAGGGGAAATATGGTGAGAATGCTCAGTCTTTACATGCTATCAAATTACAAAGAACTTTGAATATCCTCAAGAAGGATCAAAATGACAAACCACGTAAAACAATTATTTTTTCGGAGTTCACTTCAATGCTTGACATATTGTCGGAGGCTCTAATTAAGAATGGAATAAGATTTGTCCGATACGACGGTAAGATGGACAAGAACTTGAAAGATGCTGCCTTGAAGAGCTTAAATGATGATCCGAAGATACATGTTTTATTATGCTCTCTAAAATCCGGGGCGTATGGATTGAATATTACCTCTTGTTCCAGGGTTATTTTGTATGAGCCGTTTTGGAATCCTGCGATTGGAGCACAGGCGGTGGATAGGGTGTACAGAATCGGTCAACTCTCGGATGTTGATGTGCATGAATTTTATGTTTCTGAGACAATTGAGACTCGGATCCGGGCATTACAGAACAAGAAGCGGGAGCTCATGCAGGCGGTTGTGGACAAAGATGCGCAGTCTGCAGTAAAGCTGATTGGCAATGGATTGAGCAAAGCGGAATTGTTTGGATTGCTAGGATTGAGCGAAATAATATAAAACAGTGTTATCTAAGATTTTTTTCCATTTTCAAACTTTTGGTGTTTATAAAAGGCTAGTTATAAAATAAAGATATGTAGAAAAGTAAGAGAAAAAAAACAAAGCAAGGAGAATTATGAGAAAAGATGGAGCGAAAACCATTACTATTAATGTCAATTTCTAATTGAGAGTCATTTAAAGAGCGTTAATGAGATGAATATGAACAAGAAGAGTCTTTAAAGGTATTGCTGTCTAGTACCAGTAGTGGAAGTCTGGATTGATGTCACCTTTGACGATTTTAGTTCTTTCATCATAAGTGTCCCATTTTTGCTTGAAAGCATCTGTTTCCTTCTTGTGATTACGCCACATCAAGTAAGCGGAGTATAAGATAAGGGTGAACATGGCAAGGCAGGCAAAGGCTATGCAAATACCGAAACCTTTCTTGTATGCTGGGGCCTCACCGTTGGGGAAGATAAAGGAGGCGATGATACCGCCCAAGTTACCGAAACCGATGACGAAGGCTGTACCGACGGACTTTCTCGAGTGTCCGGAGAAGTTGAGAGACATCCAGCAGATCAAAATCGGCATGCAGGAGTACAAGCCCATGGCGGTTAGGAAACATCCACCGTATCTTGCATGAGGACTGTCGACACAGCCGAATACCATGGAAAGACCGGCAATGGCCGTGGCACAGGCGATAAGAGCGAAGGGGAGTCTGATGCGGGAGTAATCAGAGGAGATTGCAAGCATGAAGGAGAAGCCCATGGTGGCTAACCAAGGGTAGATCGAGTGTCTCTGGGCCTCCATGGCAGTATAGCCCAATTCGCTGATGACGGTTGGAGCGAAGAAGGCGTAGGAGTAGGAAGGAACAACGAGGGCGAAGTAGCAAAGGGAACAGATGTAGAGCATTGGCTCCTTGAAGACTGTTCCGATGTCGCTCCATGTCTGCTTGACCTCGAAACCGGAGTTACCCTGGTAGTACTCTAACTTCTTCTTGAGGAAGACTCTTTCGGTGTCATTCAAGAAACGGGCCTCCTCAGGGAAATCGGAAACGGCAAAGTAGAGCGGGATAGCCAAGCCCATGGTAAAGGCGCCCTCGATGATGTAGATCCATTGCCAGGAGGCGAGACCGTGCTTGCCGTCCAAGTCGTGGATCCTGTAGGCCAAGGCGCCGGCACAGCCGCCGGCAAGACAGGTGCAGTTGAAGAAGAAGGAAAATCGTCTCAAGGACTCTCCAGGGGTGTAGAAGTTGGCAATGATGTAAAAGATGGCCGGGAAGGAGCCAGCCTCGAAGATGCCCAAGAACAATCTGCAGACAATCAAGCCGCCAAAGTTGTGGGAGTATGCAACGAGAAGCGTGACAAGTCCAAAGAGGAAGATCATGCTCGAGAGCCACGTGTGTGGCTTGATGATTTTGATAAGGTAGTTCGACACGACCTCGAAGACGATGTAGAAGACAAAGAAAACGGTCAATGCGGTGGCAAACTGGTTGCCGTGGAGGTGGAGCGACTTCTCAATACCGTACACCTTGGCATTGGAGATGTTCACTCTGTCGAGGAAAGCGAGGAAATAAAGCAGGCAGAAGGGAGGGATCACACACATGTCGATCTTCCACATGAGCTTGCGCTGGTTGATGCCGTTTTCCTCGGCGAGAGCGTCGACCCGGGCCTTCTTCTCCTCAAGGGAAAGCTTGAGGTCGGCCACGGACCCGCTGGCGATATCGGAGGCAGACCCCTCCTTGTAGTTGTCGACGGAAGCCTTTGTGTTGCTACTCTGGCCGCAGCTTGCAGTATCGTCGGACATGCTGTGTGTGTATGTAGATATATGCTGGAAGCAAAGTTTGCAAAAGTAACGAGTGCAGAAATAAGAACAAAGAAAACAGGAACAAGAGGAGCAAGAAACAGTGAAAATTCTTCGTCTTCAGAAACTATGCTGATAGCCCGGGGAGAAAAAAAAGAGTGAAAAATGTCTCTTTATCTATTGCTCCCCCATTCCCCCCCTCCGCTACCGCCGTCGCAGCTGCTGCAGGACTCTTCTCCGGTCCGCCTGCCCCCCACAGCCGGGCACCGGCGTTTTCCCCCGCCGGATCAGTCACCGTCGAGTCACCACCTCAGCCGGCCGGCTTTGTCCGGCGTCGTCCGGGCCCCAGCTGTTCTATCGGCCATTGTCGCCTGACGCGGCGGAGGCGGGGAGGCGGAAACCAGGCCCGCCGGCGAGTGACTCTTTGAGCGCCGGCGGCGGTGTTTAGAGCCGTTGCCGGAGCGCGGGGAGGAGTTACGGCTAGCGACCGGCGAAACCGTTGCGGGCAGACGGAGAAAAGAGTGGGGGGATGCTGTTACGTAAGCAAGAAGGCTATTTTCACATCTGTCTATTCGGATTTACGTTTGATACATGTTTACATAAAGGAAATCAGTACACTTCCAAGACATATTTGCCCTCCTCCTTAAGGTCCTCGACGGCCTTGGCGGCGTCGAGTTTGACGCCACGCTGAGCCGCGTCGGCAGCAAACATGTCCTGGAGACAGGCGCTGATGTCCGGCACTGGCCAGGTTGGACCGCAGAGGTAGAAGTGGCCGTTCTTGTCGATAATGAGTTCTCTGAGCTCGTCGAGGTTCTCTCTGATCTTGTCCTGGATGTACACCTTCTGCACCTGGTCTCTGCTGAAGGCGGCACCGAGGTGCGTCAGGATGTCTGCGTCCATGTACGCCTCCCAGTACTCGCCGTACAAGTACTCTTGTCTCTTGTGTCTTGAGCCGAGGTAGAGGTAGACCTCGCCGATCTCGGCGCCGTGCTCGAGCTGGTACTGTCTCTCTTCGATGAACGCCTTGAAAGGCGCCAACCCGGTACCCAAGCCGGCCATGACGATAGGCTGCGTCGTCAGAGGAGGCAACTTCATGATCGATGGCTTCACGCTGACAACGAGCTCATCACCAACACGCAGATCCGAGATGTACTTCGAGCACTGACCGTAACGCTTGCGGCCCTTCTTGTCGACCCAGTCGACCACCACAATGAGCAAATGCACCTCCGTAGGGTGCAGCTTCTGCGACGATGCAATCGAGTACTCTCTTCTCTTCAATGGACTGATGATCTGCACAAGCTCCTGCGCAGCCGGTCTTACAGACTTGAAGAGCTCAAAGATGTCTGCAAATGTGTAGAACTCCTCCTCCTGGAATTTCTTGAACAGAGCGCTGCCGGCAGGAGAAATCAACTGCTCGAGCTTCTTCTTCTCAACCTCGTCCGTCGCATGCTCAACTAACGCCTCGTAAAACCGCTTAGGTGGTTTACCAAACAAGTCGAGGTTCTCAATCAACGACTGTCTCAATGTTCTCACCTCAAGAACGTCGTGGCTCTCCTTAGAGACAACCTCAATCAACTCGTCGCCGTCTAACCCGTACATCTGGATGAACTCCTCAACCAAGTCAGCGTTATTTCTACCGTGGATACCAAGTGCCTCACCAATATTGTAAGTCAACCCGGTACCGGAAACATCAAACTCAATGTGGAAGATGTTACGGTCGTAGTCTCCAGGAGTCAGTCTCTTGTTCTCCTTGACCTTCACAACAAAGTTCTCGACAGGCTGGTCAGGTCTCAACGATGCAGTGGTGCCATAAGCCTCCTTGAACATAAGCTTCTTAGTCAAGTCCGTCTTTCTCTCAGTCTTGACAGTGGTGTTGTCAATGAAGGCTTCTCTTGGATTTGGCTTGAATGAAGTCTCCTTGACAACAGCGAAAATATCGCCATCTTCAGAACCTTCAGCTTCAGTCTCCTCCAACTTCTCCCACTCAACGTCAAACTTGATCTCCTTGAAACCATTGGTTTTCACGTTCTCAACTTGGTCGGCAATAACAGAGGCTAACAATTCGGCCTCAGAACCGAAAAATTGCAGAATCTTCGTAACAACAGCATGCTTGTCCCATGATGGGTAGTTCAAAGACCAGAATGCAGTCTGTATAGCAATGGATCCAGTTCTGCCCTTGGTTCCATCGACTTCTCCAATAACGTTCAAGTCAAGGAATTCCAAATTGGACTTCAAGTAGGCCAAGATCTTCTTCACCTTCACAGACAAAGACTTATCAACAATCTTGCTCTCATCAAATACAGTCTCGTCGTTGTTGATGACGAGCAATTTACCGCCAGACTTCAAAAGAGAGAAAACATCAATAGAGTTGAGAATGTTGGTATCTTCGACAACAACAAAGTCAAACTTGCCACTGTAGTCATATCCTGGGCCGGTTTGGATATCTGCCTGGAACAACCCAGCGTTGACCGTGTTGTCGTAGACTGGTCTGAACTTGACGTCCAACTCTTGGGTCAAGGATAACGCATGTGCCAACTTGGCAGGCAATTCAATGAATTTGGAGTTGTCGTTCATCAAGAATCTATACGAAGCAGTGTTTGATGCAGAAGAGGAAGAAGTTGCAAACTTGTTAACAACAAATTCAAACGTATCGTTGACGACTTGGACATGGAATCTGCTTTCGAAAAACAATGATGCTTGGATATCCAACTTCAAGGATGAAGTAGAATCGTTCAAGTATTCTGAAACAACAACAATCTTCTTGACATCGGCAGAAACCAAGGAGTTGAATTGCTTAGATGCAAAAGGCACGGGAGACTTGACCAAGATAAAGCCAAACTCACTCTCTGCGCTGACAGATTCAACCAGAGCCGAAATGGACTCCTCTGTTGGGAAAATAGCATAAACAACTTCTGCCTTCTTGTTTCCGTAGAACTTGAAAACTTGGTAATCTGAACCCTGAATTTGGTTCAACTTGTTCAAAGCCAAAGAGACAACTTCAGTAGGGGTTGCAGATAAGATGTCTGCCTTGAGAGAGTTGTACAACTTAGTCGACAACTGGTTCAATTCGGATGATGATAGCAAACCAGACAAGGATTCGTTAGATCTAATGGATTCCAAACCATTGAAGAGATGGATGTTTGCAATGTTGAATTTGGACAAAACAATGGAAACGAGGGTGAAAAGTTGTGCCTCCAACGCAGTGGTGGATGTCAAAACTGGTAATCTCAGGCTCTTGGCAATGGATAGAGCCTCGGAGTAGGTGGAGACAAGCTGGTTCTTTTCGAAATCGTAGCTGACAGTGGAGAGCTGGATAGATAAAGGTAACGAGTGGTACTCGTTGTTGGAGTGGGAGACCAAAACTGGGGCAAAGTTGAGCAAGGCATCAACAGACGCGTTCAAA
The DNA here is from genome assembly GCA_025531575.1 of Pichia sp. PH4023. Taxonomy (NCBI): domain Eukaryota; kingdom Fungi; phylum Ascomycota; class Pichiomycetes; order Pichiales; family Pichiaceae; genus Pichia; species Pichia sp. PH4023. The sequence continues at coordinate 328,685 of JAMGYR010000025.1, read as the reverse complement.
GTGGCACTGCCCTTGAAGTTCTTCAAGTAGCCGAGTAACAGGTTACCTGAGTCAGTAGAGATGTCCAGGTTCTGTAGCTTTGGAATCTCGTTTGAAAAGTTTTTTCTTTTCAAGTTAGACCACAACTGAATCAAGTTCTCCTTGCTCCCTCCAGCAGTTGGCAATGCGTAGTCAAAGATGTTGGTGGACAACAAGTACAACGTGCCTTGGATGATGTTGTACTTGGTTGAGAGAGTTCTGCTCTTCACCTCGTATGGGTCCAATGGAAGCCCGAAGGGTGCAACGGCCGTTGCCGAAAACAGTTCGGAAATCGTAGAAACACCTGCTTGTGACATGTTTGATGTGTGCTGTGTGCGGTTACAAAAAAAAGGCCTTACTATCTAAGTACAACAGAAAGAGAAAAGAAAGGAAACGACGCAAAAGTGGAAAAAAAAGAAAGATCATGAACTTTTCACCCGAAGAAAATATCAAAACCCTTCACCTGTTAACTATCTCCTGTATTACCTGAAAAATCCGGACAGCTGCATAACGGGCTTCGAAAACAGAGCACTGGCGCGCCACACTTTCCTCTTTGAGCAACAAAACGGAAATCGTCACGTGCGCAGCGGCTTCCTATTTCAGAAGAGTCGTTTGTTCGAGTCCCCGGCAACTTCACCAAACTCGTTGCATGTTGCCAACTCGAGCCAACTACCCTGCTCCTTGATGCTTCGGAGTCCCTTCCAGCAGAGTCTCGCGTATGTCTCTGCAGCCACCGAATTCGCCGGGTTTTCCTCGTAGGTTCCTCGGGCGAAGTAGACATCGTCCTTGACAGACTCGAGGACATCGTCGCAGTCTTTCCACTCCGTTATGGCGCTGGACTCCAACCCGGTCTGGACCCCCCAGAGCTTCGATAGTTTCGGTGTTCCAAGACGGTGCACAAACTTGGGCCTTTTGTTGGCGACCGAGCGCTCTAGATCCTCCGTTTCCGTAACATACTCTGCCAGGTTCCTCTTTTTCGAATTTGAGATCTCGGAAAGCTGAGAGATCTCCGGATGGGCAAAGTTCTTTAGCTTCATCTTGTTGAACGTCTTCTCGTTGTTTTCCAGGATGTCCAGGAGTTCCGCGTGGTGGAAGTTCTTCTGCTTGAACGTGTTCAGGGAAAGCGTCAGCCAGTCGGCCACTTTGCGCTTCGAGTCAAACGACGTTATAGGGTTGATCAGCACGTCTGGCTTTTTAAACTTCAAGTACTCCTTCGATATTGTTTCAGAGTTGGGTCTCCATTTTTCCACGGACATCTCGTTGAAGAAGTTCACAACGATAGCAAGCTGTATCTTGAGGGACCAGTAGAGGTCATACGTTCTCACCTGTGTATTGAAGGTCTCTTCGTCCAGCACCCATTTGGTCTGTTTAGTACTCTTCTCGTTCAATGGTAGCTTGACCAAAGTTCGGTGGTTGTGGTGGGTGACGCTGTCGAGCGTCTTGTTTATATCTTCGATCAACCTCAAGTTGAGCGAGTTGCTGCTGTTCAACCCCTTGTTCAGCGCCTGGATCAGCTCTCCCTCATTATGTGTCGTCAAAGTCTTCATCAACGTGATGTAGTCCACAAAGACATTCCTTTGCGTTTTCCCTCCCCTACTGTTTGGCTTACTGCTACTCAACTTCTTTGCATCGTAATAGCCCTCAAAACTCGAATGGTACCCATTCAGGGTTTTCCCGGCCATGTGCCAGTAGGACGATTGTGAAAGCTTGTCGCCGATCTCAAATGAGTTGCAAATGAATTGGCGAAACTTGGCTATGACGCTATCGTTGGTAGGCTCGAACTCCGGGATCCTGCTCACTATCTGCTTGTAGATCACCAAAAGCCTCGATCCTGGCTTGACCTTCCCCTGGAGTTTATTCCCTCTAGTAAGCAACAGTCGACGTTGCTTGCCTTCTTCATTGAAAAAGATAGGCGCCAAATGCTTGACTATAAACTCGATCGGATAGATGTACGAGAGAATGGAGACAAACGTGTGCATTGAGTAGCAACTGTACTCGGAATATTCTCCGTCGATGTAAATCGTAAGATCGAGGATTGCGAATACACGATGTAAATTCAGGTTGATTATTTCCTCAAGGCTGAACTCGAGGGATTTCTCTGATGTTTCATCCTCGTTTTCTTCTTCATTGCTCGTATTTTTCAAGTTCTTAATTTGCTCCTCATACGCCACATGCAAACTTATGAGGTACTTTCCTGTGAAGTGGTTAAGCAAAGACTGGGCATCCGAATCGATCTGTTCATCCGATATCAATGCTGTGATTTGTTTGGCAGCATCAATAGTGGCTGGGTGTTGATAGAGACAAGATGCAATGTAGTCTTCTAGACGCGTTTCGGTCACCAAATTGGTGACAATTTCCGAAAAGGACGATTCTAAGTTCTGCATTGCCTATAATACTGAGCTATCTTCTGTCCCTGTAGAAACTTTTCGAAAAGTAGTACAAAGAAGCCGGTCAACTGGCTGATGTCGAACCTTTTATCTCTTTTTCCCATGAAAATTTATGCGTCTTAGGTCACGTGACATGGCTTTCAAAGTTGACTTTTGTGAATGTGGTACAAATAGTTTAAGTGGTCGATATTCTTCGTTACAAAAGCAAGGTGAATCTTTCCTTTCTTAAAACGACGGCTTAACTACAGTGATCAAGAGCGTCGGCAATGACACTGACATTTCAACTTTTTTTTGGCCAGGTATTATTTTTTTTTTGCCTTGCGTTACACATACATATAGATACCCACTATAACGAGAACCAAAGGATAATCAAACATATGAGTATCACTATAACCAGGATAATTGCCTCTTTACGATGTCTTGCATCGATTTTGTTGATCAGGGTGTTCAATCCAGGGACGGTACTCAAAGTTCTTTCCAACCTATTGCCGACGTTGGAGAGAGTGCTTCCCTGTCTCATCATCTCGTTTCTCGTTTCCATCACCTGATTGATCAAGTTGTCTACTATTCCGTGGGATCTGTCGATACGTAGTCTCTCATCAAGCATGTAATCGTCCGAGTTGACATTCCCCCCAGTCGGATTGTTCCCGTTGGCATTGTCGTTATACTGATCTATATCTGACCTGACGTTTGACAAGAGGTTTAATCTGTTTCGCTCTTGGTCAATTTGATTGGCAAGTCTTTGGTAATCCTGGCGATGTCTCTTGAGCTCGTCTTTGTGCCTGGAGAGTTGCTGGAACTTGGAGCTCGAGAGCGATTCTGTCTGCAACGTGTCGAGGATTCGGGACATGTCATTGATTGCAGCAGAAAGATCGCTCAAGAGGGTCTGTATTTTGTTTTTCGTTTCGACTTCTTCTGCTGATGGTGTCGTGTGGACGTCCGATGCAAACGAAGAGTATCGTGCCAACACGTTAGACAATTGTGTGGAAAGCGAAAGCACATGTGCTCTGGCCTGTGTATATGCTGATGTCGACATGGTATGTTTTCGACCGTTTGTCTCTTGTTCTACCTAGTTCAATCTGCGTGTAAGGAGAGCTCTAATGCAGAGGTAAATAAGCCGGTTGACCAAGAGATTATCAACCGTCATCAATCAATACATTCCCAAAGCAGCGAGAAAAAAACCCAACCAGCGAAAGTCGTAGACGCCTTCTTCTGCGAGGGCGGTGGTCTGGCACGGATGGATGAAGAAGTACGTGTTTGTTGGGGCAGTGTAGATGGCCACGGAGACATTGGAGGGTGCCGTGGCGACAGAAGACGGCGTTGACCTCTCCTGCAATTTTATCAAGTGTTTATGGCGTGTCTGCGTAAGAAACTGTAGTGCATTTTGGTCGAAGGTGATTGTCTGGGAATCGAACAGATCGGCGTCGTCTACATCTTCTGTCCCGCTGTCAGCTTCTTCTGACGAGAGAATCTGGAAGAAGATACACGGGACGTCGTAGCTCGGGTGCCATGCAATGGTGAATTTAACAGTGTAGGACGTGCTGTAGACTGCGTCGAAAGTGACGGCCGGCGTCAATTCCATGCCGGAACCATTTCCGTTGTCATAACCACCGCGTGCCGTGACGTTTTCGAGGTTGTATGTGTTCTGTAAGTGCTGGGCCAAACGGGCCAAATATTGCGGCCTGTCTCCGTCCATAGTGAAGGGGGCAGTGGTTGACGCTGGTCTGCGATGTAATATCGTGCATGGCGCTGATAGGAAGAAACAGCATATTGAGGCTCATCCAAAAGAGGGGGGACAGAAAAGCGTATCTACCGTTAGTGTTGGCGATGGTCATAAATTTTGGATAAATAAATAAATATGGCTTTGCTTTATATAAAATATATAGGGAAGAACAAAGATGTAGGATTAAAAGATACACATCAGGGACATCGAACTAAAGGATTTTTTCAAAAGAATAAGTGGATAGATAGAAATAGATAGAGAGACACTAGTCATGTGCGGGCACACGAGTGTGTGAGTATGGAGGAATATGTATGTGGAGAGGGGTTTGTAGTATATGAATGAGGACGCCGTTGACTAGTCGAAAGCCATGGATTTCTTAATTTCGGCGATAGCACCACCTGGGTTTAAGCCCTTAGGACAGGTCTTGGAACAGTTCATGATGGTGTGGCATCTGTACAAGGACATGGAGTTCTGTAACATGGCCTGTCTGGCTTTGGTGGCGGTATCTCTGGTGTCGACCATCCATCTGTAGGCCTGCATCAAGACAGCAGGACCGAGATATTCCTGTTGGTTCCACCAGTAAGAAGGACAGGAGGTGGAGCAGCAGGCACACAGAATGCACTCGTACAAACCGTCCAACTTGTGTCTGTCCTCGACACTCTGCAAGTTTTCCCTCACAGGCATAGGCTTGTCGGATTGTAGGTAAGGCTGGATGGACTTGTATTGTTTGTAGAAGTGGGTCAAGTCAGGAACCAAGTCTCTGACAATGTACATGTGAGGAAGAGGGTAAATCTTCAGTTCCTTGCCGGAGTCTTTGTCCAACTTACAGAGACATGCAAGAGTGTTTCTACCACCAATGTTCATGGCGCACGACCCGCAGATACCTTCTCTGCAAGATCTTCTGAAGGTCAAGGACGAGTCGAACTCGTTCTTGATCTTCAAGAGAGCATCAAGTACCATAGGACCGCACTCGTTCATGTCGAGATCGTACGCCTTCATCTGTGGCTTGACCTCTGGGGTGTCTGGGTTCCATCTGTAGATCTTGAAAGTCTTCATGTTTGGGGTCTTGGCGGCGGCTGTGGCCATCGTTCTTGCGAAATTGAGCACTGCTTTCATTTCGGGGTTTGTATGTGTGTATGTATGTGTTTGTGTGTATGCGTTTGGGAGCGTGTGCGTAACTGGTTAGGTCGGATGTATATAGAAAGCGTTGGATGACGGATCGAAAGAAATGTCACACAGGAGAAGAAAACTTGCTAGCAGGAGAAGCAAGGCAAAGACAAGACAGATATAAACACACCAGGGCAAAACCGGACCAGCAGAAGCAGCTACACAGGCAACCTTTCGAAATGGAGACCCTCTCTTCTCTATATGCTCTCCGGCATCCCCAGAATTGGCCCCAGCACCCACTGGCTCGCTGCCCAACTGACACCTCCCGTGCTCCCCATTGGCCCAGGGGCTGCTGACCCGACCCCGGAAATGCTTACCAACCGCCGCGGGCCCCGTCATCCTCTGAGGGGGGGACGCCGGATATGCGCGTCGTCCGCTTCCGAGACGCCGGCGAAAAACCTGCAAAGCACCTGTCGGCGCGTCGCCGACGCGCCGACAACTCTAAAGTGATACTCCGGGCTCCGAATGCGCGACAACCACACGACTTGCCCATAACATCAGCTCGCCGTCACGGAGGCCGCCAAGCACTGAGCATACCCGTACACCCACTCTGACAGCCCGTTCGCCGCGGAAAAAGGGAAAAATCACGACACTGGTTTTGTTGTTACCGTTAGAGTTGCAGAGTAACGGCTCAGCGCCGGTGATCCTCCTGTGTAGTCTCAAAACCCCCTCGGCAAGCCCGTATCGGTCGTCTGGGGCACCAGGGTCTGCCAACGGCAGACCCTGGATGGGCCCTCTACTGTGCTCTCCGGACACCACCGCAAGGCGAAAAAGAGCCACCCCGACGGCCTCTAGTCCCGGCAGCGCCAAACATCGCAAGACCGTTTTCTCCAGCAGTATCTCATCGGCTATAACACAGCTCTCACTGGCATAGACGACCCCCTCCACGATCCCGACAACTTCCTCCACCGTGGCACCTGTCGGATCGTCCAGCAGAGCAAGCCAGCGCTTCCGAAGACGCTTGCCGCCGGCCAGCTCGATAACCTCCCTAACTCGCTCGACATCCGTTTCTCGGTGGCCCTCCCATCTCGCTATCCGACACCGGAAGTCGTCGATGACCTCGTCAGCGTACTCACCGCAATGCAGCACCTCCATCTGGCCCGCTTCTACCCGCTGCACCTTGCCGGAAATCTCCTCCAAGACTCGGTGGACCCGTTCATCAATCGGGAGCTCCCGACGGTCTTCGACCACAACCTCCCGCCAGGGCGTCTCCAGTTGCTGCTGCGTGTTCTTCGCCACACGCTCTTGCCCTACACGCCTCGACACCTGGTGCGCTCCGCCGTCGCCACGCTCCCGCTGCTTCTGCTTCTGCCGATGCCGCCTCACGCTTTTCCACCAGTGTCTCTCCCATTCCTCTGCCCCACCAGCCCTCCCACTCACGCCGGAGATGAACGTCACAATCTTCTTTTCGGAAAGACCCGTCCTGTGCTTCTGCATCGCCTGCTTGTTGAAAAGTCTAATCATGTCCTCTCGATCCTTCTCCTTGCTCAGCTCGTAAAGCCGTCTTCCCTCTTGCATCAACTTCAACTTCGTCGCATACTTCCCCGAGGCCTTTACAGGCCACGTTCTTGCCTTCACGCTCATATGTAAAAAGACCTTCCTTTGGGTTGTTTGGCTGTTCTAGGGCAGCAGAGCCATTTAGATCCAACCCCCTCGTCACCCCAACCTAGATTCAGACTTGAAATGTTTCAATAACATGTTTAAGTCTCCGCGACGTCAAAAAACAAAGCCCTCTCGCCGTCTTCTTTTCCCTACAGCAACCTCTTCTTCACCACTATTGTTGGCTTGATCCTGTATGAGACGGAGCTTCACATATGCAAGACTGCCTTAAAAGATGTAGCTGATGCCAAACATGGTGTTGCATCCCCTCCTCAAATTCTTTTCTCCTGCCCCTCCTTACCGCTCTATCATTTCTTATCATTGCTGAAGCCTGATGGCCATGCTTCTATTTCCTTCTCTTCATTTCTCCCGCTCTCTATCGTCGCAGCCTTCTCCACAACATACTTTTATCCGCAGCCTTATATCAGAGAGCATCGATCACTAGCGTCCTTGTAGGATATCTCTCTAATACTTTGTCCTCAATTCCAATGGGCTCAGTATGTGTTTACGTAAGCAAATGGACGATTTTCCTTCTGGAACATTGCTCTCGCTCAACGCTATATATTTATACCGCATAGGGTTTGCGTGCATACGCAAATCCATATTCATCTTCATCTACAACTATTTCAATAACGCAGGCCAGTGCCTATTCCGCCTCTTGTGAGCTGCTTCCCTTCTTTCCGGCACCTTCTGCATTTGGCAAGCAATGCTGAGATCAACTTTTTGGAAACCGATTTCACAAAAGTCTTTCCTTCATCGAGTGAAATCGAAGTTCCAAATCTTTATAAGCTACAACATAAATATTCCTTCCAAGCTCCTTTTCTTTAGATCGATCAGACTATGGAAGCTCATCCTGTTTATTCTCACAATTTCGCTAACTATACAGTCATACATATATGTCAATCGAAGGATACAACCGCTTAATGTAGATTACTCAGTTTTACAAAATACAAAATACTTCAAAAGCTATGACGAAAAATTCCAAGGAAGTATGTTACAGAAATGCCCCATCAGTGAACGTGCGTTCAAATCTAGCATCGACGACGTCTTCCAGTATGGATGCAGAGACCCATTGGTGGAAGCAAAGAAGCCAAGGGCTAATGCTGCCTTTGTTGTTTTGGCAAGAAACTCAGAGATTGATGGGGTAATCCTTAGTATGCGTTCCCTCGAGCGAAGATTCAACCAGTGGTTCAATTATCCGTGGATATTCCTCAATGATGAGCCCTTCACAGATGAATTCATAGAGAGAGTAGAAGAAGTGGCGAGTGGAGATTTCGAGTTCGGAGTTATACCCGGGGATAAATGGAGGTTCAAAGGCCAACCGGTACCACAACAGACGGAGAAGGAAAGTCAAAATGGAAAACAAGATGGGAAGAAAAAGGCAGGAAAGAAAGAGCCGCAATCCAATGTACAGGAGTCTGTTGAAACTATTTTTTTTAATGAAGCCGTGGAGAGCCAGGGGGATCGAGGTATAATGTACGGTAATATGCCCTCATACCACAGTATGTGTAGATTTTATTCTGGCTATTTCTTTGAACATCCCTTGGTGAAAAAGCTAGACTGGTACTGGAGGGTGGAACCTGAAGTCGATTTCTATTGTGATCTAACATACGACCCGTTCATTGAAATGGAAAAGCATGGGAAAAAATATGGTTACACCATTGCAATCAAAGAGTTGGTCGATACAGTGCCAAACTTGTTCAGATTCACAAAAAAATTCATTAAGGATTATGACATAAACTTACCCGACACCTGGAATTTCTTCACCAAAAACCACAAATTCTATAAAGGTGAGAACGAGGAAAACTATACAGATGTCAAAAATATCAATGACCTTTTAAACAGAGTTGAGAAAAGTACCATATACAAGTATTCTAAAATCCACCTAAATAAGAAAAGTGATGGATCTTTTGACTCAACTGATATGCAACTTCTTAGATCACTCATAAACCACAGCAAAATAGATGGACTAAATCTAGCAGTAGAAGAAAAGTATGATAACGAAGAGTTCAACATGTGCCATTTCTGGTCGAATTTCGAAATTGCTTCACATTCTCTCTTCAACTCACCTGAATATAGAGCTTATTATGATTTCTTGGAAAATTCAAAAGGATTTTTCACTGAGCGTTGGGGAGATGCTCCGGTTCATTCATTAGCTGTAGGCTTGTTTTTGAACTTGTCAGAAATACATTATTTCAGAGATATCGGCTATAAGCACTCCACGTTGGGTCACTGTCCATACAATTCTCCAAATCAGTTACCTTACAAGTCTGGTCCAAAGTTCAAACATCAGGTCTTGCCTCAAGACGAAATATACTATGCGGATTATGATCCCCCTGTTACTGATCTTAATCTTGCTGAAAATCTAGGGCCTAGTGGATGTAGATGCAGATGTCCTTCGGATCATCGAGAAATTGAGAACTCCGGTGGCTCATGTTCGGCTTTGTGGTTGAAACTGACGAGTGATGAGTTTGTGAATGGAGAACAGGATGGGGATTTCATTGGCGGATTGGGTGTTTACAAATCTTTAGATTTGGATAAAATAGAATCAACAGCTTTGGTTTGGTTAGCCGAATGGCTTGCAGCTGGTGGAAATATCAACAAATGGGAATTCACCGAGAAGCAGAAGGATGCGTTGAGTGTCATGTATATTTGATAGAGTGTACTCAAATATTTTGTAGCCATATATATAGTTCTGATAGATAATTTTCTTAATATGCTTTCCTATTTTTAAAATATGATTATTCGGAAACAAAGCTACATTAATTTCATAAAACTTTTGAGTCACTATACATGCTTATCAAAAAAAGGGGAATCCAGCTAATCTTTCTGGACTCTCCGTCTAACACGACTTCCAATGGTACCATTATCCAGTTGGTCATCATTTATGATTTTTTCTATTTCATGATACTGTTTGTCATCGATCTTCAGTTGTGCGACCGCCTTTGCCTCTTTGTACTCTTCAATATGCACACCACTTAGAACAATGCCACTACCAACTTCGACGATGGCAATAAACAACGCACCAAAGATAGCCAAGCAATAGTTACTGATACTGACACCAATATCTAACCACGATCCTTCAGTCCTAACCATATAGAAAAACCAAAGAGAAAGTAAATCGCAAACAGAAATAATCAAACTAGTGACGCTATATTTGGAAAAGCCAAGTCTCAAATTAATTAACCCAAGGCCTGTACTCAATAATGCATAAGGAATGATCAACTTGAGCATGAGAAGTGCACCCATTGGAAATGGGTCAAAAATTGGAAGTAATCTGTAGACTGAATCCAAGGAAAATGTTGAAATGGATGAAACATTACCTGTGCCAAAGAATGAGATTTGAAGGTTAAAAAAGCCGATAACAGAAATTCTAAGGAGTCTCAAATTGTTGTTGGAATTTGTAGACATTGATTCCATTTCAATCCAGGAGAATAGCATAACCGAATATAGAATGTAAAAAAGACCTTCAAAAGAAATAGCCAAAATATTAAATGTAGGTGCCAGTGTCAAAAATATAACCAGGAATCTAATTTGGTAGTTAGAGTTTGGATAAATATAGTGTAGCATCGTTGGAATTGTCAATGAAGTAAACATTACTGTCCATCCAATCACTTGCGCATCTAGTGGTAAACCCTTACGGTTCGTCAAGGAAACGACCGCCTTCAAGGTTGAATAGATTGATAGAACAATCAGCACAATCTGCAATCCTATGATCGCTCTGGTCTTTTCAGACATCTTTTGCTGTAAGAATGTGAGACCGAGTATCCCAATTCCAGTCATTACCAAACCAGAAGTAACGATCAGATTGATTGATTCAACCTTAACCGGATTTTGAATTGGGAAAAAAGAAAGTGAAATACAAGTGACAAACCAACATAGAGAGATTTGCAAATGCTTCTTGTTTTGCAAAAGCGACTTTTGGAATAGTAGGACTGGGTATGATGCAGAGAGAATCAAGTAAATGTAGCTGAAGACCTCACGATTTTCAAAACCAATTGCAATAGATTCGAAAAAAACAACAATGCCAACAAAGATAAGAACTTTCCAAATGGTGCTCAATCCTTTGAAGAATATATTGAAACCTTCAACTAAGTCTGTCTTGTATTTAAAGATTTCATACCAGAAAAAAATTGGGAATACTAAATAAAAGTAATAGTTCAATGGCAAATTCTCATACTGGAAAATGTATAGCATAACGGATGTAAGAGATGTAAAGATGAACTTTTGTACAAGGTGCATTCCCTGGTCGTTGAATAATTTTTCATGAGGAATAATGAACATTTGCAAAAAGGCGGTGAAAGAGTAAATAATCCATCCAATGAATCCAAAAGTGACAATAGTACGTATCATCAGCCAGTTATATTTTTGCAAATAGTCTAATCCTTCGAGGATAACAGAATTGAATTCTTCAATTAGCAAGATTGCTTCCTTTTCTAGTTCAATGTCGACTTTCATTAGTTTAATCACTTTTTCAATGTCAGCCTTATATGATTCGATTGATTTATCTTCAAATTTACTGAATCCTTTAAAGTTGAATTGATTATCTTTAACTTCATGTAGCTTCACAATGTATTGTTCTAGTAAGGTCAAAGAATTGTAATACAAACCTTTGATTTTACTGCTTGCCACGTCGTCGATGAATGCCATAGGCAACTCACCAACACTGTTCATTGGGTAGTTTGCTCCAATTAAATAACTCATCAATGATGCGATATCCGCCTGTTTAACATCGTTTCTTTTGATATCATCTAAGCCCCAGTTAGCCATATCATCACTTTCAAACTTGTCATGCAAAAAGTCATTTCTTAATGGATCAATTTTCACTGGCTTATTACAACCCTTACCCCAACAAATCAATGGGGTTCTCGTATTGTTTGGATGCCCATCACCGTGGGATCCAAAGTCACTCATACCATGATCAGCGGTGAACACGAACGCAGTTTCTTCATCGCCAAAGAACTCTTTGACTTCCTCGACTAGTTTGGATATTTCGACATCAGTATATTTGATGTTATCGTAGTATTCCGCAGAGTAAGGTCTATAACTGTGACCTGAGGTGTCGGTCCCTAACAAGTGTAAAAAGAAGACATTACCATCTTGCCTGATCTCTTCGTCTAATTGCGCATCCTTAGTCGAATTTTCGAGTAACTGGTAGAAATGATTAAAGACGAATCTATCCAATTCAATACTGCTACTAGTGAAATCTTCGAACTCGTGACCATACATCCAAGTATCGATCTTCCCCTCGGTTGCACCTTGTGAAAACATTGGGAGAATATCTGGAGAACCGAAAGAATATGTATGTGTTGATTGGTTGAACACAGAGTCGAAGTCCACTGGGTTTTCTTTCCACCCCTTGGTGACTGCACTGACATCCTCGTAGAACCCAGCAATCATCGCCACATGACCGGGACGGGATTCGGTCGGCATTCGAGTGTGCGACAACCCGTAAGTGCCCTCATTCAATATGATCGAACGTAAGTATGGAGCTAGGAATTCCTCCTTCTTGGTTCCCGGGTGGTAGATTTTGCCTAGAGTCTTGTCTGCTCTCTGTCCATCACCAACAATCAAAAACAATCTCTTTGCTGGAGCACTGGCGGTCGACCTGTGCTGGTCCATGCCATGAACTAGCGGCGACACAAAATAGATGTCGAAAATGGACCATAAGTAGATGAGGTGAAAAATCACCCCCACCCCTAGCAAAATGCTTCTTTTCGAGTGCACCGACTTCTGCTCTGCCATGGCTGGTCGTCTGGTGTGTTTTTTACCTCAAGTACCGATCCAAACAGAGTCTAGCGAGAGCTGGAAATGTGTTGTCGGCGGTATCATGAAGGAAGACACAACATCAAGTTATTCCGTAACCACCTGTGTACCCATTCACGTTCATGTCCTGCGCCACAAACACGTCAAGAAAACGCGTTAATGGCGTGGCGCATGCGCCGGACACAAGGATGCAGAACAAGGAACTCTGTTGATAGATGACATGGTTGACTATCGACAATGGGCACCAGGTAGGAAAAGGGAAGCTATAATTAGTATGGTCTTCCTTTAGACGTGTTACAAAATTTACAGGCCAAAGCATGGGGCGCAAGTTGCAAACACCCAATGTTTCTGCTACATCGTACAGCCGAAGAAGCAGTGTGTTTTCTGTGACAGCTGCATCGGGTCCACTCTAGTAGACTCGATTAACAGTCGGCATTACAAAGAAGTGAATAATGTCTAGTGACAAGTATTGTAGTGATCCCCTCGACGCCGATATCAGTGCTTTCTCGCCATACACGGCTTATCGAGGCCAACCTGTCTTCGTGTCCAGCAGCTATGCTGTCATTCCACCAAGTAAAGCCCCAAATTCTCTTCTCCTCTTCATGGCGCCTCCAGCGAGGCTGTTTGTCCTGTTCGGCATAACTTCGGCCGCCATGCAGAACAGACTCTAAACGAAACGTGACGGATCGTCACATTTCTCTCCCACTCCCCCCGCAAAGAAAAACCAGCTGGGCGCTGCACCACCACGAAGGGACCCTGTGGAGAAGGTGGAGTCGTGCATCTGTGGGCGGTATATAGTTCTCCAGACACCCAGTTGCCCTTTTCTTTCTTCCCAGTTGCAGCTTCTTTGATATCTACAACGGGCAAAGCGACAACACACATCAATATGGTTTCTGCAACATTCACACAAAAGGTACGTGCTCACAGCTTTTGCGGTATTCCCTCCCATACGAGGCCCATGTACTAACGTCTATCCCAGCCTTGTTTGGCTGTTGTTACTTTTCTTGCTGCAGGCCGAAGCAGTTAACAAGCTTCCAACCAGACCTTCCGACGACGAGCTCCTTGAGTTGTACGGCTTATACAAGCAAGCCACCGTTGGGGACAACGAAACAGAGAAGCCAGGAATGTTCGACTTCAAGGGCAAATACAAGTGGGAGGCTTGGAACAAGTTAAAGGGCACTTCCCAAGAAGAAGCTGAGCAAAAGTACATTGCTTTAGTTGATGAATTGAGTACCAAGTACTCAGCATAGACGACGCAAAAAGAGCACGATTACTGTGTTTTGTAGCTTCTTGCGCCCATACATGCGCTTTTTCTTTTGTTACATGTCTAAAAAAAATTACATATATACATTGCTATAAAGAAACTATAAATCCTTTTTATCATTTTCAACAGATTGCAATTGATCTGCGATCCGAACCCAGAAATCGTACATCATGTAGAATGGAATGACTGTCGTAGGGGTATACAAACAGAGAAGGTTTGCTGTTTCACCCATTGTCAAGCCGTGCTTGCCACTCTCTGCCCAGACGTAAATAAGACAGATGAGACTTGTGAATCCTGCGTTGAATCCATAGATCAAAAACATCGGCCAAGTTCTCTCTGAGTACTTTGTTCTGCCATTTTGTAAGTAATTGATTGCAGCGTAGAAGAAAAACGGGAGCTGGAAAATGAGTTCCCAAATCACAAAGAGACTAACCCATAACGGAGCCTCCACTGCCAAGAAGTCCTTGTTTTGCTGGATGTGGAACAAACTCAGCTGTTTTTGAATTGGCAGTTGATATTCGGTAGGGATGACAAAGGTTGCATCCATCAACACCGTTATTGGAGCGTGAACCAAGAAATAGTAGAAGTAGACAGAATCACTTATCATTTGGTGGTGTGGATATCTGGGTTAAAGGGGTCTGGGGGATTATAAGCAGGTACGGGAATGAGTTATGTCAGCTATAGTTTCTTCTTTGTCAAGAGAAAAAGAAGGAATGGTAGAACAAGACCATGTTGACATCCAGTGCAGTAAAGTGCCGTCCAAGCCAAAAAATTCAATGCCACCTGCCAGAATTGAACTAGCGACCTCTGCATTACAAGTGCAACGCTCTACCACTAAGCTAAGGAGGCAACTGCACCAAATAAAAAATTAGCGGCTATTGCATTCTGGCGGGCAATGCCTTTATGGGAGCAGACATTTGATAGCTAAAGCATAAACGGGCTGTGATGTCAGCTTCATTTATAGCCGATCAAGATGAAAATAGCCAAATGACTTTTAAACTTTGGCTGCGGCTTATAAGTGGTTAGAAGCAATTACGGATTATCCATTCGTTACTGCTTATAGTCGCTATGGTTACATAAGCACACCGTTTTTTCCTTTAGGAAGTGCCCTAGTTTCTTGCTATAAAGCATGTGCCGATTGCTATAATCACCAGTGCAAACACACATGCCATGATCATAGGAAAAAGGTACTAAAGAAACGTAAATTAGTCATCCTCCGGGACAGAGAGTAGACGTAAAAGAAGGATGTAGCAGATCCTGGTGATTGCTTTAATCATGGGGCCAAGTATGTGTTAGTTTACAATAGAATACAGCAGAAATACAAGAATGAGTGAACCCGGAATGAGCCGCAAATACAACATGAACTTCACTAGTTAGGAATGACCGTCATCAAGGCGAACAGCGGCCAAAGACGTTTAGATACGGCTAGCTCACTTAAATTCAGTCAAGGCTTTTTCCACCCGGTTTGATAGATAAGGATTGGAAAGCGAAATGTGTGTAATAAAAGAGCTCCCTGCGAGGATCAATTCGTGGCTTTGGATTGAAGTGCCGGCCATGCTCAAGGGGTCACGGAAAACAGCACACAAACTAAACTCTGCTGTAGTAAGGATGCAAGGTAGTTCAACTGACCAGACCTCCACGTATGTAACAAGTAGAAAGTGTCCTTCGCAACTACTATGGGTGAACCTTTCCACCACAACGAAGGGTATCCATGCCTTTTCTGCTTAGTAAAAACAGACATTCATAGTGGCCATCCTTTGTACCTGTGATGCGCCAATCTCTCTATCTGTCTCTATCTGTCTTTTCGTCTACCCCTCGGCTCTTTAGTTTAAAATGTTTCTGATTTTCATTTCTCTCGGACCGGAGTTGGAGCGGGAGACCGGCCTTGTGCTGCTGCTGCCATTGCCTTCGTCGCCAAATAAGCTGCTACGTTTGTCCTCATCCATTTTCATTGGCTCGTCTTTTGACTCCGAAGTGCGTGACGGTAAAGATTTCCCATCTTTAACATTTCTGTCTCTATTAAAAACGTTGTTCTTTTCTTCTTCTCCTCCATCTCCGTCTCCCATTTCTTTCTCTTGCTCTCCCTCTCCGAGTGTTTCTTCAATGCCCGACGTGCTCTTGGCGTGCTCGGCGCCCTCAGTACCGTCGTAGTCCTCATCCCCAATATCATTCTCATCATCCAGGTATGGACTGATCTTTCTCCACCTGAACTGGCAAGCATGCAAAGTCCGGTCAGAAAACCTCGTGGCAATGTCTTTCCAGCTGAGCAGTTTGTTTCTCTTCAAGTCCAGCAACCTTTGGTCCTCCTCTTCCGACCATAACTTGTACTTGCGTTTGTGATGTGCTTCTTGCAGTTGTTGTTGCTGCAGCAGCAATTGCTGCTGCTGAAGCTGGAGCTGCTGAAGTTGCTGTATGTGGAGTTGTTGCTGCTGTTGCTGCTGGTATTCATAGCTTCCTTCCGTTAGCGGTACCATCTGCCCATAGTATTGCTGTGGAAACCGTGACTCTGCAAGGTTCAGATGCATTGACTGCGATCGTGACTGAATTGGTGACATGGAAGGATGTGCCAAGTACGCTCCGTTATATGCAGGATAATATTGCGCATTGAGACTACTTCTGTAGTTGTATGGCTCCAATCCGCTTTGGTTGGCGTATAATTGATCTCTTCTCTGTGTATCGTCAACCAAACTTGGAAAGGGAGGATACTGTGACATGATGCTACGTGCAGACGCAGATGGAAGTGGCACTGCTTGTTGTTGCGGTGAAGGCTGCAAAGATGAACCGTGATAGTTGTAGTCGGATGAATACTTCGGCTCATCCACAGGTACCTGCTGGAATACATAGCCGTTGCTGTTTGGAACACTGAACAAATATCCGCCCGGCTGCTGTATAGGTGGTGCATATTGATGTGTCGATACAGCGTACCCACCCTGGGGTTTATCCAAGTTATCTCTTGGATATCCTTTCATCGGTAATCGTGATTGCTGCGTCAATTCTTGCTGATGTTGTTGACCATCTTGATAATTTTGGTAAGCTGAATACACTGTACTCTGCTGGTTCTGCTGTCTTTTCAGATTCTGCTGCTGCTGCTGCTGCAGTTGTCGCTGTTCTACTTCTCGTTCCCATTGTTCCCCTAAGTTCTCTCGATTGTCTTGCTCTTGGGTCTGTTTCGAGAATGAATATTCATTTGTCATTTGAGCAGGCTGCACACTCAGAAGCATCACTTATGAGTTTTTTGTCTGGAGTTCGATCTCGCTTTTGTTTCACAGATGTAATTCTTTCTGTATGCTTCGTTTTATTTTTATTCGTTCCCGCTGAAAGCTGAAAGATCAAAATGAGCTGAGAGTTTAAATATATTGAGACTTAATTTTTGATGGCAAAGTTCAAAGAATTTAGTCTTTTCCTGAATCTGTAGTACCGAGATGAAAGAGGTAAGAAAGGATCCGGCAAAATATGGACCGTCGGCTTAGGGTAGACGCGGCAAGATAACGAAAGGAAGACGACGCAGGATGGGGGAGAGTAAGAGCGTTGGAAAGAAGAGAAGAAAAAATGAAGAAAGGTAAAGGAAGAAGCAGTGGGAATACAAGTGGGAGGGACGAAGAGGCAGGTCGAAGACGCAGACACGGTAAAAGGGCGTTGCCAGGGTAAAGGGAATAAAGTGATCCTCGGTCTAAAAGTGATTGAGTTAACGGGAGAGAATTTAGCCATGCCTGTTTAGTCCAAGAGAGAAAAACAAAAAACAACGTTGAGTGCAGAACACTATTTCGGCTAGTCGCCGGTACGTTAGTGATTTAGTGGCAGCGTGGTCAGATTGTTTCTTTATTTGCCGAGAGTCTTTCGGCTGTGTCCGTATGTAGCTTTCCGATTCCCAGATCTCCAGGCAAGCACATAATGTACATGATGCTGCATGCCCTTGTGTACAATTACCTCGAAAAAAACTGCCGTTAGCGCAGCGCATGTCCTTGTATGCGGCCATATACTTTTATTATTTGCTCAAATCCGGTGCATTGACAAAAGACTCATTCGCCCGACTGATGCGGCCGTGCTGGCGGAGGCGGAGCTAGCCAGCTAGAACATGCTGTGCTGTACATCGAAATGGTAGACCATGGACATGGGCGAGGACGATACGTGCAAGCCTGAATGTAGGGGCGGGTGTGAGGGCAAACAAGCCTACATTTTCCCCGATGAGCGCTGTTAGGTTATCGAGCTGCCACAGGAAGGGGACGGATTCATTCGGGGCAACTTTGGCCGCATGGTTGTTTCAGCGGACTGTGCGGCTTAATCGCGAAGGTCTAGGGCACACAGCGAAGATGTTGGGTTATAGGAGTTTGGGTGCAGAATTTTAGGCGTCCAAGAGTAAGGGGCTTCTATGCACGAGGTGCGTCTCGCCGACGGTTGATAGAAAGTTTCATGCAATACAGAAATGCAAGAGATCCACCTGACATATATATGGCGGCGCGCAAATGCAACAGGGGATGCCCGCCAACAGGAATTTAAGCCTATTTATTGAGTTTGATAGTACAATACTTGTACATAAGTGAAAAGGAACGTGTAGCGATGTAAGCGCTTACTGGAGGCCACCTGTGCGTGGCAAGAAATTGTTCCGTCTCCATCACAATGACAAAAAGAGGCTTGCCTTTGGTCTGGGCCAAGCTGGAGAGAAGGACAGGAGCGCTGGTGACGGCAAGAGTGACGACAATAAAGAAACAAAGGTCTTGGTGGGACTGGGTGGCGGGTGGTCAATTGTTGGCGACATTTGTACATCACACGCCAACGCCACCGTAACAATGCAACACACCCAGCAGCGCCAAGTCTGGTCGGGTTCAGCCGACTCGAACCGGAGGAGCGGCTAGAGGAAAGACAGGCACACTTATGCAGCGGATCAACGTAAGTCACATCGCCGAGTTGCTAGCCTGCATGGGCAATGTAATCCTGTTTCGGTAATTCAAATAGGGACGGGACATGCATGGATTGGACCGCTCTAGAGCATGTGGGCACCAGATTTATCCTCTCCTAGCATGCCTGCACGCGCCCGCACTCGTTCTCTGAGACTTACGCCGACGTTTTATGCAAGAGAGCGTGTGCTTCGCTTCCTGGCTCTTCGGCTATTTAGTATTTTTTTCTCTCTGCAAAGTGCTTGGAGATGATAGCACGGGAAATCCCGAGTCTTGCGGGACGCGAAATCTGTTGCTGCTGGCAACCCCAAGGAGGAATAAGCGTAGCAGCATCAGCTCAGCATTTTTTTAATCCAGACACGCCGAATTTGGATGTGCTGCTGTGCAATTGCCTATTGTCTGTCGCGTGTGAACAATCCCATCTTCGTCCTTTGGGGCCCCTTTCCTCCCGGAAATGCAGAAACCAGAGCAATAGCGGAATAATAATAATTATCCCCGAGCCGAGTGCGCTTTTAGCCTCAAGCCCCGAGAATCTCAAGCATGAGCAATAGCCCGGCCGGATTAATACCCTAAATGCGGCAATCAATATATGCTCACCCATGCAACAGGAGGCGAAGTTAGAAGTTACAGCGGCCAGCAGCAAACACGCTATACCTATGGCCGAAAGGAATAGCTGTGTTGCTATTGCATGCAAGGTCGGTGCAGATTCAAACTACCCTACTGGTCCTCCCCTCATTGACAGGCGCAGTTTCAAGATCACCACCCTGTCGGATAAACGAACGTGTGGAACTAGCCGCCATCATGTGAAACTAAGGTCTGATGATCAGCACTATTTCCTCCCTCCCCTCCTCTTCGTGCCTCCCATGCAGGCCACAAGTGAATGTGCTAGCTTTTTGATCGATAACTGCATGGTGCTTACATCAGCAATCTTTGAAAATTCACAAGCACCACACTTCACGTAATAAGAATTTTTAAGTCTCACGTGTGTTTTCACGCCTTAACATATTCTTATAATGTCCGTAACAAACTGGGGTACATAGAGATAGGAAATCACCTCTGAACGATAAGCACTACTTTGTTTGAGTTGGTGATAATATGAATATATGTATGTTTATGTGGTTGAGTATATATATAATATGAATAAATATTTGGTGATAGAATAATTGACTATATAAAATAAGAGAAAGAAGAATTAAAAACAATAAAAACAAGGTTAGATCGGAGTTTCAAAACAGATTGAAGCCACCTAGTTTTATCCCACGATTTATTTCTTCTTATCATCCTTAACTTCTTCCTCCAACACTGGCTCTGGCAATTTGAAGTCTGCTGGGGTAGCATCAATACCTTCACCAGCTTGATCGTAAACTGATGAACCAACTGTGAAGTTTCTCCATGCTTGAGTTAATTCCAATGGTTCGTAAACGACTCTTCTCTTCTCGGTATCGTATCTAACCTCAGTGTAACCTGTGGTTGGGAAATCTTTTCTCAATGGATGACCTTCGAAACCATAATCAGTCATGATTCTTCTTAAATCTGGGTGACCTTCAAAGAAAATACCGTACATATCGTATGTTTCTCTTTCAAACCAATTTGTACCTGGGTATAATGGAACAAAAGATGGAACAGGTCTTACTTCCGAGGTGTATGTCTTAATTCTGATACGGGAGTTGAATCTAACTGATAACAAATCATAGACAACATCAAATCTATTGGTTCTGCTAGGGTAATCTGCGGCAGTCACATCCATACAAGCCTTGAATTGTGATGAGGTGTGATCTCTTAAGAATGTTGCTAAAGGAATCAAACCGGATGGCGCACAGTACACTATAAGTTCATCCTTCCAAACACTGAATTGTTGAACAAACTTTGGCATACAACCCATGACGTATGTACCGAACTTGTGGAGTTCTTCGGACTGCTCCTTGTATTTTTCCTTTGGATTATAGATAGGAACGTGAAGCTCTTTAACATCTGGTCTTGGCAGATCTCTTGGATTTGGTAAGTCTTTGAATGTTGGTTCTGCAGATGCGGCAGTTGCAGGTTTACAACGTGCTACTGAGGTAGACAGGAACCTGACATTCTTGGATGCAGTTGTTGCTAATCTTCTTGCAAACATCTTCTGTACCGGATGTATGTGTAAATGCGTAAGCAATACTGTAAGTTATACATCTAGGAATCTGAAACTCAATGTTTAAGTTCATGTTTCCGATTCACATTAAGCACTAGCTGCTTTAGACCTTTTCGAGGTGAGGGGAAAAAGGAAAACGCCTTTTGCTGACACTACTACAACTTTGGCAGTTTTTTGCACCAATAAAAAGAGGCATTTACGTAATACAGAGTGCACGTGACTCCATGAATTAGGTTTTGGAATGGATTCCCCATTTTCGATGTTAACTATAAAACTGAATAATATCTATAAACTTAAATCAACACCCAAGTCTTCCCAAGCTTGTCTCACAGAAACTCCCAAAAGCCGGACACTACGACTTTTATCACTGAGAGTGAGGTGCGCAGCCTTTATAGCCCGTTTCTTGTATGGGACAACAACAGGTAAGTCAAATAAACACATGCCAAGTAAGCACCTTAATGACTGCTTCTTCAAACTTTTTGAAGATTGCTGGGCATCTTCAACATTATTCAAAATAAGCTCCATTATGCTGTTTAAGTATGGTTTGAGTAGCTCTCTTCCTGACTCTTCGAGAACCACGTTGGACACAATTTTCAAGACTGAAATGACTACCTTTTGGTCAGCTGTCGACTCAACAGTGCCGATTAGATTAGGTAATAGTGTTCCAAGATGAGAAGAATAAAGTTCTTCTGGAAGGTAGGTTAAAACCAAAGGTAGGATAATATTCATCTTAGAGTCGTTTTCATTTCTTTTCACTAGCATAACTTCCAAAATTCTTTGTTTCCACATACTTCTCAATATGAGATTTGATACAGTATACTTATTTTTGTTTCTTACCATCATCAATCCTGTTTTTTCCTTTTTATACACACAGATGAGTTCTGCTTCAATGTCCAAGCCGTTGCTGATATCAGCTTCGTTACCTTCGTTTGCATTTACGGCGGCATCAGTAACTGTGGTGAATATAATGCTAATCGCTTTCGATGCCTGCGCAAAACTTAAAGCACCTAGCAGTTCAACAAAATATTCTGTTGCATCTGAGTTGCATTTGAGGATCAAACCGCATAGACACCAAACTCTAACTTCAAGATCATCCGAAGACAAATTGGCCAATTCTTTTGATTCACCAAAAGTATTTGTGAAATCATTCCAGTTTAAATACTTGTTAAATACAACACTCAGCCCCACAAAGATTTGGACCCGTGTCACATCTGTCATCTCTTTTTCACTACCCAATACATTGATCAACAAGTTCGCAAGCTTTCCAAAATCAACTATCGAGCTGATATCAACATCGACATTTAGACCTTGGATTGCAGATAGAAGAATAGGTATATGATTGTATCTGGCATCTTTCTCGTAAGATTCTATAGTTGCAAGATCACCTAATGAGGTAAGAGCGGCTGGAAGTTCGAGATTTCCCATATTCAACAAGGTTTTAAATGCCCGGAACAATTCTAGTATTGTAACAAGAGCAATTTCACCACTAAGACCGGCAACCATACGACGCACAATTTCACATACATAAGTAAGTTGAACTTCGTTTACATTGGATTCCTGCTTGAAAATATATGCTGACAATAGCGGCAAAAAGTTTTTCGTTATTGTGTTCATATCATGAGTAAGTGGCAAAGAGGTGAATAATGATAGTAACGCTTGAAGAAGTAGCTCAACAGGAATATTAGATTTGGTCATATCGTGTCCGTCATGTGGCAAAAGATTTACTAACCTGATGGAGATTACTTGAACCAGAGATGGGGTCTGTGCAAGTTTAATCAAATAATTTAATAAGACACATTTTTCATGTAAGGATGATTCAGAATTATTAAATTGTAGCAAAATAATATTAATCACTTCATTCAGAATATCATTCTCACATTTAGAGGACTTTGCTAGTTTTGATAATGCAACTAACAATGCGCTTTCAATCACAACATTGAAGTCTCTGGGTGGTAGCAAGCCATTTTCTATCAACAACTCTCCTAGTTTACCTATCAAAATTGATCGTTCTTCATCCAACAAACCAAATTCAATGCCTGTAGATGGAGAAATAATGGAAGGAGATAAAATCAAGTTAGCAGTCAAATGCACTGCCAACGTACGCAATGTTGTTTCTAATGCGGACGTCGATAATGAGGACTGGAGTATGTTCAGTATCTCATCACGGAAAGGAACCAAGTGGGATATGAACATAGGGTCTGATGAGAAATATGATAATGCAACTAATATCATTCTTTTATTTTTAACTTGATCTAATGGTTGATCTGAGGAAAATAAGGCATTGAGGGTCTTTCTCAATACATGATTATCGTTACTATCATCATCATCATCATTCTTTTTCTTATCAGATGGCAAAGAGATGATGGCCAATGTCAAGTATGATTGTAAAAAGCGACGGTTTCTTTCTGAAAGAATCAAGTTTTTGGATAGGTCATCGTAAACCAAGAGTTTCTGATCATTACCCACGTTAGTAGATAGAGACCTGATTGCAATCAATGAAGAGTGGAACATTTGATCAGACTCATTTGATGATTCTTCATAGTAGGACATGACAGCTGGAATCGATATCAGCTGTGCAAGCTCTTGATTGATGACAGTGTACTTTAATGTATTCCACAAGGCCAAGAAATTTTCCTGAATCACACCTGGAGAATATAAACTAGAAACAACTCCAATAGTTGTTAAAATATCCAGTTTGACCTGAGATGATGTTGCAGAATTGTACTTGCCTATCAAGTTGGGAAAAAGTTCCACCGCATACAAATCGCTTGAGGCCAGGGAGGAGTTCAGCGAATCTTTCAAAGAGTTTACTTGACTTTCTTGAGCTTCGGTGGATGACTTGAACGATATAGGATAATATCTAAACATTGTGTCAAATAAAGGCTGTATGTGATTAGTAATGTCTAGAGTTTTCGAGATTTTCTGTAGGATTTGGAAGATTAGGAATAGATTATTTGGATCTTTTTCGTTCTGTGAAACATGTAGAAAACAGCTGATTGCCAAATCGTTTGGGTAGATTTGCGTTGAAATTGAAGCAATCTGGTAGTTAACTATCTTCAATGCAAGCAAACGAATTGACTGGGGATGTTCTTTTGGGTTGTAGTTTTCAATCAATTTCTGCATCAGCTCTTTTGTGTTTTCAGAGTTGAAATATTTCATGGTCAGTAAAGAGTACATAGAAGAGAGGACATATTTAACAACAGGTCTGTCCAGAAGCTTCGAATATAGGAAGGCCATCAGCACTTCGATATCTTTCGGGAAAAGCTTTGTTGATGGGAGCTTCCCCAAAAGTTGGGAAAGCAACGAGAAAGTTGATACTCTCGTTGTATCATTTGTCGAGGTGATGTAGATCTGTAAGGCATGGATGAAGTTGAGTAGCGTCAATTTGTTACTTTGCATCAGATCCGCAAGTTTATCGACAACATTTTGTCTTACAGTTGGGTCTGTAGAGGCAATGTACTCGTTGATGTATTCTTTATGCGAAGACATGTTATCTGATCGCAACTATCAGCTAGTGAATACCAGAAAAGAGTAAGCCTTGGGCTAAGTTGTGTGCTTGAACGTTGGGGCAAAATGAATTGATGAAATGTCATGAAGTTTGGTGAATAAAACAATATTTGCTGTTCGCACATACGAAGCAAAATCGATAAGATTTTCTCATGGGAGGGGGTACAGTCTTCGCCAATAAAACTGATATATTTAGTATACACAGGTTTGTGTGCATAAGTTCTATACATGTGAATGATAGTGGATATATATAGAGTACAATAAGGGGAATCAGAATGCGTCAGCTTTTATGGGGCTCCGAAAAGCACATCCCAAAAGGCCGAGAAATAACGTACGAGGGATCCAAGAAATGCATAACAACGAAATTCAAAAAACAAAGGGTAAACACAAAAGTCGGTGCACAAAGGGTGGATGCAAATATAACCCTAACCGCAATTAGTACCGACTTCGGATAAACGATGATTTCGGGAAAATGAACCGATAAAAATAGAAATCATCACCGATCAGACTCCACTCAGGCGGCAGCTTCCTTCTTCTTCTTACCGAAGGAGAAAAACTTCTTCTTCTTCTGCTCCTCGATCTTTGGAGGAGGAGCACTGTAGACACCTTGTTCCACGATAGGCTGGTTGGCCCTGTTATTTGTGTATATTGGTTGGCCGTACTCGTCATATTGCACTTGGTTGTTGGCAGCGTACCCGTTGCCGAGAGGGAAGTCATCTCTAACTCTCCAGCCGAGAATGTGGGTTTCCAGCTGTTCTTGGTAAATGGGGTCGCCTGTTATTGAGTATTCAAAGCTACGGATGGTGTCCATAGGTCTTTCGTCTCTCGATCTCGTAGGGTTGGAGATGTCTGGATTCACAATCTTATTGCCGAAGATGTCGTTCAGAACACCGTTACCGATCGAAGAAGATCTGTTGTGCATGTTTGCCTCCTCAAAGGGCTGGGCCTCGTTGACAGCATCAAGAATTGGATCGTGGAGGTTCTGAGAACGGGTCTTCATACGTCTCTCATCTTCGTCCGTGATCTTCAAATCGTTATTCTTGGAGTTTGATCTCTTGTGACCGTCCTCGCCGTCCTTGTTTTTTTTGCTGAAGATACCCATCCTGTGCTGACTTGCCTATTCTTGCTCCTTGGCTGTTAGTATAAGTGCAACACGCAACTGTAAACCTAACAGTACTTGTCTTTCCTACACGAGCAGAATCAGCGGCATCAACAAAGAAACCACAACAGACCGAAACGACGCCAGAAGCGAGCGAAAATGAGCAGAAAAACGGAAAAAAAAAAACAAATCCAGTCGACGCGTCGGCGCCGATTATCAGCCTACAACAGCTTATTATGTCGCGCAAGCTGCCAGCGCGAATCAGCCGGTCTTGCCTAAATAGGCAATCATAGTAGGAGTGTTTATGTATTCCCCAAAAGGGTATACTAATGGTGAGCTTACTGATTTGACGTGGTGCTCCGTGCTGCCTGCCGTCCCCGACGGGAAGCTTCTCCGGCCTGCTGTCACGCACAGCAGAGTGACACGTCTTGTATTGCTTGTAGACAGGCTGCCTGTCTTTTTTCTATCTTCGGGGCTTTCCTGTCGAAGTGCTTGTAACTCCATCACTGGGTTATCTGGAGGAACACTACACAAAAAATAGAAAGGGGACAATAGAGCAGATCGTATAGAACTCACTCACACACAATTTAGAACTAGACATCATGCTGTTAAATAATAGCAGGTATACGTCTGATTGTCCACAGTTTGCCTCACGAGTCGGACGAATAGGAAATGTGGAAGAGGTGTTGAATCTACCATACCCACAGGTAGCGGGCTTCAAGACCAATAACCCAAACGCTACAAGCAGACCAGTTGTGCTTTCCAACACCAGCCAAGAGGGTGGCAATGGTGACAGTAATGGCAATGAGAACCCGAATTGTGTTTACGCAACTCCCACTAATCCCCGGTTTACAAGGAGCAACATGTCCTCACAGAATACATTGATCTCACAACAAACAAATTCCACTGTGGCCACAATATTATCAGAATCAGAAGAACCCTACCTTATAGAGAAATTAGAGGAAATAGAGGCTAATATGGTCAATTATATGCACAATCCAAGAAGAAACTCGATCACTTCTTCGATTAGGATCGGGAAACACTTTGACAACATCTATGCAAGTAAGTACTCGATCCACTCATGCAAGAAGACCTCGGTAACTAACGTACCTAAGAATAATATTGTTCTCATCAACAATATGCCGTATCCTCTGCAACTACAATTCCCAGCAAAAATTTCAAACAGGAAATCCAAAGAGGCAGCCATTAAACCAAATGCTATGGACATCGAAAACAAGGAAAACATGCTCAACAACTATAAAATTGTACGCAAAAATGACATTGCCAACTTCGCTAACCTTGGAAGCAACTACAAAAACAACTCATTCATTGAAAAAGTATGTTTTGAGCCAAGCCCTAGCAACAACTGCTCGGAAAACTTAGCAACAAGCTCTTTAGACAAAAATAATATTGATCCCCGACTGAGTGACTCTTACGATCTTCTGCTCCAATTAATCCAGTCATATATTGACTAAAGCATCCCACTTTCCTTTAGGTGATTCTTCTATACAGATGTATAGCCCCAT
Source organism: Pichia sp. PH4023 (assembly GCA_025531575.1). Classification (NCBI taxonomy): domain Eukaryota; kingdom Fungi; phylum Ascomycota; class Pichiomycetes; order Pichiales; family Pichiaceae; genus Pichia; species Pichia sp. PH4023. The sequence continues at coordinate 301,606 of JAMGYR010000025.1, read as the reverse complement.
ACACATTCTGCATCTTTCATTTTTATGATATCCATTTTCTCCTTTCGTTCTAATCCAATGCATCGTGATAAGGCTTGGTATGAAATATAGGAAATATTACATTAAGACAATTTTATAACGTTACATAAACATACATTACACATCAACACATTAACTACTCCATAATAACACTGAGTCCCGACTCTTCGCTATTCTCATTGTTGCCTGAACAATGCTCATCTTTTGTATTAGACATATCCTGTACTATCTCCTCACGGGGGCGGTTGAATAAAGTAATCGTACGATTGTCCAACTGGATTCGTTCAACATGCTGGACATTCCTACTCCAGCTCACAGAACCAGCATCCAAAGGATATTCTGCGGTCTTTTGTATGAGGTTTTTCCATAAATGTGGCTCGTTGCTGATAGTACTTTGACCTGCACCACCAACACCGAAATCGAATTCATCAATCGATGAAACCATTGTGGAAAACCCACCGCTTTTCATATTCCTTTCTTTATCGTAGTTGCTTCCGTGATCGAAAGCATTTTTGTAATCGCTGTCGTAGTCATAATCTTCGGGGATAAGGTTAACCTCATCTAGTGCCGACGAATTTTCCCAGATTTCTTCCTGTGAACCAAATTTCTTTACTGTGTTTGTATTGAAGTAACTTGCATCTTCGATATTGCTTGCTAGATGATGAAACTTAAGAGATTTATGCCTGTGAATTGAAGCAGAGGGTTGATGCTGCATCTGAATTTCTTGACTTTGAGGCCTAAAAACTAATTCTGCACCATTATGATTCAATATATGTAAAATGTTTCTCGATGAAGTCTCCTTGCTTATTTCCGAAGTGGAAATATTGTTGTCTTCCTTTGCATTGGTTACGTCTGAGTTGATATCGTCCTTCGTGAAAAAAGAATGTTCTTCATTCTCCGCTTTCATATTACCAGAAAGTACATCGTTTGTTACTTCTTGCTCATCGTCTCTCGTAGAAGAAGGTAAAATGTTTTGCCCAAATTCGGTTGGAGCCGAATGCCCGATTTCAAACTCATTACCAAAAGGCATTGAATCTTTGACTTTGGGGGTACGGTCGTTACCAGAAGTATCTTCATAGAGTTCGAAACTTTTGGCCTTCGGGGTATACTCAATATCAGTAGCATAATCATACTGATCATCATCACTATCATCACTATCATCATACCCATCTTCACCAAGCTCTAGAACAGTGGTTTTGGGAGCAAATTCATCATCATCTAATTCTAAGCCCAAACCTTTCGATCCATGAGAATCACCCAACCCAAACAAATCTCTGTTGAACAAAACATCGGTGTCATCCTCTTCTTCATAATCTATATAGTTAACAGAGTCGTCCAATCCATCCGTAATTTTCCCATTAGAGCACATGTCCAGAAGATCATTTTCAACATCTTCTGAAGTACCCAGAAATTCTTTGAACTTTATTCTATCTAATCGATCATCGTCCATAGCTTTCTCTAGAGCAACCTGTTCAGTAGATTTATAAAATCTCATGGATGGTGTCCTATTCGGCATGAAAGAAAATTGTGAACCTTGTGAATGTCGAGAAGAGATTGATGCAGTATCTGAATCAGATGTAGACTCTGACCTACTATTGGGGTCGGTAGTTTTGGAGGACAGCATAAGAGGTTCCCCAAGCTTGAGTGTAGGTTCTTGCCTGTTGTCAATCGTGCATGGAGAAGGATGTGGATTACTAGGCTTAGATAAATCTCTTAGATCTAGCTTTAGTTTTGATTTCTGATCATTAGATTCCTGATCCGGTAAACCTTCAGCAATCAGGACTCCAGCATCATGCAAAAAAGATTGAGAAGACAACGTTGTTTTATCGCCGGTGGAAATTTGCCCTAGACTAGAGATACTCGTATTGCCATGCGGATTTTTTGTCGGAGATTGTAAAGGTAACTGATTTAGTCTTATTGAGGGGGTTTCCACTCTACCAACCTTCAAGCTCTCTGTGAGTGATCGTGGACTTGCATTATCTGTCCAGTCATGTATATAGGTACCCCTTATTGTGTTCGGAGCGACCCATTCTCTTGAAAACGCGTAGGAATCTGAAATACATGGGGTGAAAGGCGGTATCTGATCAGTCTCAATACTGGAATTGTAGCCGTTATAGGTACTATAGGATGCGTTCCCATCCGAGGAGAAGTTTGCTTTTGTAGGTGAAGTTTTGCTAGAGGTTTTCGTCGATGAGGTGGAGTTTCGAATCAGATTCAACTGAGGGGATGACGCAACGGAATGAAATTTTTGAGAGGCTGGAATGGGTACTATGAAAGCTCTTATATCTTGCACACTTTCTGAAGAACTGTTCGAATATTCATGCTTGGAAAATTGAGGGTCGTTCAAAATTTCCTCATGTGGCTGAGGGACAAGACAACCAAGAGACCTTTTTCTTCGTGGGCCTTTAAACTTGAAGTCCGATATCCTTGAGGAACTTTTGCTCTCATGCAAACGTCCAAGTGGTAAGGGCTCTGGAAAACCAGGATATTCTTTCACATCATCCTTTTTAGAATCCGACCACATTCGTAAATCCGAAATTGAGCTTTTACTTCTGAGAAAATTCTTGAGAGTGTTGAATGCTTGTTTTGTTGGTGATTTGTTCAGCGTTGAATACGATAACCCATTAGACATTCCAGTCGGACGCTGGGCCCTGACGGGTGGCGGAACCTGACTCGTTTCTGACATCTTATCCAAGCGGCAGCAGTGAACTATGTCCTTACTGGTAGTAAATGATAATGGTCTGCTGGCAAGTTTGTTACTGAATTTCTTCTTGGAGTCTTAAAAGTGTTAACTCATTAAAACACCGAGTGTGCTATTGTTGATGAGTCCGAAATACCAAATTATCCAAGAGAACTCACGCTTGCATATCCCGTTAGTACATTACCAAAATGGGAGACACCTTATGCAGTAACAAAATATTTGGTCCTTCAGCCTTTCAATTACGTAAACAGGAATATTCTGTTCTCGAAAAAGCTAATTCGAGTAGAATAACACCAATGTACTAGATCATATATAAGTTGTTTCTGTATATAGGGAAATATACAAGGAAAGAATTAAGATTTAGTTCGAAAAATCAATTCATATGTCTGGTTTATAAATAGAAAATAGATGGGTGAAGAAAAAACCCCTGAGCTTTCTCTATTTCTTCTTCAACATGATTTGGTAACCACCTAAACTCAACTTTTCATTACGTTCTAAGATCGAGTTGACACGATCGGTCAAGCCCCGCACAATTTCTCCCATGCCATCTTCTTTCTTTTCAAAAACAACAGTCTTACTACCATCGTCGTTGAATTTTAGGAAACCTCTGATTTCTTCACGGTAGATCAATCCACCAATGGTGTTGCACACCGAAGATTCATCAATCTCGAACCGAGCAGCCAACTTCCTCACAGAGTAGTTTTTAACAGTACCAGAGTTGACATAGGTCCATGTCTTCAGTGCCTGTATTTTACAAGATTCAACCAACATATCATTCAACAATTCTGAACCTGTTTTACCTTGTGAGTTCGATACAGAAACACCTGGCATCATATTCCATACACGTAGTTCGCATAAAATGTTAGATGCGGTTTTCCAGTTGAATTTGACCAAGTGGCTGTAGGCCTCGAAAACGGTATCTCTGGTTTCTTCGGCTGGTCCTTGGAAATACTGTCTTTCAGTGTATTCAAGAATACGTTTGAATGATCTTGAAAAATTCTTCTTTGCATTTTGAGCTTGTGTTTGAGCTTCTCCATTTGCGTAAGCAACGGCACCAGGAGTTGAACCTTGGTATGCTTGTAATGCCATCAAAGGAACTTCAAACAATAAGGATGAAATGTAATATACAGCATCTACCAACTCGATGTTAACGTGCATATGGAACGGCACGTACTTGCCCTTTTCACTGGAGCCATTATCAGCTGAGTTTGAGTTTGAGTTAGAGAAATAGATTCTACCTTGTCCTAGAAGCTCTCTGGTATGAGGACTTGTAACAACTTCATTCAAGATTGTCTGTGCTTCTTCAAGTAAACCGGAACGGAATGCTGCAAGACCCAATTGGACAATGGCACGGTTGAATAATACTTGAACTCCTGGTTCGGATGTGTGAATAGTGGTTTGGACATGAGTAAGATGCAAGATATCACGTGCACGGAAGAATTGGTTAGATGTAGCATAATAGTAAGCTTGCATCAATGCTGCACGCTTACGGTAAACTGGGGAAGCGGCACCTGTTGAGTATTGGTAAAGATGAGAACATAAGGAGTCCATCAATGAATTCACTTGGCTTATGTTTAATGCGTCTGTTGCTTCCGACGAAGTGATTTTTGCAATTGATGAGTTGTCTTCAGTATTTAATAGATTCCATGCATTAAGCTCAGCTAACACAATAAGTTGAACAGGCTTGTAGTAAATGCTCTCAAGTCTTTTTATGATGATACGGCAGAGTTGGTCACCTTCAATTTCACCGTAACTCTTGGTTGGAATGATACGAGTCAAATAAGTTTGGGCACGAACAATGAGACCATAGAATTTGGAGTCATCTTTCAACAAAGAGATGTATTCGGACGAGTTTGGATCAAGGTAAAGCAAGTGTGAGGTAAGCTCATCAGAAAGTCTTTCAACAAATGAAACTACTGAACCAACAATTAAATGCTTTCCTTCAGAGTTTGCAGGTGGTGGGGTGGTGATATCATCGTTAGCAGGTGCGACTTCTGTTATGATGTATGATTCGTCTACATCAAGTACATCCAAAAGCTTCGAAATATCTTCGAAAATAATGTTCCATTCGGCGGTTGGCATGAATTGTTCCTTAGTGTGCAGTTCGAAACGAGACGAAATGATCAAGTTCAAAAGTACGATCTTTTCGTAGGTCGATTGAGCAAGCTGGAGAAGTTCATTAAGGGTCTTCAAGTTTTCTCTTTGGTCAATACCCTTCTTACCACGAGATTCGATTATTGATTGAACAATTGTAAACAGGTTTTCAATTGAAACAACCAACTCTTTCTTCTCAGCATCGGAGGCTTCACCATCAAGCAATTGTGCTTCATCTTTGATTGCTTCGTAAGCTTCTGGGTCTTTCTTGTAGAGATCGACCTCTTCTCTGTAAGCTTTAACTTCCTTCTTGATCTTTTGCTTCAAAATGTTCAAACTCTTACTTTCGCTCGCATTGAGTTTCTTACCTTCTTCATTGGAATTGGAACTCGATTCGTTGGTGATCGCGTCTTCTAGAACTGAGATAGCCTTGATGTATGATCTTGGAATTGATAGATGGTATTGGTTGTGTCTGTAGGCGAGCTTGAATAGCTTGTCGAATTCGGATGCAATACGGACCCATTCTTCAACCATGGATAAGTTTTCAATGGTGTCAGTCAAGTCAGCAATTTCGTCCAAATATTTATCTTTTGCACTTCTAACAACCTTCTTTTCATCTTCATCGTCAGAGTCAGAATCAGAGGCGTTGCCTTTGAGAAAGTCCTTCTTAAGGAAGTAGGAACGGCCCTTTGGAGCTTCAGCATCGGAATCAGAGTCAGAATCAGAGTTGTTCCATTCATCATCGCTTGATTCTTCATCTTCGTCATCGGACTCGGCCTTCTTCAAGAATGCTGATTTGTTGGCTGGTGCCTCATCTTCACTTTCGGACATGGTTTCTTCTCCACTATCATCGCTTTCACCAGTGATTAACAAATTCTTGCCAGACGTTTGCCTTTGCTCTGAGTGACGTTCATCGTCTGAGTAATACAAGGTGTCCTCATCAGAAGACGATTCTGAGTCGTAGGAAGAGTAAAAGAACGTAGACATATCGTTATTTCACACTTTCACACTCAAGTACCTTTGTTGTTCCGTGGGATCTAGTCTTCAATGATCAACAGGTAAATTAACAGGCGTGCACTTTGAACCCCCTGTTATGTCTGTCGACGACACGCAAAATTTTATTTCCTGTGAAAATTTTGAAAGTTGCACCAAAATTGGTGGTCGAGTGAAAAGTGAGAGGACAGGGGTAGAAAATAAGTCTCCCACCCGTACACCAAGCCGCGTCTATCGGCTCAGCTACTTTTTCGATACCACCTGACAGTTGTAGACTCAATGAACTTAAGAAACAATTATAAACAATATAAACAATAAATAAGTGGAGAGATGTGGGTTAGAGAGACTTTTGAAAAGAGCCAGGGGTGGGATCAATTTCTGAGACGCAACCCGCTTCCAATACCGCCAATCTCACTCACTAGTGTAATTTTACAGATCTTACCCTTCCACGATTTGCTGTAGCCGACTCCCAAAATCTTTTCACGTACGATTTCTTCCCCTTTATAGATGGGAACGAAATCTCCAGCACATATTTCCCAGTCGGTGAACGGATCGAAATCGATGGAAATAGCATCCGTCGCGATATTCTCTGCCTTAGCCTGGATCTTCCGAGCTTGCTCAGCCCTGTTACCACTGGACATGATCTTCAAGAACTCAGTAGCAAAGTAGGAAGCGTAATGGTAGTTCTTTGCCTTGAAAGATTGGGTCATTGCAACTTGCAAAGCGTTCAGACGATGTGCAGGTTGTAACTTGACATGAGTGAAATAGGCTGCAAGTTCCAAGTTTCTCTTGATTTCGGCTGGTGGCAAAGCACGTCTGGCCAATTCAATCTGCAATCCAATTATATATTCCTTGCAAATATCCAGAATCTCTTTACATTTGCTCTCCTCTTCATCACTTGTTAGTGACAACGTGGCAATTATGTAGATGATCTTTCTAAATATTCCGATGGAAGACTCCAATTGGTTGGACTTAAACAATCTGAAACCTTCTTGAACTAATTCCTCCAATTGATCATAACCTGGAACCAATCCCAAAACCTTACCGTCGTTAGCCTTTTCGACATCGCTGATGTAGACAGGTAAGTTACCACTGGATTCTTCGTCAAAGGTGGAAATATTCAATTTGGATGCAGTGTAGACTTCCAAGAAACGTTGTCTGAAAGGTTCAAAGTTCTTGATTCCAGCTTGCTTGTTCAGCATACTTGCGGCAGTATCGAACTTACCGGCTGCAATATAAGCACCTGGAGTTTTAGAGTTCTTGACCCAAGTTTTCAGCTCCTTTGGTAGTTTGGATGTATCAGTTTGGTTTTCGATTTCTTCTTCTGCATTATCTAATTCAACATCCAGATCGTCATCACCCAAATCCCATGCATCTTCTTCGCCTAAGTTGTCATCGATGTAATCATCATCGGCAAAGCTGCTATCAATCATATCAGATTTTTCATTAATTGTCGAACCACCGTTGGCAGCCTTATCTTCCAATTGTAATTCTTCGAAGTTACCAGATAATGCTTGCTCAAAGAAAGATAATTTGGCTTCACTCAATGGCCAGTTCTTACTTGTGGTTTTGTTGATTGGTTTCAAAACACCAGAGGGCTTGCTCTTCAACAATTGATCAGGTAAAGAAATATCCTTTAAATCAACACCCGCATCAGCCAAAATTTTTTCGGCAATATCATCAAGTCCATTGCTCTTTGCTGTTGCATAAGCCAATGGAGTCAGTCCGGTATGCAAGAAAGTTTGAATCTTACGTTCAACATCACCCAAATAGATGGAGTTTGTAAATAGCGATCCAATGTCTTCACGCTTTTCTGCAATATCAGCCATCTTGGATAGCTTGTTTTCATCACCCGTTGCCAAGTATAAGAATGATAACTTGTCTAATAGATGGAGCTGTTGATAGACTAATTCAACAATCTCAATGTTACCTTGACTGAGAGCTTCTCTGCCTAGCTTCTCCCAAATAGGTTTGGTATTGATTTTCTTGGCTTCACTCAATGCGACAGTCAAATCATGACATTCAATAGAGAGGTCGAATCTAGTTTCAGGATCTTGCACGAATTGCAATGCAACCTCTGGATAACCGCTCTTTTCTAAATATGCAATAATATTTTCACCGACCAAATTAGAATTTTTGATGATTCTCAAAACCTCATTGAACTTTTTGTTAATTAATGCCTTCTTGAATCTATATTCAGTTGGGTCGATTTCGAGACATTCAACTTCACCTCTTCTGTTCAAACAGAAACAGTTTGAGTTTTGAACCTTAGTGATGTACATGGTGTTTTCCAAGGTTTTGATGGTACCCTTATCACCATTCAACAACACATACTTTATGTGGTTCAAAGTAGAATAAAGTAAAACACCAGTATCGTCCCATGCAGCAGATTTGATTCTGATTGTTTCATGCATTGACATAACAGTTTCAAACTTCTTGTTGACGATGACAATGGTATGCTTTGACAAAAGTGCCAAATATTGGCCATCATTAGACCAAACGGCATATTTGGCGTTGCTCATTTGCAATAGACCGATTTCTTTCTTTTGTTGAACATCGTATAAAACGACAGTGGTTGGCTTCAGCAACAAAATACAACCTGGAGTGGCAGGAATAATGTCCTTGACATCAGAGTCTAAGGTAATTGCCTTAGTGACGTTGTTGTTCAAGTCATGAACGTTCAATTTGTGAGAAGATTTGAGAAAAGTGACAAACCTATTTCTAGCAATGAAATAAGCAGAATTCGCCTTACCTTCACCTCTAACAGAAGGTTCTAAAGCTCCGACAATTTCCTTTGGCAAGTTGAAGTATGAGTAAATACCGGTATCGTTGTCACCTGATTGAATCAACATTGAGTTTTCGGACGCATTATAAGAGATATTTTTGATTTTGTTCCATGGCAATGCAATCTTTTTCAACGATAATAGAGGCAAAGAAGTAGCCTTAGAACTGAAGTTGTATTTTTGTACCTGGTTATCATTGTTGATATAGAATAATTCCTGGAGTTGGTTTTGGGTAGAGGCAGGTCTTTCTCTATCTAATTTGAAGACCATTACACCTGAATCGTGACATGCAGCAAACAAGTTGATGTTAGGGTGTGCGACAATCATCCAAAAACGATCGTTTTCTCTCTTGAATTGCTTCACAGGGGACCGTGAGTTTAGGTCCCAGGTTCTAATAGTTTTATCTTCGCCGACAGAGATGATTAAATCCTCTGTAGGGTGAAACAAGACACACGGAACGTTGTTGGTGTGACCTCTACAGCCGTCAACTTCCCACGCCCTGGTTTCACTCATTCTCCATAATTTGACAGCACGGTCATCGCCACCTGAGACGATCAAGGGTAACTCTGGATGGAAAGAAGCCCAGTTAACACCCTTGTCGTGGCCCTCCAAAACATACTTGACGACGGCATCGGTATTGCCAAAGATGTCCTGCTGAGGGGGCTGATTTCTGCTGTACTGGTCGAACTGGTTCATGGAGGAGTGGCCACCAAACGAGCTTGCGCCCGAAGGAGCAGAGTGCTTTTTGACCAAGCCTGAGATGTCCCAGACCCTCACGGTCTGATCCAAGGAGGCAGAGACAACCAAGTCTTGCTTTGGGTGAAATTGGGCACACATGACATAGTGGTTGTGGCCCGTGAGACAAGCAATCTCCTTTCTGTTTTGCCAGTTCCAGATTCTGATGGTCTGGTCATCAGAGGCGGAAATAATCCATGGCAACTCGTGGTGGAAAAATACCGTTCTGACGTAGTCCAAGTGGCCGGTCAAGGTGAACATGCACTTTCTGGTCTGGGTCGACCAGACCTTGATGGTATAGTCGTCACCACCTGAGACAAAGATCGGCTGTGTTGGATGGAACGCAACACATCTGACTGGCCCGTCGTGATCCTCGAAACGGTCAATCAACGTACCCATTCTGTAGTCCCAGAGCTGGATAGTGGACGAATGCAACGAGACAAGAAGCCATGGCCTTCTAGGATGGAAGGCAACACCCTTGGCCCTAGAAGACTTCGATTCAAACTGCAGTAGTAGAAGACAATATGGCGTGTTTTGACGTTAGTATTCTGTGGTTTGCGTGGCAGGCAGATCGGGGCGTTGGCGATGAGAAATACCCGCCGTCCGGTCCACGTCAATGGCGAAACATACCTTAGTAAGCATCTTCATCTTGACGAGTATGGATGTGTGGTGGATTGTGTATTGAGGCCAGGAGGGTAACACGGCCGGAACATAGACCGGCGCAGAGAGTGGTTTACACCACATCACCTCCTCTTCACCACCTTCCAGCAAACGCAAACAACACGTACAGTGCCGGTTCCTCGACAGTGCGGGAGACGGCGACAGAGGAGAAAGGAAGAGAGGAGACGCGATTACGTAAGCGGACTCATAAATTTATACTATACACGTCTATTAATACTGGGTTGGGCTATTGGAGCCGTCTCCGTTTGACGGCTGGGGTCGGTTCCTGCTTGGCCCCAAAGCTGGCTAGCCAGGCATCGAGACGAAGGAGAAACGGGTCGACGTCGCCGATGATCTTGTTTGGGATGGCGTTTTTGATCTTCGCCACGGCGGTTTTCTCCCGCTGTTCTCTCTTGCGGGAGCTCACGTACGCCCATTGCTCCTTCAAGAACAAGACGAGGTTCTGGAAACAACGCAGCTGGAAGGCGTCTGGAGGCGGGTCTCTGCTGCTGCTGCTGTTCATGAGGTAGTATGCAATGAGCCACACGAACTTCACAAAATTCGGGAACTTGAACTGGTCGTTGACCCGCGTGGCAACCTCAATCTTGTATGTCTGGAGATGGCTCTCGAGGCTGAGCAGGTTGAGGAAATTCCCGCCAATTATGATACTGTCCTCTCTCGTATAAACGGCGTGGATCCACATGCTCGGAAGAAGAAGGAGGTCTCCGGGGAGGATGTCAACGACGAACCCGTTATTCAGGTACGCGTCGGGTACGCCGGAGGAGTGCATACGGTCCTTGTCCCGCTTGGTCAGCGGCTTGAGCAGCGATGGGAACCAGACGTTGTTCTGCTCGTCCGAGAGACACCACTTCTTGTACGCCTCCAAGTTGCGGTGGACGGGTGGGATCAGTATGAACTGCTTGTGGCCGGACAGCGGAGAGTAGTACACGGAGGTGCCTGCAAAGTCGATGTGGAAATCTGTATACGACCCGGCGACCGACATAAGAATGTACTTGCGCACCTTCGGCGGGAACACACCGTTGGACTTGAGGAGCTCCGCCAAGTCCTGATCGTTCTCAAAAAGCTTCAGTACAAGGTCCATGTCCGTGACTACCTTCGGAACGGTGATCTCGCCGCCGAGCTCCGTGTCGCTAATCTCCAGGCTGATCACGTTCCGGATCTTGTCCCGGGCAGGCCCCTTCTGCAGGAAATACTCACACCAGCGCTTCATGTCCCACCGCGGCGAGTTGTTCTGCGTCATCACGTCCATCACAGGCACCTTCCGCTCGGGCCCCACCTTCGCCGTCACCTCCTTGATGCCGTACTGCGGGATGTCAAATGTCACCTTCATCCTCGGGTCGTACGTTGCGGGCACCTTCGGGTTAGCGCCTCGGATGAGGATCGGTTTTAGCAGTTTCGTGTCGTTGACTAGCTTCTGCAGCTGTGCGTCCGTGAACTCGCCGTTCTCATCGTAGTAGCTCTTTGCCGCCGACTGACTGCCCTCTGTCTCCTTCTTGTCGCCACCAACAAGACATACCAGCTCCTCCAGCGGCGTCTGCTGGTCCCTGCTGAACTTTTCAAACTGCTCTAGATGCGGGTGTTTGTTCAGCTCCTGTATTTTGTGCGATTCGTTCAAGGCAGCATAGTCGATTCTGCGCCGGGTGCGTCCCGACTTGCGGACGGCAGACAATGCTGTCTCTGTCATGCTGTATCGAGGCACCAATGGCCTCCGGAGGCCTCTCCGGTAGCTGCATTCGCCGCCCCGTCCCTCCGTTGACCTCTTGCGTCTGTGTCTCTACAACGTATATGGCGTCGTCTGTCACAGTAGTAGAAAACCGTGCGACACTTTTTTGGGCCGATCGGCGCAGCCCACATTTTTTCTGCCCAGTTTAGAGAATCGAGGAAAAATTGGCGAAATGTATGGGATGGAAAGGAGATGGAAAGAAGACATCAGCACCAGCAGAGTTGGATGCATCCAGCGAGCTATAACCGATAAAGGGACTACAGCCAGAACCGCAGAATGTTTAAGAGAAGTATACACACTACACGCCGGGCGTTGGAGTCGTCTAAATCCTTTGGTTCGGCCATGGATGCGTTCAAGGCTGCCACCGAAATCCAGCAGAGCCAGACCCAGAAGACCACCATCGACGACCGTTTCATTCCGTCATTCCACAACAAGACGACGTACGACCCGTTTGACTTCTCTATTGCCTCACAAAGATACCAGAACAAGGTGTACAAGTCGCAGCTCGCCAAGAACATGCAGTCCTCGTCGTTCAACACAGTCGAGATCAACCCGTCCGATTTCTACGTCCTGCCACACTTGCTCAGCAGCTACGTCAACGTCTCTGGCCAGATCTTGCACAGGTCTGTGACCGGGTTGTCCGGGAAGAAGCAAAAGCAGATGGCCAAGGCGATCAGAAGAGCCAGAGCGTTTGGTCTCATGAGTTCTGTTGCCAAGGACGTGAGCACTTTTCCAAAGAGAGGCTCCTCTTTGTGAATAGACCCAGCCGGCTCCATGGCTTTGTAGCTCCTTCCATGTATATAGATGATTAATGTTGATATTGATGTCGATGTTATATAAAAAAGATATCTTGAACATTTCGATTCAGAGCCCTTTGAGAACGACGTAGACGTCTGTGCCCTTACCCCAGACACTGTGTAACCGTATATCACCGCCAAACAACTGGCAGTACGTCAAGCTCAACGGCAACCCGTAACCCATTCCGGCAATGAGGTTATCGCTGACAACACTGTCGGCACCGATGTCCTCACCGTCGCTTTTGCCGAACCCCAAGTCATGTGCAGCACCCAATTCGATGTCCTTGCCTGACTGGGTGGACAAAAGTGCACTCTGGTTGCCGTTGCTGTCTCCTTTCCTGCTGGAGGATTTCCCACTGCTCACTGTCGTGAAGGAGTATTCCCAGAGTTTGCTGAGAGTGTCTGGCCCGATTCCTCCGCCGTGATCGCTGATCTTGATCTGTAGAGTTGGCGCAGAGTCTGGCTTGGACCTGTCTAGCACGATGAGGATATCGATTGGCTGCTGCACACGGTTTTCAATCAACGCCCGGGTCGAGTTTTTCAAGATCTCGTTGAGAACGTACTCGATGTGATTACCGATGTAGGGGAAAATCAATTTCTGATGGTTGTCTATGTTTCGAATGTCGACATTTTCCTCACACGTGTAGTCACCATTCTGTTCAATTAGCCTCGTGTCCACCTTGACATCGACCCGTTCGTCGTACTTCAAGCTTGACATGTCATTGACAAACTCGACACTACGAGAGAGAACGTCCAAGACATTCAAGTTATTGTCCAAGACACCGCTACTGAGTCCGGCACCACCCAGCTGGTTGCCAGTTTTCTGCTGTGAAAGTAGAATGTGGTTATTGGCGATTAACCTCATCAAGACACGCTCTGCCAAATGTTCATCTAGGAACTGCTTCTCAGAGAACCCGGCAAACAGGGAATCGTCGTCGCTGGCATCGCTGCCGGCCCTGCCCATGGCCTTTGTCTCGTGGATTCCGTCACGCAAGTCAATGATGTTGTCGGTGTGCATGTCCATGATGTCCTGCAACACGGAGACAAACTTCTGGTTTTCCTCCTCCCGCGTGACTCTAAAATCGAGGAGATGGTCGAAATCCAGGTCCAGCGTTCCGTCCTGCGAGAGATTATGCTGGGCAATAAACTGGATGAGCTCGCCGTAACTATGCAAGTACGCGTTCCAGATGCTGGCCATATGTGGGTTCATCAGCATGATAAAGGACAAGGAGCTCATTCGCTGCAATCGCCTTGTGAGCAAAATAAGGAGACACCGCAAGGTTTCGTTGGCGTTGGCGTTTAGCTGGAGGGTGCTGTTTTTCAACGTGTTCTTGTAGTTCGGCAACGGGAGGACCGATAGGCGCTGGATGAGTTTGGCCATGGACAAACGCAGGCCATCCTGGTGTTCATGTCGGATCAGGGTGGACTTGCTGTTGGCGACAGTGCTTTGCAGACGGAACGCCCATGTTGCTCTTGCGGCGGGGGTCTGTGTGAACGTCCTGTGCCAGTAGATGAGTTTCATTACGGTTGTGGTCTAGACCTATAATTGCAAATGCATCCAGTACCATCGGCCAGGTCTGTGCCCGAGACAATGAGTAACAGCGATTATGTGCCGGACCAGTGGCCCGTAGGCTAGCGAGGCGATGCGGGGAGAGAAAAGCGGTGATAGTGCAGCATAAAATTACCACTGCATGGACAGCTAAATCGAAACTGTTTGTCGGACAAACCAGCAATTGGTGAGTGTACTGTGTATAGCAAATATCCCAAAGATTTATTATATCTGATATAAAGTTTCCGCAAAAGAATATGCCACCGTATTCAAGGACAGGAAAGAAAAGGAGAAAGGGCCAAGAAAAAAACAAGTTTATATGACGCCAACCTAGATCCTGATTTTGTTTAAACCACCAACCCTGTATCTGGTGTAGACGAAGCAAACTGTAGCTAATGTGCATGTTGCACCAGCAAATGCCACCATTGCATCGTAACCGGCGTGGGTCTCCGTGAGGGCCATACCCACCGGTAAACTGATCAAGTTGCAGAAGGCGACGAAGAAGTATGCAGTGCCGTATCTTTTCCCAAAATCCTTTGGTTTCGAGATTGCCGACGTGCACAAAGGAGTTAATGCAAACGTGCCTGCCATGGCGAAGCCGAAAATGATCGTGAACGCGATGAATGCACCCAAGTTCTGCCCAAATGGAAGCCATATGATCCAGACAGTTAGGGTCATGATGGTAGACATGAGAATGATTAAGTTGAAATTGCCATAGCGGTCCGACAGAAACGTTGGAACTATTCTGCCGGCAACCCCCGCAGCGTTAAAAACAGTCAATGCAATCAACGAGAAACTTTCAGAAAAGCCCTTGCTTAAGGCATATGATGGAATATAGGTACTCACCATCAATAGCGCAAACTCATTTAAAAATAATGCACTTGTTAAAACCATAAAAGTCAACTCTTTGAAAGAGCTGAAGTCGATAAGGTCATTGAACTTCTCCTTCCACTTCATGTTTCTTTCCCCTTCATTGAGTTTTTTGATTCTGATGATCTCCGCATGTCTGTCGTGGAGGCAGGTTGCGGCCAGCAACAATAGAGAGCCAATGCAGAACCCCAAGATTCTCATGGTCCACTTGAAGCCAACTTTGCCATACAACGATCTGCAGACTAGAGGCCATATGACACCACCAAGTGAAGCGCCGGGCATTGCAATCGACAAAGCCATGCCTCTTTTCTTGCTGAAAAAATGGCCAATGCTGGTGACAAACGGCGCTGTAAGAAGAGAGCAACCTATACCACAAGTAACACCAAAGGCCAAAATGAACTGATACAATTTCGTGCAGTTAGCTGTGGCCATGAGACCCCCTGTTGTCATGATACAGCCTGTGTAGCATAGCGTCTTGCTCCCATACTTGTCGAATATGACACCCGAGATCATAGCCCCGAACATCACAAAGAAGGAAAAAAGAGCAAAGATCATCGAAATGGCAATGTCACTGTTATCGACCAAAATGTGTTCGGCGATGTACGATTCAATTGCACCTGTAGAATTCCAAAGACCAAGCTCCCCCACCAAACCAATGAAACATCCAAAAAGCGTCAGGTACGCAAGCTTTCCACCTTCGGGATACTCAACCACATACTCTTCGGTAACAGTAACGGCATCTTCCTTCGACTTGATTCCCTCGAGTGATCTCTGATTGTTGTTGATGTTACCACGCTTTTCGGTATCACTGTTGATGCCACTGACCTCGCCATCGAAAATGCTCTCGAATACATCCTCAGGACCCACTAACTCCTCCTCATCATCCTCGTCACTGTAATACTCACCATTTTCTCTTAGTATCGACGAAGAAGGTCTTCCAACCACGCTGCTCACCATCGAATGCGGTCTGAACGAAACAACATCCTCCGATAGCTCGAACTCGTAATCATCTCTTGCATTGCCTGTCATGCCATCCACGTTTCACCAATGGCGCAGTATTTGTTTTGTAAATAACAATTTTTTCTGTACCTCTGTTGATGTGAAGAACAGTTTTCTCCTGTCTGTGCCTCTTCTGCTCGTGACTAATTCCGGCTTCTCTCTTCCTCCTTTTCTCCAACGGTTCCTTATCTATCGCTTAGACTACCCGCTTGTTTTTTCCATCGCTCGCTAGAGCTGCCGCATTCGGACACGAAGACGATGCTTAGACTTTCGGCAGTTGAAGACAGCTTTCGGAACCGTTGTTGAGTTTTGGTCCGACTGCTTCTCCATCACCACGTCGTGGTCGAGATCGTGGACGTCACTCATCAGAACCTTACCGTCACGGTGAACGTCGCCGCTGTGGGTTTCGTTCTCATCCTCTTCGTTGTTCTCGTTCTCATCCTCTTCGTTGTTCTCGTTCTCATCCTCTTCGTTGTTCTCGTTCTCGTTCTCGTCCTCGTCGTCCCCTCCCTCCATGTACGCCAAGGTCTTGCTAGCAAGGTACTCACCCATGAGGGCTTCGACGATCTCTCTGCACTCCCGGAACTCCTGCATGATATCTCCGCATTCCTGGTCGTAGTCACTCTTCAGATACGTGTTCATGACTTTTTCTCTTCATTTACAACAGAATCAGGACTTCAAATATCTTATTCTTGTGGATTATAGCATATTTATCCAGATAAAAATCAACCGCTTTATCAATTGCCAACTGAACAATAATTTAGGCCCAACATCAAGCCTCTCATTTTTGCACTCAAACAACAAACAAGTACAACTACCAATCCCCCTGCGTCTTTTATCACCTTCCATGACGTACTTACCGCAACAAATCTCCACGCATACAGGAATTACCTGAACGTCTTTTACCAACTACAAACTACAGTTATCTTAATATCTTCTCCCTAATCTAGCCAGTGGCTAGCAATTAAAAAAAAGATCTACACTGCATGGACAGCTAAATCGACAAATAATCTGCAATCATATAAATAGACGTGTGTTTGTACAAAAAGAGAAGAGTGGAGAGAAGGAGAGGCATTATTAAAAAGAAAAAGGGGGGCTCATTATTAGTCTTGTAGTAAAAAATTAGGAAAACAGGCGTGTAGGTAGAAGAAACCGGGTAGTAAGTAAAAAAGACGGATTGCGGTGCAGTGGTGAGTCGGCTGCTCAGTTTCTGCTCTCCAGGACCGGCAATTGCAAGGCATGGACGCGGACATAGGCGTTCTGCCTGTTGGCCACACCGGCGTAGGCATTGTACCAAGCAATGAAGGCGACAATGACGCCGACGACACCACCGGCGACCGTGCAGCCGTGGGAGTCGCCCAACTTGCCGATGCCGAGCAACAAGAAGGTGACGGCAAGGAGGAAGAACAAGGAGAAGAAGGCCAAGGTGGATTTCATGGTGCACAGTGTCAACATGAAGGTGAAGATGGACCAGCCAATCAAGTAAAAGCCCACGCCATTGCGCAACTCGACTGGGTCCTCGTAGGAGGCGGCAATGTTGAACCAGGGAATGGAGATGGCGCCAAAGGACATCCAGAAGCCGCCGTAGGAGCTCAAAGCAAGGGCACCGAAAGTGTTCTCAAGTGCCATCTCCCACATACCGGCCAACAACTGTACTAGGCCACCGTAGAACATGGCCAAGCCTACCACGACAGAGTCGTTCGAGACGCCCATGGCGCCGGCGTTGATGAGCGAGAGGACAAACGTCGTCAAGGCGAACGCCGAGAGGCCGAGCGGCGCTGGGTTGGCAAACTTGTGTGCCGAAGGAGTGGCCAAACCAGGGTTAAGCGTACCACCAAACGCCTGGATCAAGTCATCTTTCGCAAACTTCTTGTTGCCGAGGTACACGTAGTTTCCATCCGAGGAGGTCACCACTTTGGAGATCAAGTTCTCCGAGTTCGAGTCCGAGTGTGTGTCGTCCGCGTATAAGCCCATTGGGGGCGACGTGTTGGTGTTGGACGTGTTTTCCAAGTGCTCGTCTTGAGAGACCTGTTTTTCTATATCGTTGAAGTTCGACATGCTATAGTGTGTATTTAGTGTAGTAGTATAAGTCGTGTGATACGCTTTGCTTGGCGTCTCAAGCTTTCCTTCTATGTTCTGTTACCCCGTTTCCTCTTTCCAACCTGCCAGGAAACTTCCTTCCTTTTAAATCCCTGCCGCAGACCGTACCCCGCTCCGCTGCAACTCCGGCCCCTCCTTCCTGCTGCCGCTTGCTGCCGCCTGCTCCTCTTCTCCTGCTGCTCCTCCTCTCTACTCGTTGCTCCTCCTCGGCCAGGCAGAACAGAGCATAACAGCCGTGTCTCACTACAGCCGGCCTCCGCCTCCTCCGCGGCGCCGGTTTGCACCGCCACCGCCACCGCTGCCTCTGCGGTTGCTGTTGTCGCTGGTGCCGACAGCCTCGACGGCACGGTCATCAGTGCCCGTGCCGAGCTCGAGCTCCGCCACAAGGAACCGCAACACCCCGCTTTTCAGCACTACCAGCCCCGCCGCGACGACGGCAAAAAGCACCTGCACCGCCACGCGCCCGACCGCCGAACCTGCGCCGCCCCGCGCCCGCGCCCGCAGCCGTTTCAGCGCCCGCTGCACAGTCGCGACCCCCCGCCCCTGGTTGACAACAATCGTGCTCACCCCGCCACAAAGCTCCCGTAGCCGGCGACGCAGCTCCTCCGTGCTCAGCGTCTCGGCCGGCCCGCCGGCTCGTGCTGCGCCACTAGCCCCAACTCCGCCGGCATCTTCACCCGCCGGTGGGGCTTCTCCGAGGACACGGGCTCCGAAGTCTGCCCCTGCCTCGACTTCGGCGGAACTCCGGGACAGCAGACGTTGGCGGGGACCGGGCTGCTGGCTCGAGCCGACGTCCGGGGTATCATCATGCCGTTGCTGCTGCTGGTCTGGCCCCCTGCCCATGTCTGTCTCGGGCTCTCGCCCGGGCATTGCGTTTTCTCCATCCTCATCCCCGTCTCCGTTCTCGTCCTCCTCAACGTCCTGCAGATCTGTCATGTGCAACACAGCTCGGATGATCCCATCAACACCCATCTCAGCCACCGCGCCCTCGCGGGCGTGCTCCCCGCCATCCTTCGCCTCTCCCCCGTCGAGACTAGCGTCATTGCCATCATCGTCACTGTCACCGCTAGAGTCACCACTAACACCGTCCGCACCACCTCCTCCTGCTTCACGAGCTCCCTCCGTCCGCCTCCCCTCACCACCGCTACCGTTCTCCCGCTTCCAGGACCGAATCATCTCGCTCACCCGCTTCTTCTCCTCGTAACCAATCAACCCTTCTTTGCTCAAGCTCACGCGGATCCCCCGCCCGTCGCACTCCCTCTCGTCCCACTGGATGCTCTCGATGTTCGATTCCTCGAGAATCTCACACCCCATCTCACACTCGCTGATCTTACCGATCGCAGTGATGCAGCTCCCGCGTAGCTCCCAGTTGATGCTGTTCTTGTAGATCTCCATGAAGTTCTCAATGATGTCCTTGTTGTCCCGGTAGGGCTCGCCGCGATCCGCAAACCAGCCCTTCCGGTTCTCGTAGTGCTCGTCCTCGTCAAACAGCACCTCCTCGTCCTCGTTGCCGATCTCCTGCGCAACAAACTCCTCTTCCCCATCACTGCCGTCCTCTCTGTCTTCACCACCAGCACCTGCACCGGCTCCCTTTACACGCTCAGACAACCCGTCTTCACTCTCATCGTCTTCATACTCGTCATAGTCGCTGTAATAGTCATACTTGTACTGGGAACTGTCACCCGTGGGCGGCTCCTTCATACTGCCTCGGCCTCTTCTTCTGCTTCTGGCTTTCTTCTTCTCCTCAATGACGTTCTCAAGGACAGATTCAATGGCAAAAATACCCGAGTCAGTCTGTCCGAGGTACCCAAGAGCCCAGATGGAACATTTCGTCTCCTCAATTAACCCCTGCGAATCCGCCTCGTCATTCATCCATTTGTCCTCCCACCTCCGGATGTACGTCTTCTCGTCTTGCTCCTCTTTATCTTCCTTCTCATCACTGTCAGCACCGTCTTCCCTATCTGTTTCCCCAATTCCTTCTTCTCCATCTCGACGCTCACAAGCTTGGATGACATTACTGCCATTGTGGTTCCCTTCAACACTGTTCCTTCGGCTCTGATCCTCATATTCAGTAGCACTGCTATCGTACCATACAGGACGTTTACCAACAACCTTCTTTCCATCCTCAACACTCTTAATAAATCCAGGCTTCGAACCAGCTAAACTTTTCCGTCCTTTCTTCATACGTTCTGTTTTCCCAGCATATCTTCGCCGTTTACCTAAACCATACAATTCTTCCTCAATACCCATCTTTAAGAACTTGCAATATATTAGAATAACACGCACAAAGTGCTGGATAATCCCAGAATTCACAATGCACTGGACACCCTTCTCTGTTTTAACCAAACGCTGGAAAAGTTCAAAATAATCGTATCGTTCTTCCTCTTCAACAACAATGCCACGCATTTTCTTATAAGTCGTCGTCTCTAGTTTATTTACCCATTCCCGCCGACTGTCAGCCCATCCTTCAACAATTTGTTCAATTAGACCGCTTGACCTTGAGTTAACAAATTCAACTCCACGTTCGTATCCTAATACTTTCCATAGTAACACTCCTCCATACATTTTATTCCCAAATCCAACATTCATGTTGACATTGATATCTCCCAAATCGGGATTAAAAGAAAGTAATATATCAACGCTGCGTTCATCCTCAACATATTTGATCAACCCTTTAACGGCTAATTGCGACACTTTTAAACTGAAATCATAACTTTGTCGGACTAACAACCCAACACACCATCTCTCAATGGTATAATCGTTATTATCATTAACCTTTTTCACAGAGCATAATTCACCAATAATTCTTTCGACTACTTCCAATCTTACATCTTCATCTCCAACAGCTGCAACCTTTTCAATCAAAAATCTCAGTTGTCCACTAAGTCTGAAATCAATTTCTTGGATAATAAACCGTATCATATCAACGTTTTGATTCTGATCATTGCTATTTTTCATACTACTGAAATTGTCCCGACCAGTCTGTACTAGTCTAAAAAGTGCATCAACAACACCGTATTCTTCCATTATAACAATACCAACAGGATGTGAGCTTAAAACTCCAATGAACCGAATATACCCCCACGCAAGGGTACTGAATAGTCTTGTAGGCCCAAATAACCCTTCTTTCTTCATCTTCAAAATATTGCTATCGTCCATAATAGTATCATTATCTCCTGGTGAATCAAAAAATCCAAAACTGCCAGATATACCAGTTCCACCAGAGCTACCACTAATCGCATTAGTTGTAGAAGCTGTAGATGCAGATGTTGAAGATTCACCTATACCGGAACCGGATTTTGAAACATGCATATCATTACTTGCAATTCCAGTCGCAGTAGCAGCTTCGTTCGAATTGAACAAGGACATGCTATCATGATGATCAAGAGAGAATCCTGCAAAATTCCGGTTGCTACTACCACCACTATCTGGTACATTATCTGTTTCCCAGTTTTTGCCAGATTCATTTCCAGGACCATTTATGAAAACACCTGATACACGTAACAACGAAGTGGATACGGTTTGGATAATACCACTAGCCCTCAATATTTCTGCTCCTTCTGGCTTTGATAACAATAGCTGAATTAGAGCAATGCCAACATCGACATACATCTCGGCCATCTTTTCTCGTTGCTTCCTGTTAATTCTTCTATCTCTGTCTCTGTCCTTGCTATCCTTGCCTCTGTTCAAGAAAAATTCTACGTCAAGTGGCTGGCGACGATCAGTGAATCCCGGGATGGGTCCCGTAGAGTAGTACACCACTTGAACAAAGCCAGCCTTTTGAGGCTTGTAAAACGAAATCAATCTTTTAAAAAATTTGGTCGTTTTCAAAGTCTCCTCAAATTTCGTATCATTCCAGAGAATACCCCTTACCAACACACTTATCAGTGCCCAATTCCATTCTCTATATTCTTTTGTAGCAGGTAGATGTGATTGAACAATTAACGGCCTGATATCCATATCATTCGGAATGTTTTTCAAATCTTGTAAAATGTTATCTAGTGTCACTTGATCAAGTAATGGTGCAGATGAGGCCGGTAAATCAATGAATGGGTGTAATGATGAAATAGTCGTAGTCTTAAGGAAAATACTGACAATTGCCAATTCTGACCCGTTTGCCGCAATTTCAGATTTTCTGATCAATTGATTGGTGTTTGCGTTGATTTCATCTTTAACTTTCTGGTTCAATTTAGCATGCTTTCGTGATTCACGCTCAATCAATCTGTTCATTTTCAAGCTAATTGTGTAATCAAATTCAATCTGATTGGGAATTATCTTGCTTCGCAAGTATAAAATCTCCGATAATAACAACGCAATCCACCTTGTTGCTCTTTTATCATTCTCAAAACTGCTAAATAGTGTTTTCAAAACATCTATCAAACCACATTGTAAACACGATTGCAAAAATACAGCGGTGAACTGATTGACTATATTGTCTTCGTATTCAGGGCAGCATCTTCCACCTAGTTTAGTTCTGATATCTGCAAGACTGAAGTCTTTTATACCATTCAAAGAGTTAAAGTCATTAGTATGTACATTTTTGTTTTTCTTTGATGATCCGTTGGCGGCAATAAAAGCTCTTTCCCAATCCCATAATTCATAGCTATCATGATTACCCGTTAAAGCAGTGAGTTTACGAATTCTAAGACCACCGGCAATAACACTCATGACCACAGTTCTAACATACACTTGCTCAGAATATAATCCATCAATTAACGCCCTCAAATACCTTGCATCATTTTCTAAAAGTAGACCTAATCCTGACCATGTGCACATCACTACACTCAATATGCTGGCAAGATGCTGCAGCTTGGGGGAATTCATCTGACCGTGACTAGGTGAGATTGTTGTATTTGCTAAAGCTGAAATTGGTGGATCTAACAAAGCTGACAACAATAGAGGAATGAAACCACAATCGACTAAATACTTCCTTGTATTTGGAACTCTCAATAGATTGATAATCACGGGTAATGGAATTGTCGAGATATTTTTAACCGCAATGTTAATCATATTAATAGTTATTGCAATCTCTGAGGCAGAAGAAGCTGATGAATTCGCTATATTGGTTAATTGATGATGTGTAAAAGTAAAAGGAGGATCGATCAATATCTGTATCAAGAATTTTATAACCTTTGTTTCAGACGCAAGTTTTGAATCGGCAACAACAATTTCACATAAACATTCAACCAAGTTAATAGATAGCTTTAT
This sequence comes from Pichia sp. PH4023, assembly GCA_025531575.1. NCBI lineage: Eukaryota > Fungi > Ascomycota > Pichiomycetes > Pichiales > Pichiaceae > Pichia > Pichia sp. PH4023. The sequence continues at coordinate 278,355 of JAMGYR010000025.1, read as the reverse complement.
TGATTCTAAGGTACTTGGTGTTAGATTCTGAAAATTGTTTAGCTTTAAAGATATAGAAGCAATTACCGATTCGGCAAGAGCTACCGAGACTCGGATACTCAAGGGCCCTAAAAACTTTATACCCTTCAATTCAATTACCTTCCTCATGAACTTTATGCATTCTGAAACATCTGCACCCTTATCATCCACCAATGTTGAAACAATCAGAAAGATTAATGGCCACCATTTTTTGACAACCTTGTCAGATACCAAAGGTAGTGTCAACCTTGAGCTTATGGGTCTCACAGTCCTTGTTTCTCTCGCTTTGAGATTAAAGTCATTTGTTTCTGATGAATCATAGTGGCTTTCTGGCTTGTACAAGTCTGAATAATTGTAGAGATCTAATAAATCCGACTCGGTATCATTAATATACCGAGAGTCGTGCATTTTACTATAATCATAGTAGGGAAAATAGTAGTATCGGTCATGATGATGATATTTGTGATACAGGTAAAAGACAATGACGACATCATCGTAGGAGGTCATAAAGTACCTAAAAAGTTTATAGCCACATGCATTGACTGGCTTGTGTGTGGACATTAGCATGGGCCATATAATCGGAATTATAACCGGCATAGAAGGATACCTGACGTTTTTCATTTCAGAGGAAACTAAAAAATTGCATATTTGATTTGTGAGTTCGACTTGTCGTCTAGGATTATTAGCATATCTCAATGTCTCAATCATGGTGTCTAACAGTAATTGTGGAGATGGCGCTGAACCGGCCATGTTTGAAGCATTTGAAGTCACACCTTTAAAAGGCACATTTGTTGTAGAAGTATCAAGGTTCTTGGCAGATTTCTTAGTACTTGGAATATCAGCTCTTCTGGAGAATTCTGGAAGTCTTTCCAACAACTCCAGCTGTTTCTCAAGTTGTACAATTTGCTCCTGTGCTTCTTGAAACTCCTGCTGTGCCTGGTATCTTGCCGAGTGGGTTATCGAGGGTGTGTTCAATAATTTAACTGCTCCTTGTTTGATTAATATATTTTTCTGGAGCAGCTTGGCAAGATAGTCCCTTATATCCAAAGCCATGTTCTAATTGACAATTTGAAATGTACACCACTGCTCTGTTACCTTGTTGTGTTGCGTTATAAGTTGACGAACAGGTCTTCTAGTAAGAAATTAACAGTAAAACAATGTCACAGTGATCTCGACTAAATTACGTAAACACGGATTAGCTTCTTTTCATTTAATGCACATATGTATCTTTTGAAAGAAATAGAGACCTTGTTCAATCTTTACAAGTAAACAATAGTAGGTATAATGCATACTTCTGTACATATGATAGAAAAAATAAAATATCTATAAACCCTACTTCAAAACTTTAGAGTAGTTTTGCTCAACTTGCTTAATCATTTTCTGCAATCCAATTATAACAAACTGATGGGTTAAGTTTGGGAATTTATCACGGTGCAAACCAAACCATTCTAGAGGAGGCGTCGCATTACCTAAATCTTTTAACTGTGGAGTTTCAATATCAGGTTCCTCAACCGCATTATATGTGAACTTTTTGTCACTCTCAACATCCTTTAATCGGTCTTCTAAGTTCACGGATTCAAATGGAGATTCTTTATAATTTTCTTCGGCTTCATCACTGTATTCGTCAGAGGTATATATACGCAACGCAGTAAGTCTGTTACTCAAAGTAGTTGCATGTGAATACCACATTTGCCTTATGAAGTAAACTGATCCAATCTTCCATTTGATGTCTACTTTACCTCCAAATTTACAAACATATTTGTAATCAATGACATTGTCGTTCTTATTTTGAGAAGTTACCATCATTATTTTTAATGTTGGGAAAACAAATATGTTATCCGCCACTGGTGTACTTACCATGTTCAAGTAAGGTTTGATACTGTTTTCATTATTCAATGCCTCTGCAGTAGGTTTATTCTTGAAACTAGACAAAGAGACAGTGATGTCCGCCAGATCTAGTGATAATCTGTTCTCTATGTCCAACACATTGTTTTGATAAAACATTGCTCTTTCTTTACCAATGTTGATAACCAGAGCTTGGGAATCCAACAAACTGCTCGGAAAAACTTGTATTTCTAACAATCCAGTATTGACTTCTAGATAAGTTTCCAGCTTCTCAATCATGTTCAAGAATGTTTGCGATAAAGTCGTAATCTCTAAAGTGTTTTTAGATTCTTCCCTTTCCAGCGGATTAGCTTCTTCTGACTTACTCATATTCTCATTAAAACTTAATTTGGCATCATTCAAAACTTGTCTGTACGACAGCTTTATATCTTGCCTAATGCGCAATCCAATAGTATAAACATCAACAAAATTTGAAGCAGTTAGAGCAGTCATGAAGACTTTGATTGATTCCACATTCAAGCTGCTTTTTAAATTGTCGTGTGAATCCTTTTGACGTTGATTGTAGATTGTGACTCCAAATTTGAGAACTTCTAAAATAAAAAATGGGTGGAAATCTAAAGAAATTTTTGTTTGTAAAGAGCCAAATCCAAAGGATAATAACACCAACGGAACAACCAAAACCTCTCCATGCTTTTTCCACGATATTGCAGATGTCATCCGAGTGTGTTCAGCCTTTAGCATACCACTCAGTCTCCCTCGAGATTCGATTTGAAGCATATCAAGTTCTAGTTTCAAATTCTGATCCCATTCCATGGATTTTGTTGAAACCGCCATGAAATTTTGAATTCCGACATTTAACTCACCTAATGAACTACCCAAGTCAACTTTAGCTGAAACTTTAGCAATCAATAATGATAAAACCCAAGGGAAGGCCGTGGTATTCGAAACTTCACGAAGCATGGAGGCAAGTGTCCTTTTATCATCGACCGATTTGCTTTTTTTAACAAGTAGAGAGTTGTTGAAGTCACCTGGTAGCCACAAATCCTTGAATAAATCCAAATCTTGACGTTGTTGTATATTCATAAACCCTTCTACCTCATCCAACTTAACAACTGTACAGAATTTTTTTTCACCTTCAATAGAAGTCATAGCACCATTGACGGTCAGCCTTTTGGCGTGTACAGATCCGCTCGTAACTTTTGAATATGCATGCTTTAGCTCTGATCTCACGCTCTGAATAGATAATACGACGGATAGAAAATCCTGATCAGTTTTGATGATTAGGTGGATTTCCTCAAGAGCCACTTCAGCTTCAACATTTGCCCGAGGCTCACAAGTCAAAGCTAAACTCTGTGGTTCGATTTTCAATGACAAATTGACATTAATTTTCTCAGAAAGGTTAACTATGTCAATACCATTATTTGAATTTTCCTTAGACACAACAACATTTTTACCATTAGATCTTCTCATCATTTCCTGAAATCCTCTCATAATATCTTGCAACACAGGAACACATAAACAAGAGAGCTTGTTGTTTGTTTCTGAAATTAGTGCACTGAAAAATATAGTGTGTTTTTTTAGTGCAAGAATATCATGTGAATATTTAAGAACTGCATATAGTCTAGGGGATTGCAGACTCAAAATAGGTATTGCACCATTGATCTCAATATGCGAGTTGTAGATGAAAAATGATGCACCTGCAAAATTGAAAACACAGCTCATGCTAGTCATCTTAAATGAGTTAGAAAATGGAGATAAAGGAGATTTGTTAGCCGGTTCATCTGACGGTAGCTTGAGACCTTTTGACTTTTTATTTTTTGTCTGTTGTACAACACTTTGCACATACATGAATTTCTCCTGTAAAGAGTTAATAGATAACCATAATGGCTCAGTAATTGATATAATATCTGTCTGAAACTTGAAATCAATCTTCTCACCATCCACTTGTGATCTGAAGTTTCTTATTTTTGAGTCAGATTCAATTGAATAAATCAGATTGAATAATGGAAGATAGGCACGATTATCACTAGATTTTTCACTATTGGCAGAGTAAAATGTGGAAGGGGTAAATCCATGAGCAGCAGAAATATACATGCCCCTTGTTTGGATTTTACCTCCACCTCTTGCGCAAGAAATCAAGGTATCTTCAAATCCTATGATAATACCTGGAGCCACTTCTGGGTACAAATTATCCTCTTCATCGAACAGCCAACCAAAACATACGTTTTTCGCAACGATATTGATCGAGAAAAAAGAAAGTATGCTATCAATCTTTTCATCCAAATCAATAGGTTCACCATTTTGTACAGGTTTCGACTCTGATGGCCCCAACAATATTGCAATATCACCATAAGCTTCGATGAGCTCATCAATAATATGTGGATTCAAAACAAGACGGCAATAATCTGTTCTCACATCAAACCTTTGAGATTTATGCTCAAAAGTGTCGGGATTTCTAATTTCAACACAAGAGCGTATGTCAAATATTGTTGAGACACCATGAACGCCATTCAAACCCATAGCAATACGCGTAGAAGGCAGCGTAACTTTCCCATGTGGGGAAAATTTGTGTATTATGGGGTCAAACGTTTTCACATTAATTTTGGGCTTGATGCAGTCTAAGTGAAATTTGTTTCCATTTAAATTCACAGCAGCTATTATATTTCCAAAATTGACATCACAAAACAAGTGAATCATACTGCCTAACTTAACGAAAAAGTCATCATCAAACTTGGAAGTAACACTGGGTTTTGAGATATTGGAGGTATTCGTAGATACAGGAGCGGCTTTTTCTAACAGTTTGATAGCACGTTTCAATGAGTCTAAGTTCTTTAGCATTAATTCACTGTCACTTTTAGCTCTGCTAATTACGCTTAAAAGATTATTGTGTGCTAAATTCATTCTGACAACTCCGGTAACCAATGTAACCAGTACTTCATATATTCCCTCTTTGTAATGTCCCGACAATGAAAATTTCAATTTGTCAAATGAGGTTGTAACATATTCAAAGACTGATTTCCTAAACTGTGAACCCACAAACCAATCTGACCTCTCCATAATAAATTCAGCCAATATACCGAAGCTTCCAAGTTTCAACGACAATACTGGCTCTATCATATTAAAATTGGTGAAAAATGGGGCAATCAACTCAAAGTGAAATGAGAACTTTGAGACGCTGATTGAAGCTGAAATGTCCATTTGTACTTTAGAGAAAATATTAAACCTTAGCTTCTCCATAACCGTATTCCCAGAAGGGTTTGAAGTCAACGGTAAAGAAGCAGTTGATGAGGATGTATTTGCTTCCTTAAAGGATTGTATAACAGACGTTAAAGATGGTAAATCTTTTTCAGAAAAAAGAGTCAAAGCCTTTACTAGGTGGTGTGTGTCTGGTAAAAAATTGAAACTTAAGCTGTCATTTGATACAAGAGCAACAGTCTTTCCCAAATCAAAAGACCCAGTGTTAATGAGGGTGGTATTATGAGATTCACAGTTCAGCTCAAAAATTGGAATTCTTCCGACATGTAATTCAGTTGCAAGGAACTGGTTTTTAATGTTTAAGGTACATGATAGCATTTCCTCTGCCTTGATTAAAGAGGCAGTAAGATCCATACCTTGCCCATAGAGGACGAATATGGACTCGTCAATACCAAGGGAGTGTGAATAATCTGCTAATGAAAAATTGACGGTAATCAAACTTGGAGTTGCAGCTTCATATCTAGCAACATCATTTAACGATGCAGTGGATCCCATGTCATCTTCACTGTTTGAATCTTGTACAATAGCTGTATGTTTTTTTAAAGCTGTTTCAATTTCTTTCGTCAGTGGGTACAAGTCATTAAAGAGTCTGGACATTTTGGTGAAAGTGGTAGCCACCGACTGAACCTTTAGGGTGATATCTAAACTTTTTTCTATTGGGCGGTCTAACAAAGGCATTGCAAACTCTTTAACTTTTCTGCAGAGATCTTCTTCATTCAAAAAAAATGATATATCAGAAACTGTGATTGCATTAGTAAAAGGCTTAATTCCCACAGAGAAGTTCTTCAAGGTCACCTTGGCAGTAGTATAAACTTCAGCTCTCTTTTCAACCTCAGAATCGAATACCTGCTTGAAAATAAAATTGTCTTTCGTTTTGTGATTGTCCCAGCACCTCCAGTTGCCAAATATGATAGAAACCTCATCTTCTGCATCTTTAGGTGCCTCCCACAATCTTTGACTGAACATCCTGTTCTTGTTCAATATCCACTCATGTGGTAAATTTTGTAAAACATGTCTCAAGCGGGGAATAATCATCCAATTACCATCAGTTCTAATATGATTTTTGCAAAATCCCGTAATATAAGAAGGTTTAGTGATGCAGGGAGGATCATGACTGATATTGAAATCAATTCCACCTCTAGATAGATCATACAAAAGTTCTATTCCAGCTGAATGTTTATCCTTTTGGAATGTCTTCCACTTGGTAGAAGCCTGACCTATAAGCTCTTTCAGTTCATAGCCCCAGTCAATGATCCAAGGCACATAGGCAGGATCAACAAAAAAAGAGAGGTTTTCTAAATCCACCGTGGAAATATGCTTTGTTTCAAAAGACTGTTTGAACAACAGACGATAAAATGTTATCAGTACTGCATCCTTCATGTCCTTTATCAAGTCAATATTAAGTTCTTTGAAAATGGCATAAATGTTCATCGCAGAAGAATTGGCAATATCAGACTTGGAAAATGCAAAGACTAAGTCTGAAATTCCCACAAATAAATAATCGGTAGAAACAATAGACTCTGCTAATTTAAAAGTAATTAAAGGACACTCAACTTTACATCTCATAACCAAATTTTTCTTCTTAAAATTGAAAAACGTAATAAATTGTGTTTGAAGTTCATCAAGAAATGAATACATGTTAAAGTCAGTCATTTTGCTAGTTATATCGACAAGTATGGGTGCAATTGCAGGGGATAAAAAAATCTCAAGTCTCTCAAGTTTTACTGGAAGATTGTCATATTCGCAATTTGGATCTAGCTCTTTCAAGATTCCAAAATCTTCTAAGTTAGAACTGAATCTTTGTGCTTCTTCTGAAGCATCGTCGTCATCTTCAAGAGAGGAAAAAGACTCAAAAAGCTTTTTTTGGACACTCAAGGGAAAGCTGTCAATAATCATATCCAAACTTTCTGAGGTGAGCGGCAGTGGAGGATCCGGTAGATTTAAAGAAGAAATTAAAGAGTTAAAACTCTTATAGTACTTCCTATCCTTTGCAAATTCTGGGATCAAAAACGGTGTTCTATGGAAAGAGGCATCATGTTTCTTTAAATGCATTGACTGCTCTTTCATAACTTCGAATGAATCTCTTTTTTGCACGAAATTTTTGATTTCAACCGACGTAACAAGTTTTAACAGCTGGATGCTATTCTGATAACATTCTACTAAAACTTCTTTAATTATCAAATCTGTAAGACCATTGTAGCATGGAGTAGGCTGGTCAGAGTTCTTGAATAACACATCACTCAGAATAACTTTGAAGATATAGTCTAGACTTTTCAGTGTAATACTAACAGCTGGACATTTAAAAATAAGATTGAGGATATCCAATACGGATGTTTGCGGCAATTCTAAAGAGTTTTCAAGATCTTTATGGCCAAATTTAAACGACATTCCAGCACGAGAGATAGCATTCAAAAATATTGGCTCCGAAATAATACTAATATCTCCTGAATCGAATGTCCAGCGGCAAAAATAGGTGGGTTCTGCAGGAGGTAAACCAAATATCCTAATACTATGAACAGATAAGCCGTCTATCAAAATCTGTGGCTCAAATTCAGCTTTAGACTTGGTATTAGCAAAAATTACAGACTCATCGCAGTTCTCAACATAACGCCCTTTAATTTCAGAAAAATCGGCCTGGAGATCCATATAGTAATTATTGTTCCTGATGTCGATATCAAGATCATCGAAATGTAAAGCCAAATGTGACATGCAATCGTACAAATGACATGGAAAAACCAGACACCCATTATTGACACAGAAGGAAAACATAAAATCTGTTTCATTTTTCATTCTTTTGCCTTCAAAGGCAACTGAGTCTTTTTCTTCAGTTCCAAAGTTGTCTCTGAATTCTAACAAGTTTTGGAAATGAGTAGAATCACCAAAATAATTTTCTTTCAAAGACATGAAATATTTTACTGCAAACCCATAAACTTTCACAGTGGTATCGTCACAAGTGCAATTCATTATAATGGTATCAACTGAGTCAATCTCCAAAAAACTGAAATATGTATATGAACCTTCCATTTTGAAATTGTTAGAGTTTCCTATTTCTTCTGTTTGAGTAAAATTAGAAAAAGTACTGGAAGTCGGGTGTTCAATAGATAAATCAAAATAACTAGTTTCTAATAAGTAGTCAACCGTGTTTGACTTTTTGTAAACTGAGGTTATAGGTATTGTAGTTGTCAAATGTAATGATGCGCCTTTGAAAGTTAAATAAGTATTTATGGTCTTATCAAGGGGATTGTTGATGATGTTTTTTTCGTTGATATTCATGTAGATTGAGTAGTCATATAGTTTCCAATTGAACCGGTAGATAAAGGGTCTAAATAACTCATAAGGTGTTGGTGCACCGGAGGAAAAGTCACTGAATAAATCTGTTAGTAGGGTAATATGCTCCCTTAGCAAATAAATGTTCACATTTTTGGAAATATTTTCAAATTTCCAGTCTGCCAGACTATTCCATTCCAAAGGAAACGCAACACTAGCATTGAGTATATGTTCATCTGCTTCGAACAATACATCATGATTCACACTTGTCGAGATTTCTGGCTTTACGAACACTGCATTGATCTTGTTATCCACGCCTTTTTCCACTGTTGAAATAAACGAGACTGACACATCAGTAATTGAACCTTCAGCCACTTTTAAGTCCAGCCACCCAAAATGCCGCAAAGTAGGTATATTAGTTTTAAGGAAGTTAATATCCTTACTTTCTTCTCTATGAGGAATCCGAAGAACCATTTCATCAGCACACTGAATGGATAAATCAAAGCTCACATATTGCCGCCTCATCCCTGTTTTTAACTTTTTGAATGGAACCGAGTTACGATATAGTGGAGGAAACAATAGATGATGCAAGCTTCCTCGTTGCTTTTCGGCCCATGGACCGTAGCATGCTGTGGCACCCGAAAGCGTAATGTCCACACCAAACATGGGCGGAATATCTTTGTTGCCGATATCTGGATCCTCTATGCAATCTGAAGACACCTTCTCAGCAGGAACCAAGCCCTGAGAGTCGTAGTAGTAATTGATCTTGCATGTTTGAGCATCCAAGATATTTGAATATTTTGCATATTCCGTATCAATCATCCTCTGTTTATCATAATCGTACATTCGTGAATCAAGATCTGAATCTGAAGATGAAACTGTTGTTAGGTAGCGTTCCAAGCCATGCCATTCCTCAATGCCATTGTTCAAGTCTTTCTGTGATTCACTATCCGCTGAACCACCTGGATTGGAAAAGGATGGTTTTTCTTTATGTCTATTGAAAAGGACATGCAAAGCATTTATACTGTGTCCCAAACCTGACATCATGGAGATGAATCTTTTAGTCTTCTTCTTATTATTTATGCTTTGTATCTTCTTTTCGAGGGTATCTATATTTTTAAAAGTAACGTTTGTTTTCAAATCTATTTTCAAATCTGTGACAGTGAAATCGTAGTGTGTTCTATAATAATCGAGAGCCGATCCTGGCAAACTTGCATCAATTTGTCCACTCATGGAGTTGAAGGAAGCAACATATAGAGAAGAAGTAGTTTCATTTCCGAGGACAAAAGAACCCTTAGAAATTTTGACCTCAAAAGGTAAAAAGTCAAGAAAGGTGGAATCCATTACTTCTGTGGGGGGAACTGAACTTTCGTCTTCTTGTTCTTCTTTTTCAAACTCGTGATCACAATACTGAACACGATCATTCTCAACTTTTTCTTGGCTATAATCTGTAGTAAGGTCTTCTTCTTTTTTGGCCTTCGCTGAAGGAATAGTTGTAGTGGAGGCCCCGTAGGAAGACGACGAACGGTTCCTTCTATGTTTTAATGAGGATGTAGCGTGCTCACTTGGACTGCTACTCATAACGTCTTCAGAGTACTTCTTGTTATCATGTGACTTATGTTGGGTATTAGAAGAATGCTTGTGGTTGTGTTTTGAGTGCTTTTCTTGATGCTGTCTGGCCTCAGATTTCAGGATTTCTTCGATATCGTCATATGCGGAACTTCTATTGTATACAAAAACCTCCATACCGGTGACTTCTAAGGTGAACCTTGATGGCAACAATTTATTCACCGTATTATTGAGATTTTTTTCCTGAACATAAAATTGTGACGTTCTAACAAATTGTAGCCAGTACCTCCATGTTAAAACTGCACTATGAACTAAGATGAGTTCGCTTTTGGTTACAATAGCCATATTTTTTATGAATATACGACCTCCCAAAAGATTGATCTTAATTGCCTGGATTGATAATTTTGTTTTCCGTCGCCTCCATAGCACATGTGTAACAAATAATGTCACCACATAGCCTACCATTCTGTTGAAGTAGAATATAAACACTATGGATGCAAAAAAAATTATGATCCAGTCCACTAGGAAAACCCAATTCAAATTTACCGTGGACGTGACCGACCGAGACACAAACGACGATGTAACATCCATGATTGAGTCCGTTGCTTTATAGTTCTAGATGAAGCTCACTTGATCGTCATTTCTCGTCATCAAGGCCTAGTATGTCTCTTTAAAATAGTCGTTACACTTCGGTTCGAAAACTGGCGGGATCATGTGCAGGAGATCGCATTTGCTTACGTAAGCATGTTTTGAACAAGGGCACCAAGATTGTGGTTTTGGCGACGAGCGGTGGCAAATCTATCCTTAACGGTTAGAACTAGAAAGGAGGCTTCACTGAACTGATGATTATAGTAGGGTTGCTTTTTTTTAAGGTAAAGTAAACAATCAAACGAATTATGTCGAGTGATCCATTTCAAAAGCCGCAAAAAGACTATACTGAAACATTGAATGAACAGTTCACTCAAATTGACGAGTTGATCAAGACGGACTATAAGAGTGCCTTGGACAAGCTTCTTTTGTTGGAGAAACAAACAAGACAAGCTTCCGATGGAGCCTCTTCAAAGAGAATTATGGTGAAACTCACCGATCTTTTAGTATACGCCAAGGATTGGGAGTTGTTAAATGAACAAATTACCCTACTATCGAAAAAACATGGTCAGTTAAAAGAATCTATACAAGTTTTGATACAAGGAGTCATCAAGAACTTAGATGCAATCAAAGACCTTGACACAAAAATGAAAGTAATTGAAACAATCAGAATTGTGACTGAAAACAAAATCTTTGTGGAAATTGAAAGAGCAAGAGTTACAAAGATTTTGAGTGATATTTTATTAAATGAAAAGCATGACTTAGATCAAGCGTGCGAAGTATTATCAGAATTACAAGTTGAAACTTATGCTTCTATGGATATTGAGGACAAGATTGAGTTTATTCTTGATCAGATGAAATTGAACAACTTGAAGGGTGACTTTCAGTTTTCCAAGATCCTATCAAGAAAGATTCTAATTAGAACTTTAGAAAAATTTGCAGATCACAAGTTAAGATATTATCAATTAATTACAGAAATTGCACTCTTTGAAGATGATTATGAAAACATAGTCAAATACAATCTTAACATATATAATATTCCAAAAATACAAGGAGATTTGGAAGAGGCGATTAAGTACTTGAAACAGGTTGCTGCATATATAGTTCTTACTCCGTACTCCAACTCTCAAAATGATCTTATATCAAGAGTTGCTATAGATAAGAACCTGTCCAAATTACCGGTGGAGCAGGAATTGATCAAAGTATTCACAACCAAGGAATTGATTAGCTGGAAAAAATTTGAGGAAGTAATTGTTGCTAAGCTCTTACATGAAGACATTTTTGATGAGACTACCGAGAAGGGCAATCTACACCTCAAAGATTTGAAGAAGAGGGTCACTGAACTTAACTTGAGAGTAATCTCTATTTATTACTCCAGCATCAAATTGGATAGGTTATGCCATTTGTTAGAGTTGAATCAGCTGGAGACTGAGGGCTTCATCATTGATTTGGTTAACAAGGGTGATTTGTTTGCAAAAATCAACAGGCCTTTCAAAGTTGTCAATTTTATAAAGCCGAAGACTGAGAACGAGTTACTGAACGATTGGAGTGGAAGTATCGACAAACTACTGGAAAGCATAGAAACAGTCGAGCACTTAATTAACAAAGAAGAAATGATTCATGCTTCTGCGAACTGATCTGCAGTCACCTTTGATTTCGACCTCTTAGTGTCTTCATTGTATAGAGTAAAACTAAAGTAATGTATTGATCTTTTTCCACAAAAAAAAGGCTAAGGTAAATTCTATCCAAAAATTCAATATAGACACCAGCGCTTATGATACTGACCTTGTTACAAACGATCATTCATGGTAATTAGGTTTATCACTGTAATTATGGTCAATGTTAACTGGGAAAGTGTCAGTTCGACTAACGTATAATTCTTTCTCTTGCTCTTTACGTCGACGTGCACCCTCAACCAAGTTATTCCATCTTTCTTTCAACTTGACAATTTCATTTTCCATATGAAGTTTTTCCCTTTCTAGGTTAGATATGCGCTGTTGTAGCTCTCCCACCATAGTCAGTACAGATTCGTCATTGATCTGGTTCACTTTCGTCCACTTTGGATTATTTTCCATTCCCGATTCTAGGTCTTTCACCACAGAAACTACATCTTTAATGACTTCTTGCTGAGCCAGCATCTCACTATAGTAAAACATGTTCAACTTTGTTAAATATTCATTCCGTAGTTTTAGGTCGTCTGAGCCTTTGAAGTTAAGCAACTGTAAGGAATGCTCTATTTGATTAATTTGTGGTTTATTTATCATGGGTACTTTATATGATCTCGTGTTATTGGGAACATCACTCATCTTTATATTTAAGTTTTTAAGTAGAGAAGTTTCTATTTCGGCTAATGAAGAGTTGAACAGCTGAAGGGATGCATTTTCTAGATTAGGTAGTACGGGCCCCGGAGAAGAAGAGCCTGATGTCTGTTTCAACAATAGATCTTTCCCATTCGATGCCGGTGTAGCTGAAGCTTTTGGTCTTCCTGCAGAAGTCGCCGTTTTTCTTTGCTGCTTAGCTTGTTCCGCAGCAATTAGCGTTTGTAACTGGCTCATACGAGACGATATTTGATTCTTCAAGACAACGAGCGAATCCACAACACCAAATTCGTCTTGAACGTTCCGTTGCAGTAGCCTTGTTACCAACATGTTGAGCTTTGTGATGGCATTGTTATGGTGATGAATCGCTGAAGCATAATCCCCATCGTGAGTTGCCCGTTCGGCATCTTGCTCGGATTGGTATATCTGATCAAATTATGTTAGTACCATAGTTTGGTTTAAGAGACTTGAGAAAAGAACAGTTCTGAAGCATACTTCGACTAATCCTTGCTGCATTATCTTTGAATTGACTATACTGAGCTGCACAAGTAGTTGCAATACACTTTTACTACGCAGCCGGTCCTCCTGATCGAACGACGTATCAATGCTAGGAAAGGCGCAGATAACTTTTTGAGAGGTTTAGCGAAGACCATGAGATAGGCAGCATTTTCTTTAAAGCTAATCGTTATCATCGATATAAGGGGAATAGCTAGCGTTTTGATGGCGTAGAAAGAAGGCAGAATATGGTCTCTTTGCATAACATACCTCTGTACTTACACTGTTAAACATCTCATTTGGAAGTAACTTTGGAGCCTAGGTGGATGTTTTTGACCGCATCTTTCGCAAAACACACTCCATCGATGTGTACCAATCAGTTTTATGGTCATTTAAACGTCTGGCAAATACATCAGAACGTTAATTGGTAAGGCAAGTATGGTGTTTGTACTTCCCTTTGGCATTCATCGTTCTTTTAAAACTTTGTAGAAAGCAAGTTGTGGAACTCTTCGAAGAAGAATCTGACGAAAGCTGCTGACGTAATATCTTGTGCTAACAACCATTGCATTACATGTTTGCGGAAAGGTTGCATGATGAAAGTGGGTTGTTTGGTGGGGGTACATTTTGAAATATATTCTGCGAAGAAACCTTCTTGCAGCAGATCGGTTGGCACATAAGCTTCACTAAACACTGCAGCTGCAAATCAGGCAACAAGTGAATACTTTGTCGTGCAAGTCCTCTTCTTGGACCATTTTTTTTCGAGTCAATAAACACAGTTGTTACACCTCTTTTTTCCCTTCTTTCTCCGTGATCCGCTTGATCTTTACATAAACACAGTTGGATTGGCTACGACGAAAGTAAATTCTTTCCTTTTCTTTTTCTACTTTTGACGTCTTTGCATTCATTCCAAGTTTCGATTTTGACTTTTTCAATTACAGTATATGCACTTAGTCAGAATAATATATGAACCAGATATACTTCAGCTAGAATGAGTAGTAAAGACTCAATAGAACTTCAGTTAGAAGGAGACGATATTACCCTAGAAAAGTTTTGGGAGCTGACGGATGACCTACTCTATACCAAGGTTTTTTACGACACAGATACAAAGTTATATTTCACAAAACATTTCAAGAATAAGTACATAGATAAAACGTTTACCGATGAGGATGCTTCAGATGATCATAATAAACAAGGGGAAAATAAAGTTGATACCGAAGATACAGATTCTGAAGACTACGAGCTTGAAATATGCACAGAGGATGAGATAAATACCTTGTTGGTGAGCTTTATCACACTTGTTGCGAAATACTGCAATACGTTAATTGCACAAGTTGGGGAGGACACCTTTTTTGATGCAGTTGCAGAATACTTGATGAACTTCAAATACTATCAGACACATGTTGAATTCTGCATAAGAAAAATGTTGTCATTGTTGATATATTCTGTTGACTTGAATTTGCACAACTTAAATCTCAATGTTAATGCTCTTGATGATACTGTCAAAGATGAGGTCAATGACGCTATAGATACCAATGAAAAATTCATTAAAATTATTGGCTGGATTTTCTACAAGCACTATGTCCATTACAAAAAGGAACTTTTGGAAACTCTAAAAGAATATAGTGGGTTTACCACGTTATGCAAGGTACTGAAAAATTACATTGCCATTTCTGAGGCTGTACAAGATGGAACTGACATGTTTGGGAATAGTTACAAGAACTACATGTCGTTAATGTTTGAACTTTGTAAAAACTACAATTTCTCTGACGAGTTAAAAGTTTTCAAGCAGAATGATATTATTTCCCTCTTTGACAATTTAAAAGTCCAAGCCAGAGATGAGAACGAGGTGAATTTTTTGAAGTTTCGACTATTACTAGTCCTCAATGAGCAGTACATGTTTCAATGTGGATTGAAGGTCAAATGTGAAGAGAAGACCAACTTAATTGTCGAGGCGATGATTGAGAAGGTGCAATACTTCCAGGTTTTTAACGAAATCCTCATCTTGAATTTCAACAGGGAAATGGATAGAGTTGATCAGATTTTAATGTTGAAGTTCCTATACACAGTGTTCTCTAATCCTGCCACCAACAATATGGTTTATCTGAATGACCTCAAGGTTATAGTCGATATCATTATCCGGCAACTCTTCAACCTACAGATTGGTAAGTCCGAGTACTTGGTGAATATTTATTTGAGAGTACTCTATTGCATTTTAACTGAGACTGACTTCAAGAACAACAGCTACAAAAAGGATGATCTGGTGGAAGTGTTAGAGTATACACACTCTTCGGATGACGCTTCTGAGAAAACCAAGATTCTTGCTAAAAGATGCATTGATTGTAGCTTTTTCAAGAGCTTTCAAAATTCTACCGAGACATTGCCGGCAATGTCGAAACTGGAAATCCAAGCGGACGCCGATGGTGGGAAATATGGCTCCTGTCCAGATTTGTCCACCAAGAACCGCATCCAAAAAATTAGTCACGAAACGCACGTTCTCTTATCTCCCGCAGCTAAGCTTCTTAACTTCGAATCGCATATCATAAAACAGGTCACACGGTCGCCCACCGGCCACCATATCATCTCACCGCATAAGGTGGCCCATACCCTACATCTGGACAACAGTAAAATACCCTTTCTTGATCATCTCAACCTTAGCAGCAGCCACATAAACGGTACGGGTCATTCGGACAGGTCTACCAACCGGAATGTTCAGAAAAGCACAAAGGGCAGCAGAGCATCGGGGGGAAATGGAACCCCTCCACCCCCTCCGCCACGGCTCACGGTACACAAAATACAGTCTCCATTGTCACCTCTTCCTTTTGGATCGGAGCCATCTTCTTATTTTGCGGCAGGACCGTCGGCATCACCTCCCCCTCCGCCCCCTTCAAGACCGTATCTCCGCAGCGGGAATGCTTCTGCGAACGATCTCAGCAGCATTTCGCAAGCCAAGCCACCACCTCCGCCTCCTGTTGGACGCAGGAATGGCAGACATGCATCTTTTGATGCTGCCAATGAGACACCCGAGCTAACCGGCAGTGGCAGCGGAAGTGGCAGTGGCAGCGGCTCACCTACCCCGCCACCGCTTCTCCCCGGAGCAGCGACACCGCCCCCGCCTCCTCCTTCCCGTGCTGCCCGGTACCGCAAGGGCTCGATCCCCACTTGCAGCGATCCAGAGGAGAATAGATATTATGGCCAAGGTATCGGCCACAACAGTGACCCAGTGATCCACGGGTTGAGAAAGAACGACCGGACGATCTCCGTTCTTTCCCTCGGCAGCATGGGAAGTACGGCCACCGTGAACTCGGACTCTGGGCGCCCGAAAAAACCACCGCCTCCGCCGCCTCCTGCTCCGGCTCCTTTCTCGCCCCTTTACTCCTAGATAGACGGTGTAACTGTATATG
This sequence comes from Pichia sp. PH4023, assembly GCA_025531575.1. NCBI lineage: Eukaryota > Fungi > Ascomycota > Pichiomycetes > Pichiales > Pichiaceae > Pichia > Pichia sp. PH4023. The sequence goes on along the minus strand of JAMGYR010000025.1, from coordinate 261,599 downwards.
TCCTACTCGGCACCGTGAAAACCTATGAAAATCTGTCAAAACCGTCGAAACTTTCCTACCGGTCTTCAAGACCTCCGGGCCCATCGCCGGACTTCCCGAACGGGCAACTCCCGCACCGGCCCTGCCGCGAGAGAGCGGAACCGCCCAACCGCCAACGGCGAGCAAGAAATTACAAATATGGAGAAAGCCGCATGCTATGAATCACCGCCGGCAGACAGAGGAGAGAGACGAAGAAACTCGAGGTGGAGTTGAGTACTCGGCCAGGAGCTGCAGACTACGGTTTTTCAGTTTTTCCACGGCAGCATGCCCACTTTTGCAAACCTTTCCGTTTAAATACGACGCCCTGTGCCCATTTTCAGCGTACCCTCCAAATTACACCTGCTTGGCCTGTGTATACTATATATGTTACCCCTCCGTCACCCCATTGTTAAGCTGTCGAAAATGTCCCACTCCACGCTAGCAGAGATCGCCAAGGCCGATTTTAAGCCTGCTGCTCCTTTGGTCGACAGAGAATTGAACCCACACGCCTTAATTGCTAAGTATGCTGTTCGTGGGAGAATCCCTACCATGGCCGAGCAATTGAAGGGCACCCTACAGAGTGACCCAGATGCCTTACCTTTCGACAAGATCATTGCGGCTAATATCGGTAACCCACAGCAGCTCGACCAAAAGCCGATCACCTTTTACAGACAAGTTTTGGCTTTGATCGAATACCCAGACCTTCTTAAGAACGAAAACGTGACTAAGATTTTCCCCCACGATGCTATTGACAGAGCAAACGAAATCATGGAAAACTTGGTTTCTGTTGGTGCTTATTCCCACTCCAAGGGTGTCCTGTATTTCAGAAAAACCGTTGCAAGATACATAGAGGACAGAGACGACCACCCTGCGGACCCTGATGACATCTACCTAACTGCCGGTGCATCTTCCGCCGTCAACTACTTGTTGAGCCTATTGTCCAACGGTCCAGAAACAGGTTTTTTGATCCCAATTCCACAGTATCCTCTCTACACTGCATCCTTGGCTCTGAACAACGCAACCGTCTTGCCATACTACTTGAATGAGGAAGAAAAATGGTCCATCTCTGCCGCCGATATTCAAAAGGTCGTTGCCAAGGCTAAAGAGGACGGTGTCAAGCCAAGATCCATCGTTTTGATCAACCCTGGTAACCCAACAGGTTCTATCTTAACTGCAGAAGGAATTGCTGAAATTATAAATGTCGCAGCAGAACACGGTCTTGTTATTATTGCAGACGAAGTCTATCAAGAAAATGTCTATGAAGGAGAATTTGTTTCCGTGAAAAAGGTTTTAAGAGACCTGCAAAAAATTGACTCAGTCAAGTATGCTGACGTTCAACTTGCATCTCTTCATTCAACTTCCAAAGGTATGATTGGTGAGTGTGGTCAGAGAGGTGGATACATGGAACTTATTGGCTTCCAAGAGTCAGTTCTCGCACAAATTTTGAAATTGGCATCTATTTCTCTATGTCCTCCTGTTGTCGGTCAAGCTTTGGTTTCACTAATGGTCAACCCTCCACATGAGTCTCATCCTTCACACGGTCCTTTCCGTTCAGAGAAACTTGGCATTTTCAATGCTCTAAAGGAAAGATCTCACAAACTTTACCTGGCATTCAACAAGATGAAAGGTATCTCCTGTCAAGAGCCTCAAGGTGCTATGTACTGTTTCCCACAACTCACATTGTCCGAGAAGGCAAAGGCTGCCGCTGCAGAAGCTGGAATGGCTCCTGATGAGTTTTACTGTGCTAAGCTTTTGGAGAATACAGGTATCTGTACTGTTCCAGGAAGCGGTTTTGGTCAAGTCCCAGGTACTTGGCACCTAAGAACAACTTTCTTGGCTCCAGGTACCGAATGGATAGACGATTGGGCTAAGTTCCACGAGAAGTTTATGAAGGAATACGACAATTAGCTAAGTGAAAGTTGAAGAGGTATATGAAGCATCACTTACCAATACACATTTAGTAACCATTTTTTCTCATTTTGTAATAATGTTATCGCATAATGTTTCCACTTTATATCAGCTTGTCTAATTCTTATCATATGTAATTAATTCATATACATTTACAGAGTGCTGTATTTATCTCTTTACTGCCTTCTTTATTGGTTCTTCTTCTCGACTTCTTTATCTGAGATTTCGTCATAGACGTAGATGCTACCGATAAGATTCATTGATATCCAGACAGGTAACCAACTAAAGCAGACAAAAATCCACGTCCAACATTGAACTCTGTTGTATCCCTTCAGCAATCCAATAAATAACTCAACTGGACCATCGAGGAATACCTGAGGATCAACATCCTCTAGATAATCCAAGAGATTTTGGACCTCCTTCTGTAAAAGAGAAAACTCAAAATATTGAACTATATTTCGTAACCTATCAAGGTCGAATTCTGTCTTGTGGATTATTCCAAAGACAATCAACCATAGTGCTGGACAACTGATAAAAAGAAAAACACTATTGATAAGTCTTCTTTTCAAGCTAGGCTTGGATGCATATCTAACAAAACATAGCGGAGATGCGCAGATAGCTATAACAAATGACAATGGGAAATTCAAAACCATCAGACCAACTAATGCATATCCCATGAAAAATAATACAATCAAACTCAAAGCACGGGTATAATCGGCACTGATCTTGACCTTTAATAAGAAATATGAGACAACAGGAGTCAAGGAGGAGATGAATAATGGTAAAACAAACCATTTATAGGTTAAGTCAAAAGGATCAAACTCCATAGATTGATCAAAAATACCAGACGTGTATAAGGCAAAAAAAACACATACACCAATACTGGCAATAGCAGTCAGACATGCAGCAACCAATGGGATAGATTTTATTAGTAAACTATGTTGTATTCTTGAAATGACATCTGCACTTGCATCATTGCCACCAACCCAAGCATTGACAGATGCAACGACAAATGCTGCTGCCGCCAAACCTCCTGCTGGTAAGTACATTCCCACAGAGACAAATATCTTTGGGTCAAGTAGCAAGTAGAAGAAGAAACTTTGGTGAAACTTCTCAAGCAAATTGTTAACACTTCTGAATGTACTTTCGATAATTCTCCCCAAGTTTGTAATATCGTTTCTATCACCGTCTATCGCACGGATCGTTATAGCTTGAATGTTCCATCCACTGAAGCATTGCGCATTAAGTGATTCTGATATTCCAGCACCGGCTATTTCAAATATACCATTGACCAAGGAACATAATCTACTGTAATAATCGTTCGTCCATAACTGTCCAAACGGACAGCCATTGACACTGACCTTGACCGCTTCATTTTCCGCAACCATGATAGCCGTATTGACTAAATCAAGGTTCGGAAGTTGACCATTGACTCCGGCATACTCTATTTCAATGTGTCCGAGATAATCTTTCGAGGATGGGCAATCAAGAACAATGGCAGCTTCAATACTACCACCAGTATTGTCCAATGAAGTATGATATGCATCAACCCAATTCCGCAAGACATCGTCACTATTATCGGGGAATATTATTATGATGTTTTTTGCCCATATTGACAACCTACGGAAGTATTTAGCTAAACCTAAACTTAATGCAAGTGCATTAACGTTGAACTTACCCTCTGGGTTATACCAAGGAGCGGTCAAAACCATAGCTTCGGTATCATCACCCTTGGGCACATGGTAGATTGCATATAATGTAGGTTTTTCAATTCCTGTTTCTGGGTCTGTGTAGTTCAAAATCTCTGTTTTATATCCCATTTCCGTTAATAGATCGTTGAAGACCTGGTTCTTAGCAGCTAGTGGCATGTGCATCATTGAAATGATTTCATTTCTATAGCCACGAACAAAATTCCACTCACTTTCTCTGAAAAATGGGTGAGCTTGTGATGGCATTAGTGCATTCTCACTGATATACGTGTGTCTGTTCTGACCTTCCATTGGCAATGTGAGCATGAATATTATTGAGCATATTGTTAGAGCAATCGATAGACGTGGTAATAAGCGGACAAGCCGATTGAGAGCGCCGGTTTTCACCAGTTTCCTTTGTAGCACCTCCAAAAGTGCCATCCTACTTCTTTAGTCAATTACCTGTTGCAAGGATTTTGTTCTCCTAATGGTCAAAATCTATAAATCTTACCAATGCGTTAGCTGTTCAATTTCCAGCTTGGCATCGAATTTTATCTCAACTTGCCATCGCAACATTAAATTTCGCGTCGTGGCATGTCTGTTTTTCTGTTTTTCTTTCACCTTCGTTGAACAAATTCAACTTATCTCATTTTTTTTTAATTCATTACTCTATATATTTCTCCTTACTACGTATTCTTCCTTAAATATACAATGCAACTGCAGCCTCGTTTAGAAGCGCAATAAGCGTTGGATAGTAGGATAAGTGAATCAGAAAACTAATGTATACCTACAGCCTCAAAATATGTCGCTTTTGATAGAGTCATGAAGCAGCATCATTGCTGCTGCTTTCATTGTTGCTCTCGGCAACAGTTTCCGTAGTACCGGGGCCCCGACTGGTGTTTCTATTAACACCCTCCAAAGTCTCTGGCGTTGACTGCGTCAAGCTGCTGTTGTTAGTCACTCCATTTTCAGCAGCAACTAATGCCTGTGCTGGTGCCTGTGCTGGTGCCAGCGTTCTTGTTGTATGATCACCAAACATTGATATCTCTCTTGTCTCCACTCCATTTGCTGTTCTTCTACTCTCCACACCCAAAGGTGGAAACATGCCAGAAAACTGGGTGCCAGAGCGGGAAAGGGGCCGAACAATTGGTATTCTACCCGATGCAGAGTGTAAGCCTAATCTGTTGTTGTTTGTGCTGGCTGGCGATTCATCAGTATTTCTACGTGATAAAGATGAAACAATGTCGCGTATGAAGTTGACAAGACTTTGACGATTTGTAGTGGAAGGCACCCGATTTATATCTTGACCGCTGTTATTAGCATTATCATTATTATCATTATTATTATTAACAGAATCAGATGTACTTGGCCGTCCATTTAGTTGCTGGTTTCTTCTCATTGTCGTAAGTCTCTCTAGTATGTTTGCACCATTATTTGATAAAAACGAACTAGGAGATGGAATCTGGTCTTGATTGTCGGTGACAACGTTTGCACCATTATAATCATCTTCATCTGACAAACTAAAAGTCATCAATCTGTTGTTGAAGTTTTCAATCAACGGTCTGCAGTTGCTTATTATTCTTGCCAAGTTAGGCAAGGTTATAGTGACATCTCTTGAGTCTTCCGTTGCAGTCTCCATCACGTTAGGTATTTTCTTCCTACAAAGTGGACAGCTACTGTTCGTTTTAAACCATTCGCTGAGACAGGAAGCTCCAAAAACGTGGCCACATTTCATCACAATGGGATAATGGGTATACACAGGTTGTTTGAGCTCCCCTAAAGATTTCATGTCCTTTTCCGTCTCTTCCCGATTGTTATTTATTGGGATAGAATTAGCTTCATTACTCTTTGCTCTCTTATTTGATTTTTTTTCTGCATCAGGATTTTCTTCATCTTCATCTTCATCAATTTCATCCTGTTTTCGCTTCTTGCTTGAGGATGAGTCTTTCTTGTCTGTATCTCTATCCACGTACTTCTCGTAGCATATTGGACATTCAAGCTCATTTTCTTTCAACTCGTTGACTTTTTTCACTTCTAATGCTTCGAATGTCTGCTTTGAGACTCCTGCGGAGTTTCTTAGATTGACTGCTATAGTTCTGAGAGCAATTTCGGTGGCCAACCTCACTAAAACACTCACGTTGTCTTCATTGGTTTCGTCTATGCTTGGGACATAAAGTAATAAAGAACCGCTATTATTTTCGTTTGTATCGCTTGATCCCCCGTAGATGTAGTTGATAGTGAGGATGATGTTTCTCGACTCTGCCGGCGGGTTCTGTTGTTGTTCATTTGCGGCAGCTTCGCCGGCAGTGGTTCCATTTGGTAGATCAGGCGTCGAAGCAGAGGCAGACGCGGACGCAGACGCAGATCGGCTTGATGGTGGCATGTTGGATGAGAGGGTTCTGCCCTCCGTCGTGTTGTCAAACGCACCGCTGTTATTAGTGTTCTCATTCTGGCCGTACACTCTTTCGAAAACCCTCTGCAGCGGAGCTAAGAAGCGGGACACTGCCTGTGAGTCTTCGTTGTACACCCCTTCGCTTGAGACGTCGAACGCCGGGTAGTCCAAACCTCGTATTCCCCTTGGCGGGTTGGCCAGAGGGTTAGTGTCTGCAACAGGCGTTGACGTTGGTAGCCGAGTCAAAGGTGTTGCCTGGGTATTCCCGTCGACGCTTGGCGTGGCGCCATTTCTGTTGTCATCGCCGCTATAGTTCCTATTGGCACTATTACTAATGCTGTTATTATTGTCAGTGTTGTTGGTGTTCAGGTTTGTGTTACTTCGCAGCATCTGGGCAACCGTCATCAAAGACGCACCCGTGATGGAGCCTGTCGGTGGGATCGGCTGACCCACCTCTATGACCAGCATCTGTGTGTTCCCGCCCCGGTACTGGACCAGGATCGGTGGCAAGATGTAGTTCCCGTTATCGGCTCTGGAGATCCCGGCCTCCTGGAGAGACGAGGGTATCGCAGAGGCGGTCGGTGGCGTGGTCTGTGCTTGTGGAGAAGACATGTGTCGGTATGTGTTAGCCGGAAGAAACCGTAGCCCGTGCTCGTGCAGTGTCCGCCCGTACTTGCTTATCTTGCCCCTCTACACTCCCGGCCAGAGGGTGGACCCCGTATTTATATAGGACACCCACCGCAAACTCACCTTCTCCCACCGCCACCTCTCTCGCTGCAACTGCGCGCTCTCCCCGTTTCCTCCAGCAGAGTAGGCTCCCCGTCATCCTGGCAAAATGCGCCGATCGGCGCAGCAAACGGGCGTAGGGGGGCTCAGCGAAAATGCGAGCATGGATGATGATAATAGGTTGATTATAAATGATGGATTAGAGAAGATAGATTACAATGATTAGCAGTTTGTAGTAGGGAAAATTTGGAAAGAGTAGATGGGAGGTAGGGCATGATCTTTGCTGCCAGGACTCACCTCTCTTTAGAAGAACAAATTAAAGAGTGGCACGTAACGGAGGATTTGCATTTTCTGGACGGTTGGGAAGTAGGCGGCGTTCTTTTGCCTTTTGTGCTCGTGGAACTCGTCGTCGATCTGCCTCAACCCAGCCTTGCCAAAAATCAAGCCCGGGTGTTGGGCGATGAGGATGGTGCCGGCGAGCAAGATGGTCATCCCGTCGAGACACAACAAGTAGTTCTCGTTGAGGGTCAAATTGTTGGCCAACCCCAGCTTGAGGATCTTCGCCCATTCGGCCACACGGTACGACAGTCTGATGATGATTAGGAGAAACACGGCAAACAACCCAAAGACATAAGCTCTGACCCGGCCCAGCATGTAAGGCTGGCCCGTGGCGTGGAAGACAAAGAAGGTTAAGAGAAAGAGGGTGATGGCAACAAGGGCAAGCTGGAGAGCAAACCCGGCCAACGCAACTTGGACAGACTGCTTCATTTCGCCGTCGGTGATGTTGGACCTCGACAAAATTCCGATGCCGACACCGATGAGTACGGAAGAGGCAATTGTCATCAACCAGTTCAGCTTCTCGTAGTACTCAAACTGCTTGATACCCTGGCCCATGTACCAGTTAGTTTCGTGGTCAATGTGCTTCATCCGCATAAAAGAAACAAAATGCACAAATAGGCCCTTCACGGCACCGGTGACGAGGCCGGGACCAATAGCTACACAAACAGCCTGCATGATGTAAGGGCCAGTTGCCGGGTCCTTGGAGTACCATGCCCGTCCGGCATACCCAATACAGGACAACGCGGAACCGGCAAACATAAAGATGGCAAACTTCCATCTTCTGTAGTCGATACCGAGGAAGGTGTGGATCAAGCACTGGATGCCGAACAGGGCACACATGACAGCGTTGCCTGCTGTGGAGATTTCAGCGACTGGAATATAAGCCATCTTGTGAATTTATTCCGCTTATTGGACTGGACAGTGGGCTGCTGTTCTTGGATCCTATATCGGCTCCTTCAACAAAATGAGCACCAAACAGACTTCCACTTTTTCAACCAAGAGTTGAACGGTGTCAGCTTTATACAAAAACGCAGTTCCCCTTCAGCCCTTTAAGCCCCCAAACTTTCCGCATCCCAAACACGTCCAGCTACTACGGTTCAGCCAAAGAAAGAGGTCGCTGAAGTTTAGAATATCCCTCCCCTCTATTGTGAAAAGTTAGGATGCCAACAAAAAAATACTCGAGCCCATGAGCCATGGGCCTCTACAGCTCGGTAGTATGTCTCTGGCAGGGCTGTTTTTTACCATCTGCCGACCAGTTTGCTCCACACGCATACATTCTGCATATAAAGAAAGAGCCAAGCCCCTTCCCCCCCCCCCCATGCTCCCGATGACTGCAGGGCTTCAGGACGACGAAGGACCGTTTTCAACATGCAGCCGCACGCTTGCCGCCGATAAGCCTTGTTCGCAGTAATAGTGCCGAGGGAAGCTTCTCGCTGCAGAGCTGCTGGAGACGTTCTCGGCTCGGCTGGGGAGGAGGGAAGAAGGGTTCTAGGAGAGAGTATCCCCATCGAAAAAGGCGGTTGGCCAGCGACGTTGTGGGCTCTTTCTCGTGGAAGACGGGAGAGTCGGTGGGGCCGGAGTGCGTGCCGGCGACGGGGCTTATAGAGCACGTGAGACGTAGGTCGGTCTCTGACCTGGCCTGACCATCTGGCTAGGCGGCCCCGGCTCTGACTAGGGTCTGCAGCACGGTGTAGCTGACTTGTCTGTCCTGCTTTTGCTTCCGCTTGTGCTATGCCCGGTCCAGCGAGTGCTTCCTCCTTCCAAACACAGTCGCAGGGGTGACCAGCTGTTGATGAAAAAGCCGTCCTCGCGGAAAAGACGACCACGGTTTTTTTGACCAGTCGAGATGTCTATTCACTGAAAATCGAGACGGTGTGTTCTCTGCCTGGACTCCGGGATGCACGGAGCGGATGCATGATGTGCTACAGGCCATGGCTGAGAAACGACAGGAGGACAAAGACGAGCTCCCGGAAGCTCTTTTTCCGCTCTCGGAGCTGTTCCCGGACGTTTCTCTCAAACACATCCTGCATATCCTGAAGATCTCCAACGGAGACTTCGACTCGGCGGCAGAGCAGCTTCTCAGCTATGACTTGATCAAGGACGAGCTGGATAAGTTCGACCAGGAGAAAACAGAGGAGAAAGTCTCACCAGAGTCGTTCTCCGATGCCGTGGAAGCGTTGCAGGTGGAACAGTGGGCAAAGCGGTTCGAGCTGCAGGACGAAATCCTGGAGCTGTTGGAGATCGACGAGACGGAACGGGATCTCGTGGACTGGTACCTTTCACAGAATTCCTGCAAGAAGCTAGACACGGCCTGCGATATCATGCTCAACTTTGACCCCCGGCTGCCCGCCTCGCAACAGCCCCGGGACAAACTCGACAGCGCTTCCTACAACGTTCTTTGCTTGCACGGCGTGGATAAAAACTACATTGAGGATGGGGCTCTGGATGGCAGTGCTGAGACTGGTTCCAGAAACGGCAGAGCCCTCTCCATGTCAGACCTTCTCCGGAAGTCCTCCAAAGGCAACAATGCCCCGCTTGCAGACGATGCGTCATGGAGCGAGCTGCAGAGAATCATTGACGACAATCCAGAGCTAAATCTTCCGGAGAACTTTTACTTGGTGGCCATGAAGTGGTTCCATAAAGACCTCGACAAAATTTTACACACAGCAATCCAGTTAAACGACTTCTCTGCAAAACGACGTGAAGGAAAACCATCTGCGGATCCGAACCGCATCAACTTGGAGTTTCTGGCACTCAACGACGACAGCGTGGACTGTGAGCACAACCACGGCGGCTACAGTCATAGTATAATTGCACAACCGACCCGCTCTTTTGAACCCGTTCGACGGCCTGCGAAGGACCAACAGAAATACTCGACCTATCCTCCTGCATTAGAGAAGCTCCAATGGCGTGCAGCTGATCTCAAACAGAGTAGAAACACCACCGGTAACAAGTACTTGAAGTCATACTACAGCCACTCGATAGCAGAAACGGAGCGGAAGATAAGAGACTTGCATGACGTCTCTCAGGCCCAGGAAGTCGATCAGAGAGTAGCGCAGGCAAAGAGGACGTTCAAGATAGACTTGCACGCTCTGACTGTGCGAAATGCCTTGCAAGCCCTAAACAGCTGTCTCAACTACTGGTGGGACCAGGAGATGCACCTGCGGAATGTAGAGAACACGAAATTCGATTTCACAGGCTTGCGTCATGTGGATCCATTCGTGATTATCACCGGCAGGGGACTCCACAGCGCTGGTGGCATACCGAAGGTGAAGAATGCTACCGTCACATTCCTCAGGCAAAATGGTTTCAAGTTCGAGGAAAACACTTCTATAATCACTGTTCTCGGAAAGCGCAAGGTCCGTAGATAATAACAGTCGTGTATTTGACTTATGTATGTATGGATGGATGTATATATGTACATGGATTCTATATATGGTTTAGATATATTGTAAAATAAGATGGTCATGTACGACTCGACATGGCCCTAATTATTCTTCTTCTTCTTTTCCTTCTGTGCAAGATTACCTCCCAATTTCTCTTCCTCATAATTGGATGATAGCATGTCTAAGAAATCGTCCTGTTCCTTCTCAACCTTCGTGGCAGCCCTACCGGTCTTCAATCTCTGTAATCTTTCAGCCTCAGCCTTGGCCTCCTCGGCCTTGACCTCGGCAGCAGACTTACCGGACTGGCCAAAGGCGGCAAACTTGCTCTTGAACTTGTTCAACTTACCCTTTGACTCGGCATCCAGCAAGCTTGCGTCCGGCTTGGACGCATTCCATAGTGGGTTGTTTCTCTGATCGGTGATCATTCGTAACTCGTCCTTAGGGTATTGCGATCTTCTCGTGACAACCGAGCCGTCGGAAAGCTCCACCTGGGTATTGAATTTGTAGTAGATGGCAGGTCTGGCCTTACCTATTCTGATTTTCTTCAGAGGTCTTCTTGGAAGTGCTGATTGAATCTGCACACGTCCTGCGTATCCTCTGGTTTGCACGCACACACTGCTTCCGGACTTTCCTGCCAGCGACGTGAACATTTCTGGTATTTATAGGTGAAAACTATTCCGATGTCCTCCTCTCTGCCAAGCCAATACAAGTACTCCCCATGGCTGAACCGTGGTAACTAGAGATGTCTTTTGAGAACAAACATGCTGAAAAACTCCCTCGCATGAAACAGTTTCACCTCGACGGCTCGCGCCGGGTAACAGCCGCCGGCGCCGTAAGGCGATATAGATAGAGATTCGGTGTCTTCTATTCTGCAATGGTACCTGAAGCCATCTCTTTGTCTGATTTCGTCTATCTTGACATTGAGACAAGCTGGCCGTTCTGGAAAAGAGCAACAGTATTCTCTTCGCCCTTCTTCAATACGTGCAATGGGGTTTTTGTGTTATGTGTTGACTTATATTGTCGGAGGAGTGACGTTCATTCCACTCATCCTTGTCTTAATCTGGTACCAGTCTCCCCAGGCGCCTAATTCGGTTTCGGAACGAGACCATATAGATGCTGTCAAGGCAGAAAGGGAGAGTCTTGAAAAAGGAGAGCCTAAGGGGTATAGGGACTTGAAAGCGGGGGAGTTTTTTGACAAAGAGAAGCTTGGGATCAAGGCTTATCATGCTGGGTGGATCACTGTCACAAAGGAATTCTATAGGTTCCCTCAGATAAATCCTGAAGAGTTCAAGCAGACCAGCACATCTAACTCAGACGGAGACTTGAGTAATGGCTCCGGTGGAAGTGCATTGGGAAATACCGCCTCTGGTGGAATATTCTCGAAAATGATGAAGGGAGGAGGTGGCAACGGGAGCCACTCACATTCAAATAGCATGGATGAAGATTTCAAGGAGGGGGAGCAGGATACAGCAACATTGGGTGCAGCCAAGCTGAAGCAAATAAGAAAGAGAAACAGATTTTATGGTGTCATCAAACACGGCAACTTGTTTCTATACAGTGACGAGACCCAGAAAAATGTGAAACATGCGATTGTTTTGGATCATTACACAGTTGCAATCTGGCCAAGAAATTTGAGAGATGGACAACTTTTCACCAAAAGAAGTGCAATATGTCTAATTAACACTGATGAGCTTGCTCAAAGCAAAGAAAAAGCCCAGGAATTCTTGAAGCTGCTGAAAAGTAAATCTGACAACATTCCTCCCCCTAAAAACTGTTACTTTCTGTACGCCGATGTCTCAATTGAAAAGGAGGATTGGTACTTTGCTCTTTTGAGAGCAACGTGCAATAACAATGCGCTTTCCAAGCTCAACCCGAATCTTGATCCTACGATTATGGCTAAACCTGCCTACTATAATACTGCAGATATACTTGATCTTATCGAAACGTTGAATGCTACAGAACACCAATTGACTACCAAATGGATTAATGCTCTCATTGGACGTTTATTCCTATCGACCTATAAAACTGACGAATTCAAGGCTGCTTTCTGGCTTAAAATTGAGGACAGACTAAAAAAGATCAGAACTCCTGGATTTTTGGATCAGTTGCAGATCAATCGGATAGATGTAGGACACTCAGGTCCCTTTTTCACAGATCCGAAGCTAAAAACACTGTCTCCGGAAGGAGATCTGGAAGTTCTAGTTAACGTCTCATATCAAGGAAGGGCAATGGTTGAAATTGCCACAAAGCTTTTTGTTAATTTAGGCGTTGGTTTTAAACAACGGCAATTCGACATTGTCATGAAGCTAATAGTTAACAAAATAGAGGGAGAATTACTTCTCAAAATCAAGCCACAGCCATCAAGTCGAGTTTGGTATACATTCTCAAAGATGCCTGATATTGATATCACGATAGAACCTGTGTTTAGTTCAAGAGCTGTTAGCTACGGTATTATCACCAGTATCATTGAGAGCAGGTTCAAAGAAGCTATTAAATCAAGTTTGGTGTATCCCTTTTTTGATGATTTTGTCTTCTTCAGAACCCCAGAAGAAACTTTCAGAGGTGGTATATTTGATCGCTCATGTCGTAAAAGCCCGGCCAATGATGAACATAGTGATGAGAAGAGTGATACAACTAGAGATGACTTATCAACTTTGCCACCATTTACACAGCCTATTAACACTGATCATTTGAGCAACTCAGGTGAGACCGGAATCAAAATGGAACCAATAAAATCATCAAATGCATCGATAATATCAAGAGCTTCTTCAACTACATCGACGGGCGCCAGTAAGTTTTCAGAAAAGGATCATGTTATATCCAAATTAAGCACAATTTCAAGTGAAACAGAACAATACAATGAGCCAAAAAGCACATCTGAGTTTATAGAGGATGATGTTTCTCATAGTTCAGAACTAAAAGACTCTGTTCTTAAATCTTACACCAGAATAAAGCACTGGTATAAGAAATCACCTGCTGTTCCAGATGCATCTGCAGCTTCGATTGGGAGTTCCGCAACTTTACCAAGGAGAAAAACTGGCTCGACTGGCAGTAAAGATCTTAACTATACTCCTCCTGAAATGATATCTAATCGTAGGACTAAAACTTCAAGGCCCGAAAATCTACAACTAGATTTTTCATCTCAATCAGATACCGTCTCGTCGGGTGCATCTTTTCAGTTAATTAATTCAAATGTCAACACGAGACCATCTGGTGATGCTTTCATTAATTTAGATAGAAAGCGGGGCACGTCGCAATCATCTCAACTTGGAGCTGCTTCATTCACCGAAGAACACCCAATGTCATTATCACTCAATAATAATCCTCCTTCTTCACCAGAAATGTTCATTAACGAAAAGTTTAAAAGTCCTACCACAGCAACATCAAACTCTAACAACTCTAGTGTACTGAACTATGCAGGCAATAAGAACCGTGTCATTTCTTCTCCTTCGATTCTCAGATTTTCCAATGATAATGAGGACACTTTTTCCCCTCCAACAGTTGCTTCGGCTGCCGCCCTCTCCGCTGGATTACAGGAATCGCCCATGTTGCAATCCAATGGTACCAACGAACAAGACACTGAGAGTCAACAAACTCACAGTAGTGGGGAATTTGGAGCTCCCTTGAGTAGGCCAAGGACACGATTGGCTCGTAAACCTGTGCCCCCATTACCGCCATTACCGCCTAAAGACAACGAAGTTTCTTTTCCTGCAGATGCCACCACACCGCTATAATAATCTTGTTTTAGAGATTCACAGTAATTTTACAGTTGATATATAATACAAATTCAAAACCTATAAACTATTTAAGTCTTAGTTTAATTTTTGGACCGAGTTTTTTTCTCTCCTTAAGTTTTTCAGTATTTTCTGGACTTTGAGATCTTGAACTTGACCGGCCTAGTGTAAGTGAGGCAGGCGATGGAGATAGTGGAGTATCAGGGTCACGCCTCAACGGACTTAACCTCTCAATAATGCTTTTTGATTCTGAACTCCAACTTAAAGGTTTGATTTCGCTGCCATTCACCTTAAAGTTATCAGAAATCTGTTCACTAATACTCGTTTGGGTATGCTCATCGATTTGCTCAGTGCTATCGCCGTGTACTTCCGGAAGCTCATCCAGTATACCCTCGTTATCGAAATCCTCTTTTTTCACTGAAATAGTTGTTGTACGCTCATCTATAGCACCTATGTCAGGTTTGTTAGCTATTGTGGATGTAGCAGGATCCACTGTGCTTTCAGTTTTGACAAAAAAAGAGTTTTGCTCAATACTATTATTTTCGGAAGAATCCCTCCGCAATGATTTCCACTTCCGAGGGTTAATTTTTAATGAAACATTGAACGATGGAATTGAAGCAAGATTCTCAAAGTTCTCATTGGTCGAAACTGTCACTTCTTTCGTACGAAGATTGAATCGTACATAACGTAAAGGTAATAAAGGATCATGGCAAATAATCTTATTTCTCTTCATAGGTTTTCTCATACTGTCTTTTATAGGAATCCTGATTTTGACTTCAAACTTGGAAATTGTTTTCTTAAATTCAACGAGGTTTATAGGCAACTCGTTTTTCCTCTTTCTTGGCTTTTTAGAAGGTGTAAGAGCTAAGTTCACATCAGCAACACTTTGTTTAAGCTTGTTGTTAACTTTTTCGTCACTGACCTTTAATTTCAAAACAGGTAGCTGGATTTTGAAACGAGCCTCTCTTTTTAAAGAAACAATAAATGATTGATCTTTTTGATTTGCTGCTTCAGTAATTTTACTTTTAACTTTCACAATGATTTGTTTATCGGTCGGAAGGTTTGTGGTAATCGTGAAGGAATTGGTAGGCTCGTAAAGCACCATCATAATGTCAAAGATATTTCTTCTCGTGTTAATGGGAATCAAACAAGAATGAAGAGCTTGCCATAATTCAGACTTTAAGCCCTGGCCCATTCCCAAATCTCTTCTTAGTACATCTACTGAGCCTTGGGTGGTCCTTCTTGCCATTTCATCCTTCCGTGATTGCATAGACAATTTTGCTGATGCTGAATCTTCAATTTGAATGATACGGTTTCCAAAACTTTCCCGTGACTCGTCGCCAGACTGAAAAACACTCACCGACTTCAAAAACTCATCATCGTCTAATAAAGATGGAATTCCTGAGTATGCCGCAATTCCTATACTTGTCACCAAACCCTTATTTAACTGATACCTTAGATATAAAGATTCATCCAACTTTAAGGTGGAAAAGTAATAGCTTAAAATGCAGCTATTACGCAGTCCACCAATAAGGAGCAAGCCTTCGAATGCAACAAATCTGATATCATCATTATACTTAGGAGTTGTGTACTTGAGTAAGTCAATAAAGGTCATCCTGGCTAAGCCGGCTCTAACAAACCTAATTTTTTGTTCTAAAACGACTTTTGTGATAATTCTCCTGTAGGATGGTGACCACTCATCCATTTTTAAACAACGATTAAGCTCTTTTATTGCGGCATATATGAATTCATCCTTTCCGTCACGAACATTTTTAGGTTCCGCATCTTTTGTAGTATAATCTGCATTTAAATTTGATATTTCTCTCTTGGATATAATTATCAAATTACAGAGGGATCTGATAATTGTTGAATATAAAAATGTGTCATCAAATTTGTTGTTACCATTATCATTGTATTTGAGTATATGTAATATGATTCTTTTTAATTCAATAGGTGCATCTCCGTCTTTATTTCTAACGTTGGATAATGATTCAATAATAGCCTTTACCACAAAAAGATTGGAGAAGTTTGTAAAATCATTAGGTTTTGGAAAATATTCTTTGGGATCAAGCTCATCATAACCCTTTCTGATTTCACTATCATAGCAATAAAGGTACTTGTAAGTCTTTAGCAAAAAACGCATACCTATGTGGTCATTCTCCTCATTCGAGATCCTTGCTAACGCCCTAGCAGCCTCTTCACGCACGCCATAAAAATACCTTGCATCAACAAGAGTTCTCAAGAGAATTCTTGCGTGAAACATAGTGGGCCTTACAACACTGCCGAAATATTTTATACTCTCAAATTGTGCTTTAACATCTCTGTCCTGCTTCAACTGAGATTCAAATTTGTCATCTGTGAGATTGAGAGTATACTTGCAAATCCATTCATTATCGGCGTCAAATCTCAACCACTCGAACGCTTCATCTTTTTCATCTTCGATGCTTTGATCATTTGGATCTGTCTCACCGTCAATACTTGCTATTTGATCTTCCTTTAGATCCCAATTTTCAATCTCCTCAGGCGAAACTAAAACATTTCCTAACATGTTGACTTTGCGCTCTTCAATCTTTTCCTTTTTTCTAGTTTCCTTCTCCTTCTCCTTCTCGCCAATCTTATCTTTTTCTTCAACGTCTTCGGTACCCTCTCTCTTTTCTTTCTTTCTTCTTCTATATTTTGTATTATACTGAATGTCCAGCTTGGTTAGCGGTTCAGAAATGGCCAAAATATGCTCATAAGGCGAACCATCAGCTTCATGAATCCGTACGGTTACCGGACCTGTAAAGACAGGTTGAGCATCAAAGTGATGATCTTCTGTCATGAAAGTATTTGCTGCTTCCACAAAACTTTTGTTCCTTTCGTCTGAAACAAGGTCGTTGTCGTCTTCATTATATTCTGAGTCATCTTTATTCAAACTTGATCTCTGCATTTGTCGAATTGACATCTCTATAAAAAGGCGCTTTTTGTTGAACTTCTGTGTAATCCTGAATGTTGGCACACCGCTTTTGTGGACCCAATTTTGGAAAAATGATTCAAGCCTATGATGTGCAACTTTTTCGCAGACTCTTTGAAAATGCGCAGTTGACAAATTGTTACCATTTATCAAGTCATTAGACATTGCCTGAAGAAAAATTTTTGGAATAACCCTTGAGAGACCAAACAACTTATCGGTCTTTGTGATACGCCTATCCAAAATCATCAGCACTAGGGGAGCCTTTAGATTTATAAAATCCATATCCTGATCACTATTTATGGGGAACCGAAACACTTGATTCGCTAGTGGCCTCTTTCCAAGATCTAATTCACATAATAGGTCACATCTTTTCTGGAACGTGAAATTATAGTAATTAACCCCAAATAATTTTTTCAGGAATTGATTACTCATATAACGAGCAATACCAGAAACACACCAAATGTCATTCAAGGTTTTAGGCAACACGTTCACTCCAGAATATTGTTCTGCCAGAGCAACTGATAAAATTTCAGTGGTTTCAAACATGGGCTCCACAAGCTGAGAACCGTACAAAAGCCGAGAGCTTGCTATTGACATTCCTGCAAATGTGCATAAATTGGAGGGTAAATCATCAATAAATAATAGTGTATAACTCGTAAATGGAAAAGAACTAAACTCTTTGGAATAAAACTCTAATGCTTTGTATAGGAAAATAGTAGTATTAATCACCTCTTCTCTTTTCCCCGGCAGAAAGTACAGCATTGTAGGAACTTTATTTGTATTGGCTGTATCCACGTTGAACTGCATAGTAACATCTTCGGAACTTTCCGCCGATGACTGCTGGTTGATTACCAGTTCCTCTGTTCCAGGTTTAAGATCCACAATGGAGGTCTTCTCAAAACAGCCAATCGCAAAACCTAAATGGTGAGCGCACACGGGGTTGTAGAATTGAAAGTTTACCACTTTTTTGGCAACATCTATCGGGTGTGGTGACTCTCTAAAACTAACCAAATCTGGCACCACAACCGTCAAAGGAATGCTTTCCATACCATTCTCGTTTTCTTCAAAGTCTTCATCCTCGGTAACTTTAGTATGCTTCGAATTAGTGTCCTCTATTCCCACTTGTTGTAGCGCAGATTTTCTGAAAGCTTCTTCAGCTTTCTTGGTGCCAATTATTATAGATTGGCCAATATCTCCTATTGTTTTTGGAACAACAATGTTAATATCCCAGGCAGGTTTTTCTAAAAAATTGTCAATACATGGTACCCATGAGCTCGCACTACATCCAACGTCATTGTTGAAAGTATGGCAGTACCACAGATTTTTAGGGATATTCGTGTGTACTCCACCGTTAAAGAGTATCCCATTTTTCAGTGTTTTCACTGTGTAGATTATTCTGATGTTCAACGGAGTGTAGATTTTATCTGAATTAGAAATTGTATTAGCGGTGTTTGGAGTATCGTTCATCGATCTATTAGTGCCTATAGGAGAAAAAGATATCTTAGATGAGTCTTGTAGCCTCAATTTGATACTCTCAGGAACTCTTATCGTTAGCTCGGAGGTGCATTCATTGAACGAGGATGCCGGGTCCGCTGTGTCATTTTGGTCAGAGAATAGTGGATAGAATTTGGATCGCAACATCGCATGCTGGTTAACGGTTATGTTCTCGCTGTTTGAATCAAAATACTTGTCATATTTATATTCTGACAACACTGGGTTTTCAATATCGTTCATGTATTCCTGATTCTGCAAAAAGTCATCGTAGCTATAATGTGCACGTCTCTGATTGACAATGATGGACTTTATCTGAATGCCTCTGCAATCTAATTTGATACTCTTTAAGGAGGAGTCTAGGGGCAATACGGTGATCTCAGTTTCACCGGCAATGCTATTTTGCTCTAAATCAACGTCCAGTGTGACCTTTTGATAGCCCACTTTGAACTTCTGCGGAGGTATGTTATCTAGCTCACGTTTGTTGTGATGCTTCTTGGGAGTCTTTGGTGTTCGGGGGGTCAGTGGAGTTTTCAATGTTGGCTTTGCTGACAGCATCAAATTCTCCAAAGCAGACATTTCAAGATTGGGTGGTTCCTTTGCAATTTCCTGAAATTTTGGCCTTGATCTGTCACAATTTGCCAATATCAAATGGTTGATTCCAGCATCTTCTCTAGCAACTTTTCCTCCGCCCGTGGAGAAAGTCCAAAATCATGATGCTAACTGAGCGTGAAACCAATATGTGTTACGTAATCAGGAAATATTCTTTGTTTCATCGAGGTGGTGTCCTCGTGAGAGTTGATCTAGGTCTGGTGTCACTCCGATCAAGGAATGATCTGGGCAAAGCGGGCAGAAAAAGCCAGAACTTCGTTATAACTTCTTCTTTTCTAGTGCTCAGGCATTGTGGAAATATGGCAGAACAGCACAGAAGCATTTCTCCACTGGAAGAAGAGAAGGGTGAGCAGAAAAGCATTCCACATTCTGCAGACGAAAACAAAGATGTAGTCGATTCACAAGAAAAACCAGAAAGTGCAGACAACAGCTTCAGCGTTTCTGCCGCTGGCTCTAGTGCAAATGGGCTTGAAAACCACTTTGAGAAATTGAGTATTCCAGTGACCAAGTACCAGGGTGGACATCAACCAGAGAAAGACTCTGACAGTACTGACTTGTACACCAAGATAAACTCCAAAGATTTTGAGATATTCCACTGCATATCGTTGTTGGAGCACAATGACAACATTGGTATCCAGTATTATATCTGCAAACGAATTCAGAAATTTCCAATAGGTGAATTGAGGTTTTTTGCCCCACAATTTTTGCAGTTGTTGATAACAATGGAAACACAGTCAATGGCGTTGGAAGAAATGATCAAAGTTTTATGCTTCAGGGATCCTCATTTTGGCTTAATTATCTTCTGGCATTTGCAAGCTATGCTACAAGACCTTTCAAAAGAGCCGGAAAGCGTAGGTTTCCAAACTTGCAAAAGACTGGTGAACGAGCTACAGTACCATCTATTCAATTATTCAACCAACTCCAAGACCTCAAACTCTAGCTTTGTCTCCAGTTCGGGGGTTGTACCTAGAAATGACTTGTACAAAGATTTCAAGCCAAACATCTATCCAAGTATCATTTTTGCAACTTCATTGCTTTCTGGTATGACGGTTCCCGAATCTACAGCTTATGTGGAACCAATTGTGAGAATGGAAGGAAAGAAGGTTAAAACCATGGTTTTTGAAGTTGTTAAAGATATCAAAAAAAGTCTCACTGAGAACTTGACCAAAAAGAATACACTGAACAATGCTCTCATGGGCAAGCAACGCGTATATACCGATGATTTGAAGCGCTCTAAATCCATAAATGTTTTGAAGGAACGCAAGCCTTCATCCCCAAATTTGAAAGTTAGAGGCAGTTCAGAATATGTCAAAACAAGAAAGTCTGAGGAGTTAGGTTTTGAAATGATTGACACATATGCTGACATGAATCTTCCTAACCTTCGCAAACCTTCTTTAAAGGGCAAGAACCACCGTGGACTTTATCATGTTCACTCTTCGGCTTCTATAAACACAACTCCCGAGGCGGTTGTTCAAGAGAGCAATAGTACTTCCATGGAAACTTCAAATTTAGCGAGATCAATGCCTGATCTCCATGATAATGTTGATGTGATATCTAATGACAGTAATACAATCATGTCTTCTCCTAATTCTTCTTTGGGAGACTTGGTAAATAGTTATCCATCAGATGGCTCATATGCATCCTCCATCAGAAATTCCTCAGATTACAAAGATAGCTTGGAAATCCCAAATTCGGCCCAGAGTAGTCTCAATGCAGGCTCTAAATTACACCAGCACGTACTTTTGACGGAAAGCCAAAAGATCAAGCTTCTCAAGTCAAGTTATTTCAAAAACGAAACTCAATTTGTCATTGCCTTACAAAATATATCCATTAGATTATCAAAAGTTCCAAGAGAAGCAAGATTATCGACTTTAAAAGCGGAATTATCAATTTTAAACAAAGATCTGCCTTGTGAGATCGATATCCCTATGTTGTTACCAAAAAACAAAAAGGGAAGACTACACAAAATTTGTAGAATTGCTGTGAATGAAAGTGCGGTTTTGAATTCAGCTGAAAGAGTTCCTTATTTACTGTTGGTTGAATATCTATCTGATGAAGTGGATTTTAATCCCGCTTCCTCATCAAACAAGAAGATATTGAGAAATATCCAAGATTACGATGATATTTCCGGAAGCGATAAGTACAAGTTTGACCTTTCTTATAAATCGCCAAAAAGAGCTGTATCTACCGCTTCAACAGCAGACTCTACCTTTAGAGCAGAAGGCGTTAGTGATGTTGAGGAAAGTGACTTGGCAGACATTTCAGTTGTGAAACTCACCAATAAATTGAATAAATCACAACAAATTGAGTTAGGTAGTATCCTTTTGAGAGATAATAACGCTTCCTTGCCAATTCCACCACTTAATGCATTGTCGGATCATGAACATAATATTGCGACGCAATTAAGAATTGCATCCATCATGCTCACACAGCTTGATTCTCCTAACTCACCACTACCTCAATTGCAGGCTTCACAGATAAAAGAAAGAATTATCAGTTCAATGCAAACCATGCAAGCCAGGTTTGCACATCATGAAACTGAAGCAGCAGGGGAACGTAAGTTGTCTAATGATATGAAAGTGGCAGGTTTGAGTTATTTGGGTGAAGATTGGAATACTAAGAAAGCCCGTATCCGTTCAGAGAGTCGATTCGGACATTTGGAGAACTGGGACTTATTCTCCATGATTGCTAAAACAGGTGATGATTTGGCTCAAGAAGCTTTTGCTTGTCAGTTGATACACTTAATGGCTAATATATGGTATCAAGATAAAGTCAAGGTTTGGGTCAAGAGAATGAAGATTATAGTAACATCTATTAACACTGGTCTTGTAGAAACAATAACAAATGCTGTTTCCGTGCACTCCATCAAGAAAGCACTGGAAAAAGACATGCTTGAACACAACGAATTTCCAATAAACGGCGTCGTTACTTTGAAAGATCATTTCAAGAGACTGTTTGGTGACGAAAATAGTACTAAATACAAAATTGCACAAGAAAATTTCAGTTTATCTCTAGCAGCCTACTCTGTGATATGCTACATTCTTCAGATAAAAGATAGACACAATGGTAATATCATGCTGGATTCCGAAGGACACATTGTGCATATTGATTTTGGCTTTTTATTATCCAATTCACCTGGATCTGTGGGATTTGAGGGTGCACCTTTTAAACTAACCCAAGAGTATATTGATTTGCTTGGTGGATTAGACTCTTATTACTTCAAAAAATTCAAGCTTTTAACCAAAGAGGCGTTCAAGTCATTGAGAAGAAACGCAAGGTGTATAATAGACATGGTTGAATTAATGCAAACAGATTCATCATTGCCTTGTTTTAAAGCTGGTGAAAATACTTCCGTCTTGTTAGAACAAAGGTTCCAACTTCACCTGACCGATGAGGAAGTTGATTCTTTTATAGACAACTTTTTGATCAACAAATCTTTGAATAGTGCATATACCAGATTGTACGATCAATTCCAGTTACTGACACAGGGTATCTATATTTAACTACTTCAGTTTTATGTGATCTTTAACCCGCAGTGGAAATTACTACGATCAGGTCTTTTGTCATTTTATTTTCATTATATACTTAAAATATATTTATGCATGTATAAGCTTTCTCTATGTCAAAAGTTACGATATTTACGTTCTGTAGACTTACTAGATGATTTGTTTTTGTCTGTGAATTGGTGTCTACATTATACTAAACGAAACTTGAACCCGGTTCCGTTTAGATTATGAACCCTCGAAAGTCCTGTGCATACCCTGACTTTGTAATCAGTGGGAGAACTTGCCGAAGATGCGTTTTCATTGAAGCTCTTTGTGATGTACAGGCTTGCGTCGTCATACGTGTGAATGGATTGATTTTGGCTTCTGTCCATTTCAACACTTTGTTTAAAAAGCGTTTCATCATTTGCTTTTTCGGAATCACCTCTCGTCATCAACAAAGAAGGAGGTATTTTCGATGTTTGTTTTTGATCCGGAGATGGAGTTGTAGGTGGGGTACCAGTTAAAGTAGTATTGTTGTTCGAACTAGGAGCAAGCATATAAAGAAAGCATTCGACTGACCATTCATACCAAACGCTATCTAGGGAGCAAACTCTGCGAATGAATAAACTGATTTCCTGGCCATCGTAAAGGTTCAAAGGATTCTCGATTGGGAAAAACGCTGGTAACCAAGATACAGCATCAACTACTCCTGGCGGTTTAGGAAGATTGCTGACAACAACATCATCATATAATGTAGAGCTGAAAAATCCGGCCAGACCGTGAGTTAATCCTTTGCGAGTTGGCTCCACTGACACTCGGCATTGCCTAGAGTTGTGCCTGTTGAAAGAATGGAAAATGGTGGCCGTATTTTCCGAATCACTTTGGCGTACTTTACAGTCAAATTTCCACACTTCTTTAGGAAAATCTAGTAATACTTCCATATCTGGAAGCATGGGGACATAAAGTTTGTCTGCTGATGTTGAAGATGCAAATTTCCATAGTTTTGGGCAGAATACTGGGGAAACATAGCAATGCAAATCTTGGGGGATAAAGATACACTTTTCATCGCAAAGATCTGCCGTAGAGATACTGTCAATGCATTCAGGCATCAATTCGTTACAGCCAAAACTACCAATTAGTTCGGATATCACCATATTGAATTTGGGATACTTGGCTCTGTAATCCAAATGGGCGTAACCTCTCGAATCAGCGTTGATGATGCTTACTTCAGAATTCCAATACTTTGCATTTTTCTGGTTCAATAGTATCATAACATTCGGATTTCTTTCGATGGCTGTGATTATGAAATCTTTCGATGATACGGAAAGGAGGTCTAGAGCGGAGAAAAAGCGGTCTATTAGAGGGCCACGGCCTGGGCCTAAAAACAATACGTGTGGCTTTGAATTGAAGGTCCATGAGCTGTGCAAGTCTACCAATGCCTTCATTATTGCTCGCTCATACTGCTCATACTTGAAGCTGTCCTGTTCAAAAATCTTGTAGGCCTCATTTTCTAAGTTGTCAACAATCGGCTCTATGGGACTTTGTAGAATGCAAGGCGAAGATAAAGTAGATTTTGAAATCCCTGAATTCTGTAACGCCGCTATTGTGAAAGCATGCAAACGTGGTAGTAAGTCTGTTTTGTACGAGGAAGATATGATGTATTGAATGTATGAAAGAAAGGTAGACTTGGAGTTGTCATCCACCTCCTTCATGGAACTTTGAATAGGGTTCTGGTGTTTACCATATGTAGCTTTAATCCTGTCGACACCATGAAGCATCAAGATAGGAGGATCCAACGCTTTGTATTGGATTAGTTTCCAAATAATCAACTGATTGAACTTGTGTAAAACCGGGTAGCATTTTGCGTTGGGGATAAACTTTGACGCAGATATCAAATAAAATTTAATTGGTTCTAGAAGCCAGCGGTCAAGGATTGCTGATGGGATGTTTGATTTGGGAGCCCCGAGAGAAACCGAAAGGTTTTGATGATAATTGCAGATCAACCTGATCGAGTTCCACATCCCCCACGTGGAGTATGAATCGTAGTATGAAATGTTTTTGTCTTGCAAGTCCTGTGATATGGGCAGCGATATAGTGATGTGAATCGAAGGAAGAAGATCGAGTAGTTTTGCTATGTTTGATGAGAAGATCTGAACGTTGTTGATGTTTTTCGGGGGGCTTAACATGAAAGTCTTGATGCCGAGGTAGTTGGCAAATGACACCTCGTTATAGAACGCCTGGAAGGAAAACTCGCTGATCACAATGTCGTCGCTGTCTAACTCTATCCACGAGGAAATCAACCCGACGGTGTGCTGGACATGCTTGCCTGTTGAGATGTCGGTGTGTTTCAACTCAGGGTTGGGAACATGCAAGGAGTCCACCGAGTGCTCGTGTTCACCCGGCGACTTCGACCACGACTGGAAATAGCTCTTGCATAACTCCTTGTACAACTGGTTCGTTATCGGCAGAAGGAACACTGAGTAGCCATTCGCCAGGTTCTCATTCAAGAAGGCCTCCTCGGTCTGCAACCGGTATGCTGTCTGATGTTGTGGTTTAAGGCCGACCTGTACTTTAAACCTCGGGCTCATGCTCTGTCGACCCTGCTTCTGTCTCAATTGGGTCCCGTGCAATGTATGGGTGAGTAGATGGTCTCGCTTAGCACCTTCAAGACCTCTAGGCCTGCCCAGCCGTCCCAGATCTGTGCTTCTGCGCCATGGGCTCATCTTTATTTCAGGCAGTACCTGCAGCAAGCTCTGACAGTGTGAGCAGCTCTGCAGCGAAGGCGGGTGACAAGACCAGAGGCCGTGACACGTCCCTCAGACGCGTCGCTTACGAAAAGGAGGACCGTGATGTCGCTCGGGACGAAAGCCAGTGATCTTTGTTGACAGTGACGAACCTCGTTCGGAGGGGCGTCCGGAAGAGGATTGTCTGTGCAACAAGGCGAAGACGGAACCGAGTGAAGCCCAGCAGATGTCAGCGTTCAACCAGGAGGACCACGCAGCAAAGGTGCAGGCCCAAGCACAGGCACAAAAGCACCAACCACACACACAAAACCACGGCCACCCCCACGCTCACCACAGCGCCCACGTGCTGCAGTTGCAGAGACCGAAGCCCTTGACACAGCAGGAGAGAGAACGCATTTTTGCTTACAGAGACAAGTACTACTACTCTCCGAGGTATTCTGATGACGAGTACGAGTACCGTCACGTTGCGCTCCCACGAGACATGCTGAAGATAATCCCCTCCGACTACTTCTCCGACAAGGGGACATTCAAGATACTGGCCGAGGAGGAATGGAGAACGCAACTGGGCATAACACAATCTCTCGGATGGGTGCATTACGGCTGTCATGCTCCAGAGCCCCACATCCTTTTGTTCCGCAAGCCGAAGGCCTGAGCACCACGGCGAACGTCTACGCCATACACACTGTCTGATTCCCGACTGCATACCACAGACCCTCGTATCTATAAAATCTGTTGTTTAGAAAGTCCACTCGTATGTATTATAGCATCGTAGAGCATAGCATAGTATTGTCACATCTAACAAAGCAAGCAGCATCATAATAGTCTTGCGACAGAGTGTTTGTCGCACTTATCGCTCAGCGATTTCCTCTTTCGGAAACCTCTGATCTGAGACATGAAATCCACAGCACGGTCTTTGCCATCAAATGAAAGAGTAGTAGAGTCCATGAAAGCCGTCTTACAATTAGCTACCGGCTTTCCCCCGACAAGCCCACACAACAAAAATGTCAACAGAGACGCTGCGGAAGCTCTCGGATATCTTGGATACCCTCATATGCCAGGAGTCTCCTGGCAAGCAACGAGACTCGAACTCCATTAACGCGTTACTCTCTTCGGTACTCATCTCGTATGAGAACAGGAAGCTTGATAAAGAATCGATTCCCGGAGAGGACAGCGGTCTGAATGAGTCTGTCATAGTGAAGAAGATCTTTGCAGCACTCAAGTCGATGTTCAGTAGAAGCCCTTCGTTGCTCGTGGAAAACAACCGTCATATAACCATCCTCAAGTCCGCTTTCCCCTTTTTCAACTGCCTTAACTGCTCGGTAGAGCTGGCCGATGAGGTACTCTTTGACTTGATTCAAATATGCTCGGAATGCTTCAGGAAAAATCTTCTCATATACAACCGACTGATCTTCCAGCAGAGAGAATACATTATAAGATACCTGGACTCTCTTCTTTCCGATATTATCAAGTCCTTCACTAACTCTGACAGCTCTGGTTTCAGCTCGTACAATTCTGCAGACGGGCAAAATGTTGACTTTGACCTCGACCTCAAAGCAGTATCAATAGAAACTTTCAGCAAGGTCAATATGTCCAAAATCGCAAAAGTCGCAATAGCAATCAAAATTACGCAGTTTCTAGTGCATCCTTCCATTTATAAGCTGTTCTTTGCCCAGTTTCAATCATCTTACGTACTGGATTCATACCTCTCCAAGTGCTGGTTTTGCCTTGAGAATATCATAGTCAATGTCAAGTTTACTACAGAGAATTTTGAGACCATTTCTTCGCTAGACAATTTATATTCAACTCTATTGCTATCAACAGTGAACAGTTACTGCAACGACAATTCCTTCCAATTCAATAAGCTACAGTTGGCTGTAAAATCTTGTCATTTCTTACTTAACTGGTCTCTACTATCTAACTTCAATTCTCTCCAGATTATTCTTGCTCAGTGCTTGCTCAAGCTTGCGTTGAACTTGGACTCCTTGTGTAACATCGAATACCTTTGGAGAAATATTGGGTTAACAAAAAATTCAGTCAGTTATTTTTCTCAACTCATAGACAAAGTTTCACAGTCTGAGCTGAAGAATGCGATGAAATTACTGAGTAATGCGAAATATCATAGCTCAAAAGAAGTCAACAGTCTTTATCTCAAGTACAGCGTTACTGAGTTTCGCACAATAGAATTGCAATCTCTACATAAAAGAATTGAGCAAACGTTCTTTTACAAAAATTTTAAGTTTGATAGCTTTACTGAAGAGCTAACCCCTGATGTAATTGATGAATATGAATCAGGTCTTTCCAAAATAATTGATTCTATTTCTACCTTATCGACCATAGATATTATAAAAACAATTAACAGGTTTGGTAAGTATGGTTGCTACCTCACAGGTAATTATGACCTCAACACACAAACGTGCAAACTATGTGATGCAAATTTCAACATCACTTCCTACATCTCGAGTAATGTTGACATAAAGAGGCCGAAGATTACCTCAGATCCTAAATTCCAGGAGCTTTACAACTCTTTAGATGCAGTTATTATGAAGTATTTTGATTCGGATGATAGTAACATCATTATATCACTTTTGATTACATTGACTAGGTTATTCAGATCGTTAAGGCCCCCCCAACTTGAGGGTAAATTTTGGGAGCTTTTGAAAAGAGGTTTCGAAAACAAAGTTAGAGAAATTCGTCTATTGACAGTAAAGCTGTTTCCTCTTATAATATACTGTCCTGAAGATCGACAGTTCGAGCATGATTTAGATCTTATTTTGTCACATCTTTTTACCTTTTCTCCCAATAGCTCAAATCTTCACGTTTTCGAGGGCTATATCTCATGCCTTGGTGAATTGCTGGTCATTAAATCAGTCGATTCGAAATATTACATCATACTAAATCAATTGATAAAGTTCATGAGTGACTCAGACGAATTCAGATCTAACTTAGCAATATATGAGCTCAGAATCGTTGCAGCTACAAAAAATGTTACCCCATGGCAAATAGTAGAACCTTTCATTCCACTGCTCAGTCG
Source organism: Pichia sp. PH4023 (assembly GCA_025531575.1). Lineage (NCBI taxonomy): Eukaryota > Fungi > Ascomycota > Pichiomycetes > Pichiales > Pichiaceae > Pichia > Pichia sp. PH4023. The sequence continues at coordinate 233,092 of JAMGYR010000025.1, read as the reverse complement.
AGACATTGTTAGAGCTAGAAACTCTAATCCCGGTATTTTGACCAATTTCTGTGCTGCTATTGAAATGAATTTGTCACTATTTTTGGAGAGAACTCTTAAATATACAGTTCCATTTTTGATTAATTGCTACAGAGAAGACCATATATCTTTCATTGCCATTTCGATCAAACGTTCAAAATCAGACTTGATCAAAACAGAGCTTGATGAGATATTAGCCTACTTATTTGCTACTTATGAAGATATTTCTCATACGAAAATTCTCAACATATTGTCCATCTACGATCCTTATTATAAAACCATTAGTTTTGATGATTTACTGGTGGCATGTAAGGGGCCATATTTTCTATACAACTTACTTTATCACTACAATTCAGAAGCAGGTACTTTTGAAAGGATTAAGAAAGCGATAGGAATTGTGAGTGTTACTTTAGGATATGGAACTAGTGAAAACGAAGCCACCCAGAGAATTTTAAACAGATGGTTGTTGATCATCGTTCAAATGGTTTCTACAACTTTGAATGATCAGAAAGGCTACAATCCTTTCACTGTTAAGATCAGGGCCATAAAATCAGTAACCTGCCTGTCGAAATTGTGCAATAAATTTGAAGCATGTTTGGGTCAAATTATTACTGCATTACAGCTGGCTTCGAAGTATGATGAGCTAAGAACAGAGGCATTGTTATGTATAAAATCAATCATCAACACTGTTAACCCCAGAAGTGTAGAGTTCATATTTGACTCTTTGCTGTCCCAATTTATTCAACAGTTTAATCTGTTTTCCGATAAAAATAAAGCGTTGACGACTGATATAATCTTGTCGTTGTTGAAAATTGTGCCGAATAAAGATCTAAGTTACCGATTTGCACTAAAGAAACTTCCAAGTATGCAAGAGATTAATTTCCAGCATGTGTCTGACAGAAAATTAGTAGCAGATTTTAGAATAAGATTGAAAAGCGATAATAAATGGATTATTGAACAAGTGTTAGATGATCTAATTGAATACTTGGAAAAGGGTCAAATAAAATTCCACCAAATAATAAAAGAAGATGAACTTTTGCTGAGCTCTTTTATGTCAATTATAGACATTCTTGTGACGAATTCTTTTAGAACAAATATAAGCGATACAGGCTCGCAAATATCGTACAAGTCAGCCAAAGCTATATCTTTACTAGGGAATTTAGATGTGAATAACTCATCTTCTTTGCCCAGGCATTTTGCACATAATACTTATGACAACGTGACTAATTTCCTTTTAGTTACAGATTTATATCCCAAGAAAAATTCAGAGCAAGAATTAACACTTATAGAATTCTCAACTCACTTTCTAAAAAACATTCTTGTCCGATCATTTGTTTCATCTGTTAGTCCAGAAGAGCAACGGCTTTTAGCTTATACTATCCAAGAATATCTAGCTATTTTCCAGTTTCCTACAAAAACATGGGAGAGTCTTGATGATTTGACTAAAAATATTTTAGAGCCTTTGAAAGTTACAAGGTATAAGCAAAACTTTAAGCTGAAACTATCAGAGCACCCAATTTACAAAGCTACCAAAGAATACTCAGTGTGGTTGAAGGAGTTAACAGCAAACTTACTGCATACATGTACTGTACTCGCTGAAAAGGTGACAAAGATACCTGCTCAAATAGAATCAATTTGCTCAGTCATACCTATGTTGGATATAAGTATTTCCAAATTTGTATTGCCATACTCAGTCTTATTTTTGGTCATTATTGAGCCAGAAAACAACATTCACAAGAAGAACATTTATAAAGAATTCATGCAAATTTTGGAGCAAGACCTGAACACTGTAAGTAATGATGTTATAAAAGAATGCTTGAAGAAATGCGCCATAGTTATATTAGAAATATTACAATTTCTAAAGGCCTGGATCAGCAAAGCCAAAGAAGAAGAGGATGCTATAAAAGCAACAAATAGATCAGGATCCAAAAACAAAAGATTGTCAATTCAACGAGTGACGAAATTTATTGATTCCTTTCCAACTAATGTTCTGGCCAAAAGATGTGCCGAATGTGATATCTACGAAGGTGCAATATTGTTTTTAGAAAAAAGCTATAAGCAAAATACCATTGCTAAAGAAGATTTCTTCTCAACATTAAAAGACATGTATGTTGAGTTAGAGGACTATGATGAGTTACATGGGGCCTTAAAAACATTTTCCACCAACAGCTTGAATGACAAACTTCTTCAGTTCAAATATAATGAGGATATACAAGTTTCAAATGAATCCTTAAATGCAATTGCACAATACGATTTTGAAGGGGTAATCAACACAAGTGTTGAGCAATTGGACAGTAGTAATAGTGCAGTAACTGAGTTGTTTGAAGTGTTGAGCAAAAATTGCGAATACGACCAACTACTTTTGAATTTGAGAAACTACACAATGAAATCAGAAAATGAAACAAATATGTGTCCTATTAATCAAGAATGGGTCTTGCAAGGTATTCAAGCTTCGATCTTTACGGGGGATATAAATGACTTAAAAAAGTGGGCAACTTTAAGTCAAGAATCTAATGTTATCGCAATACCGGGCTCTGATTTATCGATTTATTATGAAATTGCTGCTGGACTTATAGCGCTTAAAGATTCTTTAATTCCTTGTTGCCTCAAACATTTGGAAGAGGCTGTTAAGTATATTGGTTTGGCTATTTCCAATTCAGAAAATATCACTCATAGGAAGATACCGGATTACATGGTTTTACTACATGCACTTTACGACTTCAAGCTACTTGCAAGAATGGATGAGAGGAATGATTCTACAATACAGCATTTAAAACGCAGATTGCAAAGTTCAAAGAAAGATTTCAAGTCGATTTGGAAGATTCATTCTATGAAGAGTAGCATTTATCGGTTACATACTGGCCCTGCATTTCAGGAGCTGTATAAAGATTCATTGATAGAAGGTTGCCGGATTTTGAGAGAAAATGGGAAGCTACCCCAAGCAACAAAGTTAATTACCAAAGCCCTTGTACTAAATGATAGTAGCACTACAGGGGAAATGACTCAGGCCTCTACTCTTCTCATGAACGTAGAATTTTCTAAATTGTTTTGGGCTCAAAATGATTATGAAACTGCTTTGAAAAATATGGGCCTGGTTGTTGAAGATATGAGCAACAAAAATCCATACTATCTAGATTTTTCTTTGACATATCTCAATTGGTTAGATATATCTGCAGAAGGCAGCAGTGATTTGATACGAGAGAAGTATAATATTTTACTGCATGATAAAAGATTTGAACGTTCTGCAGAAATCTATTATCAGTATGCGGTTTACCTCAACAAGCTATTAGAAGCACAGGTTCCAGATGAGGCTGATGGCTCCTTGGATATTCAAGTGATAAAATATTACATATTGGCAGTTAGCTATTCAAAAACCTATGCGCACGAAATACTACCAAAAGCAATCACTTTATGGTTGGACTATTATAATAAATATTTGATGCTAGACTCGAGCTCTAAAGTTACTCGAAAATTAATTGACTCAAGAAGTAACACTTATCAAAAAATAAACCTAACGATTGAGAAGTGTGTTTCGGAGTTAGGAAACAAGTGGTATATTGTTTTGTCGCAAATCATATCTAGAATAACTCATGATGACAAAAAAATCACGGATATCATATCCAAAGTAATAATTGAATTAACGATGAAATATCCATGGTTACTACTTTATTCCGTTTTTGCACAAGCCAGATCGGTTGACAATAACAGAAGAAAAATAGGCACAAGCATTCTAACCAAATTGCAGGATACAAGGATCACCGCTAGTAATGGCACTTCTCAGTTATCAAAGCTCATTACTTCTGGATTGATTTTACTTGAAGCTATTATGTCGGTCTGCAATGCTACTCATAACTATAAGCACCCTAAGTCGGGAAACTTATTCAAAGATTTGTATAAGGATTTGAATTTTGATTACCCTAGAGATTCAGAATGTTGTGCCCTTGCACTTCCAATTAAATACAACATGGATTTGCTATACAACTTGAGAAATGATGTTGAGAAAAGGGTTATCTTTTATATGAAGTTCCATGAAAAGGTGAAAATCCTTTTTTCGTTGCAGCAGCCTAAAAGGGTGAAAATTACAGGCACAAATGGTTCGTTCTATTATTTATTATTCAAGCCTCGTGACGACCTACGTAAGGACAATAAAGTGATGGAGTTTTCAACAGTCATGAATGATTTGCTAGCTAAAAATTATGAGACTCGAACCAGAAATATGCAAATTAAAAGTTTTGCTGCAACTCCACTAAATGAGACAACAGGTATCATTGAGTGGGTTCAAAACTTTATTACGTTACGTCCTATCATAGATAAGCAACTAAAAAGAAATGGAATAACTTTGAATATGAGAAGCATGAAAGCTGAACTTGGTGAAGCAAGAGAAGACGATAAATTGAACATTTTTGAAGCCTACCTCAAAAAATACCCTCCTGTCTTGGGTCAATGGATGGTTGAGAATTCACCAAATATCACAGAGTGGTATAAATTTCGATCGTTATTTACGAGATCGTTGGCAGTGATGTCTGTGGTTGGTTATCTTATTGGTGTAGGTGATAGGCATTTGGATAATATAATGTTGAATAAAAACACAGGTATGATTATGCACATTGATTTTGACTGTATGTTTGAGAAGGGGAAAAAATTGAGTGTTCCAGAAATAGTTCCCTTTAGGTTGACTCCCAACTTAGAGGAAGCAATGGGTATTTTAGGTTACGAAGGATCATTCAGAAAATCTTGTGAGCTAACAATGTTTTTAATTAGAAATAATGAGAATATCCTAATGAATTTCCTTGAAAGTTTCATCCATGATCCACTAATGGATTGGCGAAGCAACAACTCCTCTGAGAGAGGTGGTGAAGAACGTAATCAATTGCGTATTAAGCGGAATCAAGAACGTGTTTATAAGATTCTAAGAAGAAAAATTTGTGGTATATTGACCAAGGATGACGATAATACGGGTTATCGTGATAGTGGAGGATTGAGTGTTAGCGTAAGTTTTCAAACTGACTTATTAATACAGACAGCAGTCAGTCATGAAAATCTCTCCAAAATGTTCTTCGGTTGGATGCCATTTTTATAGATGTGTATTTTTGTTAACAAACCGGTGCTTAGTTTGTTGGAGAATTCTTTCTTTTATATTTCAAAAACAAAACTACACAAAGTTAAAAATTGTACAATTACACAACAAAGTGGAAGTGAGATATGGCACAGTACACGTTTTCAATCACTAAAGGCTTCTTCTGATAATTCGTCACTATCTGCAATATCGTCCTCATCTTCCTCGACACTGGCATCGTCGTCATCGTCGTCTTCTTCTTCTTCGTCCTCTTCTTCTTCACTGTAATCTTCTTCATCTTGAGGATCTTCGTCACTTGGATCGAAATCACTTTCTGCGGTTTCTTCCTCTGCTTCTTCTTCGCTATCACCGTCACCTCCCAAGAAAGACCAACCGCCATCTTGGAAAAAGCCAAAAGGATCGCTTTGGATGGTTTTCATAATTGTTGGCCAATTCAAGTTAACAGGGCCTTCACTGTAAGGTATATCAACGTCTGTCAACCAAGCTTTCACATCTTCTAAAGTTTCCATAGGAATTGTACTGATATGTACAACAGGACGTGAGAAGTCTTTGAATACGAACACCATATCGAAGTTCTTCAAGCCAAACTGCACACGTTCTAGATGAGCAATTTCGACTTCTTCAAGTGTAATCACGAGAAATGGTAAATCAACAAGTTGAACAAGACAGTCACGCGTAGGTAAACAAACGACTGCAGAACGACTTGGAACACCTTGGAATCCTAGTTCTCTAAAAGGAATATCTAAATCAACAAGGCCACCGGACGTATCAGCTATAGCTTCAGCAAAAGCACGGAATTCTTTATCTAACATAGCCCGACGACGTCTCTCCTCTTGTTCTTGTTCAAGTTCGTCTTCATCTCCGTAACGATATTTACGTTTCCTATTACCTGTTTCATCAATCGACATGTCAGTTGCTTCACGGTAAAGCTGTACATCATACGTCTTCTTCTTACCAATCATTATTGGAGTCCTTAAGTGTGCATGAATAATGACAAGCAATTCACCTTTACAAGATTGGAAGAAAAGGTGCTTTATATTACTGAAAAGAACATCAACTCTTTGATCTCTCGTTAGTGATTGGTAACGGATACCATTTTGATGGATAGTAACAAATCCGGGAAAACGTTTTGTGTCTGGTGTTGGACGAACAAAGACGTTATCCAGTCTTTTAGGTCTATTGACTTCGATAAGTGACGCCTGTGAAACAACATCTGCTCTTTCACGTTTTTCAGATTCACGCTTGACGGCGGATTTCTTCATTTCACTAATTCTTTTCAAAACTTCAGTCATGCGAGCACCATCTTTAGAACGAAAAGTCAAACTACGTATAAACTGTTTATCCTCGCCTGATTCATACGGTAATTCTTCACGCTTAGTGATCATTAAACCTGGGGAGTTAAAGTTCAACCGCAGATGAGTGTAGTCTCCTTCCTCTATTTTGGAACCATTCTTGTAAGAGTTTATATGGAAAGGAACAGGACGGCCCATTATTGGGAGTATAATGGTTTGATTTTTCGAATCGATATGGATTTTGAGATCTTTGACATTGTTTGGGATCTGGGATTCACGAACGTACGATTCGTATCTTTTGAAGACGGCACGTTGTTCGCTACCGTCTTTAGCATCTTCAGGATTGAAACGTTCCAAGCCTTCTTTTTGACGTTTGGAATGAAGTTCAGATTGAATTTCCTTCTGTATCTGAATCTGGCCTTCTTCTGCATTATTCTGTTCGGACCTACGTTTTGCCTTCAAAACACGTGTATTTCCGAAATTTTCAGTTTTCATAGAAGATTCATTTTTCACCTTTGTAGACGAAGACTTGGAGGATTTAGAGGATTTTGGCTCAGATGTCTTTTCTGATTTGATTTTGGAGCCATTTGCCTCAAGCTCACCCTCTTCCTTGATATTGTCATTTTCGTCAAAATAGAAGGCGATTTCTTTCTTCAGTTTAGGCGACTCTGTTAGAATTATTGGTTCTGAACCTGTGATTCTAACAGTATCGGAGAGCAATAAAGCATACTGGCCCTTTTCTGAGTCTTTGAGATTGCTGAAGCCCAACACCAAGTTGACAACGGAATTTTCTTTAAATACTCTGTCGTTTTTGGCGTTGATCACACCTGCAGAATCTCTAAAGTCTATGCCGATTAAGGAACCAATGTTTTTCATAAAATGATCTTTCAATTCTGGGCGATTTTGCTCAATGAATTGTACAGCCTCACCATAAACGTGGCTGAACTTGGCACCGTCTTTCAAAATCGCAAAAATATGTTCTTGCAGGGAGAACAAAAACTCGTAATTTTTTTCCATTTCCTTTGAAGGAGCAATAAGGAACGTTCTGGATAAAGACGAACAATAGTTGCTGTATCTCAAGCCCAATGAAGCCATGATGACAGGGCCCGAAAGTTTATCGTTGGTTGATTCGACAGAGAACTTCAATTCGTACTTACCGTTTGATTGGATAATTGGTTTGTAACACCAGTCCAAGTTATTCAGGTCGAAGTCTTTGCCTAGCTTCTTCATTGCCTTGTTCGTTTCAATGCTCTTGAAGAACTTGGCATCATCGATCTTGTTCTCAACCTTGTCGACGAGCTTAGAGTTGGACACGTTCAGGTCTTCGTCGACAATCTTGGACATTTCGTCCGTGAAATAGCTCATCATGTTGACAGAAGTTCTTGCTGCGGTTCTGAGGTTTCTCTGCTCCTCCTCGTCTTTGAACTCGAGTGTTTCGGAAACACCGAGAGAAACGTCCTTCAACTCAAACTTCGTCTTGTGTTCGTCCCACAGCGGGTTCCACTCGCTAATGAATTTGCCCTGGTACTTGTCCTTCGAAAGGACCCCGATCGAGTTGTTGCTTTCGGAGATGGTGTTTTCAACCTCCTTGAAGAACTTTTCGAACTGATTTTTGTTGTGCTCCGGGTCTTTGTTTCTCGAAAAAATTACGATGTTGTTGTTGCTGTTGGGTGAGTTGACTAAGGGCTGCAAGTATTTTGCCTTGGAGACCGAGGTGACAAAATAGATCTTCTTGTTCGTGATGTAAATGGCCGTGGCCGGGAACTCGTAGCCCAAAAGCCATGTGTGCATGACAGTGGACTTCTGGTAGGGGTTCGAGTCGTCCGAAGAGCCGACAATAATAAGCAGGCCGTTCACCTTTTGGAACGATTCATTTGAGAAAATGTTCTTCTGGATCAAGTGCAACCTTCTTCTGAAAAGCGCCGGGTCGATTGCGATGTCCGACATTGGATGCGCTGGTGGTGTGGTCTTATGCGTGTGCGTATGCGGCAAACAGCAAGCGATCCGGTCTTGTCGTCCTCTCTTTACCTTCTCCTCCGCCCTCTTCTTCTGCGTCGTCTGCTTCTTCTCCCGCCATTCTCCCAAGACGTTCTCCCGGTTCCACGGCTTCAGTACTGCGTCCCCTGCCTCTCTGCCTCTCTGCCTGCCATTTCCTTCTTTTCCAGCAAAACGCGTCGCGAGAACAAAAAGTCTTACGCAAGCGTGTTTACGTAACAGGTGCTTTTATTTGGTGCACGGGTGTATCTTTTCTTTCTTAGTGCGACAGTTTTTCTGTCGTGGCTTTGTCCCTCCTAAGTAGAGAAAGAAAACAAAGTCGCATTTCGTGGCCGTCCTGGCGGTTCTCAGCCAACTGGCATGTTTCCCCCTGCTTGAGCATAAGGATCCCTTGATCCCAGCACAGATATACTAGTGTGGCCCGTTTTCCCGCTTTCCCCCTCTTTCTAGACCCCAATAGGACCTCTTCCAGACCTCCTGTTAATTAGTATTCAATAGTTCTGCAGCCGCTGTTCTCTTCGTGATTCCTACCACAGACCACTCAGCAGATAGATAAAAAGATCGGTTAGATAGATCGATAGATAGGCTGATACCCACATTTCTGCTCCAGCAACGAGACACAGGAACTTGCAACCGAACCGATAGAAGAGGCAAAGAACGAACAGCCACAGCGCACAGCTACACAGAAACGCAAAACACCCATAGATATGTCGAAGGCAGACGAATACGGATACGACTATGAATTTCTATTCAAGATTGTGCTTATCGGAGACTCCTCCGTAGGTAAAACCAACTTGCTCTCGAGGTTCACCAGAAACGAGTTTAACCCAGACTCCAAGGCCACCATTGGTGTGGAATTTGCTACCCGAACTCTAGAGATCGACGGCAAGAAGATAAAGGCCCAGATTTGGGACACTGCCGGTCAAGAACGTTATCGTGCAATCACTGCCGCTTACTATAGGGGTGCAGCAGGCGCATTGGTAGTTTACGATATCACAAACTCGGACTCCTACGAGAACGTTTCCAAATGGCTAAAAGAGATGAAGGACAACGCAGACTCGAACATGGTGATAGCGCTAGTCGGTAACAAGAGCGATTTGAGTCATTTGAGAGCCGTCCCAACCGACGAGGCCCAGAGCTTTGCAACCGAACACAGCTTATTGTTTACCGAGACGTCTGCGTTGAATGCAGACAACGTCGACTTCACGTTCATACAGTTGGTGCAGAATATCTACGAGATGGTGTCCAAGACCAAGTTTGACATCAACGACGAGAACGGGGCCAACGGCAATGATGTTGCAAAGGGTAAGACTATTCAATTGACTCCAGCGCCAAAGGACCAGAAGGTCTCGAAGAATTCAAACTGCTGTTAGGCAAGCCGATTTGTACACTAGTGTCGAAACAGAAGGAAAAAAAAGGAAACTTTACTGCACTTGTTTTTTTCTTTCCTTCCACTCCTTCCTCCTTCTCCTATATAAATACATCCTACATACATATACTCTTTGTATTTTCAGAAATAAGCTTTTATCAATTAGCATGTCGAGTCTAAGTGGCAGATACAAACACAGAAAGGTTCTTCCTTTTTTTTTTCAGAGTATTGATATAAATGATCCGATAAATACATTCGTTCTTAGAAATACATAGGTGGGGACCGCTTTTACTTCTTCTCCTCTTTCTCTTTGAAGTCTTCGTCTTCGTCCTCGTCCTCGTCGTCCTCCTTCTCGCCGCTGCCCTTCTTGGCCTCTCTCATCTCCGCCTCGACCTTCGTGTAGTCAATCACCTTCCCCCTGGTTCTTCTCCCTTGCGTGATGATGTTGGTTGTGTCGATCTCGGCAAGGTCGTCCTCTTCCTCATCTTCGACAATCAACTTCTCGTCGTCGATTTCCTCCTTCTCCTCGTCGGTGTCGTCCGAGTCCGTCTTTGGCTCATCCAAATCGGCGTAACGCGAGTGTCTGCTGTGCTTGCTCTTCTTCTTCTTCTTCGGCTTCTCTGCGTCGCCACCAACGGCTTCGGTGGCCTTCCTTTTTTCACCGCTTTCTATGGCGGCAGCATCAGTAGTAACAGCAGTTTCATCGGTCTCAACTTCTGCCTCCTTTCCATCCACAACGGAATCCTTGATTTCCTTCTCGTCAGCCATTGTCTGATTATTGTGCTTGTACTTGGTGTCTTTCTACCTCTCTTCTCTCCGCCAGCTCTCTCTCACCCGTGCGCCAGACGTGTCCGTAACCGTGGCCTTGACCGTGGTCCTGACCGTGTTCTTGGCCCTTCCCTCTCTCTCACGCAGTCTGCGTAAGTTCACTCTGGGCACCCGCCACACCGCCTCGCCTCACCCGCCACATCCTCTCGATAGAGACACATCCCACTACAAAGTTTACATTACTCGGTTTCCCCAGCTTCTGCATCGAATCATCAAGAACGACACGGCAGCCGGCAGCAGCGGGAGGAGCATTGGAGAGACGGTGCAGAAGTGCAAAGGGCAGAACACAATCCAGGGGTCAAAAAGCCATGGTCTCAAATGCAAGGTCTTCGAAGAACAATTCTAAATCGTCCTCGACAGTGTCGACATATGCCGATCCCCTAATGACCCTACTTCACTCCTCGGATTTAAACAGGGATAAGCAGCTATCAGAAACGCTATACGAGTACATCGACGACATCTCGGACATAGAGTTGAAGAAGTGGTGCATAGACTCCTTGACGGTGCTTCGAAATTTGGAAAAAATCGAGACACAGCTAGATCAATGGGAATTCCACACATTGGATTTCACGCTCGAGGTAAATAGTCAATTGCAGAACACATCCTCGTCCTCCTCTTCGTCTTCGTCCGCTTCTTCGACAGCGGGTAGTGGGAAAAACGATTCAATTCGCCGAAAACTGGCAAGAAGGGTATTAGACAAGTCGGTGAAACTACGGGATTTGCTCTCACAACAGAAGGAAGGAATAGATTCGAGTATTTCCAGAGCAAGGAATCTATCTGCTACCAGCCCTGCGAAGGTCATCACAAATGCCGGAACGATATTAATAGAATTGACATTGCGTATTGTCAAGCTGGGTAAGCATCTCGATGAACAGGTCACGGTGGGCTTTTCTAGGGCCAAGCTGACAATCATAGGGTCTGAGTTGAAGAAGCTGGTCACGTCAGACCCGTACATCATAGACAAAGACGTTGTCCAGAATTACACGACTTTTGTCAACAATTTGCTGAACCAGTTGAACATGGCTGTTGCACACAATGACACGGTGGTGTTGTGGGAGTCTGTTGCCATTATAGGAGATGTCGAAAAGATGTTTGAGAGTATGAAGCGAAACACTTCTATGGCTACCAATAAGGAAAAGAAGCCCCAGGGCAGAGAAACCCATACGGAGAGGAAGCAGGAGCAAGTAGCGGAGCAAGAAGATGGCGGTGAAGATGATGGTAATGGTGCCAAGTCTCCCTCATTGCACGATTTTTCTCCTGAAGTTGTGGAGATCGATTCTTCCCCAATTGTGGAGAACAGTGGCCTGAGCAGTGACTCCGGCATCAACACCGATACGACGTTGGTCAACTCGGAGTGGAATACCTATGGCGATGCGAAGAAAGAAGGAGCTGTGACACACATCAGCGCTAAGGAGATATTCCACGACGACAATGATTTGATTCGCACGAAAATAACAGAACACATACCCGAGCTGATTCAAGCATTCAACAGGCCGACGGCAGCCAAAGCCAAGCCACCGGCAAACAAAGCCGAGGCGGTGAAGAGCGATGAATCCAGCAAGGCCGATACCACAAGCACAGATACCAAAGAAGGCTGGAAATCCCAAGAAAGCCAGGATCAGCCAACGGGGCAGGAGAAGCCAGAACACCCGAAAGAAGGAGGGTCGTACTTCTCTTCGTACTTCAAGCCCTCGATATTGAACGCGTTCTACCAGCCGCACTTGAAGGAGCCAATATACGTGCACAAGGAAAACCTTCCGGGGGGCCAGGGCAAAGAGGTCGTGGTGGAGAACGGCAACCTCATCACGAACGCCACGGTTGCGGTGAGGCTTGACCAGATGTCCTTTGACGACCGCAACAAAAACGAGCTTTTGGAACGGGAGCGTGAGATACGCAAGCAGGACGCTCTCATGGACTCGCAGCTGAGCGCCCCACGTCCGACGTCGTCGTCGCTGCTGAACCAGCTGTCGTCGTCCGTAATTGCCAAGTCCATCAGGTCTGGCCACATGCCAGAGGCGAACTGACGAGATTTGATGCTGGGATGCGTGAATGTATTTATTTAGGTTGTATGTATTGGGAGTAGCTAGTTTAATACACGTTTTTATATACAGTGGGTGGTAAGAGTGTAGAAAGTATTCCTAGCTCGACTGGGACATGGACTGCACGGCTCTTGCGTACGAGCTTCCCGGGTTGAGGTTCGTCTTGTCGTCGACTCTGAGGAGGTTGACCCGTATGACCCTCGGGTCGTTTTTCAACGACCGGATGATTTCTCTCTGCACGGCACTCGACGAGTCGAAGAGCATGAGGAAGTGGGAGCCCTGGAAGTGCTGCTCGCCGGCCTTCGTCATGATCTTAGGGAGCGGCCGGCAGCCGAGCGACTGCACCTCCCGGACGACCCCCTTGTTGTTGATGACTAGCTTCCCTATGGTGGAGGCCAACGCCTTGGCCTCTGTGTGCACCTGAAGAGGGTTGGACACCCTTGCAATCGCGATCAGTTCGTACAACATGTCTGTTGGAGGTTCGATGTGTGTTCTCGCTTACTTCTCCTTCCAGGCGGTTCTTTTCTTTGACCTCATCCTCCATTCCCGTATTTCTGTCTTGTTCTATTCATGTAGTTGGGCGATTTTTCAAGAGGGAACGAGGAGAAGCGGGAAAAAACTTGAGTGGGCCGATCGGCGCAATACGGCCGCGGAAAAGGCTGCGGGGGGGCTCTGAGGCTGAGGGCGATAAAGGAGATAGAGCCAGCAGAACAGGAAGACGGAGAAAGAAAGGGAGAAAGAGGGAGAGCAGAAGAGAAGGGAGAGGAAAGAGAGAAGGAGCAAACCACAAGACGATGTTCCAGTGGATGTTTGGGAAGCGGCTGACGCCGCAGGAGCAGTTGCGGAAGAACCAGAGACAGCTCGAGCGGACTCAGAGGGAGCTTGAGCGAGAACGGGTGAAGCTGCAGCAGCAGGAGAAGAAGCTTGTGGCGGAGATCAAGAAGTCTGCGAAGCAGGGTCAGACGAAGACGATGAACATCCAGGCGAGAGACTTGATCCGGACGCGGAAGCAGATCACGAAATTTGAGAAGATGAGGATGCAAATGCAGGCGATATCGTTACGTTTGCAGACGATCCGGAGCTCGAACGAGATGACGAACTCAATGTCGAACGCCACAAGGATCTTGAACGGCCTCAACGCCGGACAGCTGAACCTGTCGCAGTTAAGCAAGATCTCGAACGACTTCCAGCGTAGCATGGACATGATGGACCAGAAGCAGGAGATGGTGGACGACGTCATGGACGATCTGATGGACGACGAGATCGACGACGAGGAGGAGGAGGAGATCGACCAGGTTGTGAGCCAGGTATTGGACGAAATCGGCGTCGGCCTCAACGACAAGCTCGGCAATTTGTCCGTGAGCAGGACGTCGCCGGGCGCCGTCGCCGCTGCCGAGGCACAGGCTCCGGCCCGTGCTGCTGTTGCTCTTGGCGGTGGCGGCGCCGGCAACGTCGGCCTCGATGCCACAGGCGACGAGGACGAACTCCAGGCCCGCTTGAACAGCTTGAAGAAGGGCACCTAGACAGAAGCAGCACGCCGCTTTTCGGCGGCTCTGCGGCGCTACAGGCCGCCGTCGTGTGTAGCAGACACCCGTCCGTGTGGACACGAATACGAACTAGCAAGTAACTCTGCCGCAACGTAGCCATCTTTTGCGTCCTTCTCCTCTTTCTCATCTTCTCCGTCGTCTCCTCAGAAGGCTCTTCTCCGTCCCAGCCTCACCGGCGAGGGCCGTTCGATGCGGCAGCGCGGCTGCCGCCGCTTCGAGGAACACGTTACGGACGAGACAACTGGCCGTGGAGAAGTAAGCAGACAGTGCAGGGCCGGCAGAGCCCAAGAGCCCGTCATGCAAGCAAGCTCCCAGCAAGCACCAGCAACGCCTCCGTCGCCACCACTACTGCTCCATCTCCAAGTGTGTCCTACTAGTGCTATCAACTGCTGCTTTAGCCCTTCCCCCTCCCCCCCTCCCTTCTTAACGAGACCGCCTCCAGCGACCGCCCCTGCCATTGACGTCACCTCCGCCGTTTGTGCACATCATCATGCCGCTTCTGAACAAAGACACCAAGAGCAAAGCCGCCACAAAGAAGGAGGATGACGGACATCACCACTTCTTGAGCAAGCTTAAGGAGCACGTCACCCACAGAAACAGCGGGTCCTCCTCTGCGTCTGGGTCGGTGTCAGCATCAGCCCCCTCCTCACGGTCGGCGTCCCACACAAAGCTCCCTGCCTTGAAGACCCAGGCAAAGGCCGACCTGGCGTCTAAGTCGCCCAAGTTGTCCAAGTCGACGGCGTCCCTCAGCAACTCGCACAGCATTCGCCGCCACCTCCACATTGACAAGGAGCAGCAAGAGTCCCCCCGCCCCGTGGCGGACACCCCGACGACCCCTTTGTCCAAGGAAGAGATAAAGAAATCGCTGGCTGAGGCCAAGGTAGGCCTCCCCTCCATCGACGACATCCCGAAGGTACAGAAGAAGATGACGTACAATCCATACGGCCTGAACAACATCTCCTCGGGAAGCAATGCCAAGAACAAGTCTCCGCTACGCACATTCACTATCGACGGCGCCGTGGAGGACGCCTCGAATGAGTTGCCTAAGCCCATCTCCGACCCAAACGAGTACTTGCCGGACAATTTCAACGTCGACGACCCGCTCTTGACAGACACGTACCAGTTTACTCCGAACGAGAAAAACATCGGCACGGGCGCCTCGGCCTCCATCAAGAAGATCAACAAGAGAGGCAACTCGAAGGAGTTCTACGCTCTCAAGAAGCTGATTTTGTTCAAAGGCGAAAAGCCTGAGGAGTTCTACGAGAGAGCAGCCAAGGAGTTCATGACGCACAAAAACATCTCCACGGGCTTTCACATTGTCAATTGCTTGTCCTTGGTGAGGATTCCCCACATACCGTTCCCGCAAGACATATCAGGCGGGTGGGGGTTGGTGTTGGAACTCTGCCGCACAGACTTGTTTTCTTTGATAGAGAAGAAATCGTGGCTCACTTCCAAATCGTCCGAAAAACTTTGCCTTTTCAAGCAGATTGTGTTTGGTTTGAAGTTCATGCACGACCACGATGTCGTCCATAGAGATCTCAAGCCGGAAAATGTCTTGATAGACCAAAACGGAATTGTGAAGTTGACCGACTTCGGTGTCTCTGACTACGGCCACGAAATCCCGGGTAATTTCCATTCCCCTATCGCTATGACTGTCCAACTAGTGGGTTCTCCTCCTTATCAACCTCCGGAGGTTCAGTCTCTCAATGGTGTCGAACGTTCTAAGCGTACCTCTTACAACCCTTTCCTCATGGACTACTGGTCCTTGGGTATCATCCTATTTGTAATGTTTTACCAGAATGTCCCTTTCTCGGAGTCAGATAAAAAATGTCAGGAGTTTAGAGATTATGACATGTCCTACGATCAATTTTCCTCACGTCATTCAGCATTCAGAAAGGATAAGCTGGTTCCAAATTTGGTTGGTTCATCCCCACAGGTAACTCCAAAAAGTACACCTCTTTTGGAGCCTCGAAATGGAATCGGTTCCAGTGCCAACTCCACCAGCATCTCCAGAATCCCTTCCATTCAAAACCATACCGTTCCTTCATCTGCTGCTATCGCTCGTTCCTCCAATGTGCCCTTACCTTCTGCAGGCTCTGCACCTTCTGCAGCAGATAATATCCTTCTTCCTCATGTCAATAATGGCACTGAAAACAACAAGGGAAGTGTTAGGCCTAAGTCGGGCTCAACCTCTAGTTCTGATCTAACGAGAGCTTCTTCAACGGCTTTAACTGATCATCCTAAATTTTCAGTTTCAAACTCTGTTGCTCCTTCAAGCTCCCAGCTGAATATTTTTGGCTTGAACAAAATCCCATCCCCAGGTCCGGAATACAGATATGCAAAGAAATTCCCCTCACCCCAGGTTGCACGTATAGCTTGGCGTCTCACAGATCCTCGTCCAGAAACGAGATGGGGGCTTTATGATCTATTTTCGGATGATACATTTCAGAGTTGGGAAATGTGTGTTTCCGAAGAGAACAAAGAAGGTTGCTTTGTTCATATTGACGGTGAGAATTCATCAGATGATCACGAAGAAGATACACATATGCATGCTATCCATAGTGATGACGATGATGAAAGTAGTGTCAATAAATCAGAAGCTGAGAATGGTGATAGAATGGTTATTGTTGACGAAGTTGATGATACAAGTACGGACGATTTATTAGCAATCCCGGTCGAAAGAAGTGAATCCAGCCAATCCTATGCTTCAAATGCAATCCAGATGAAGTCGGGAGAAAATGTGATCCAATTGGCTAACGATTTGAGTAATGGATTGCTAATAACTCCAAATGAAACTACGAAAAAGGCGGCATGTCATTCGTTGAAAAAACACCAGCACTTACCTGCATTTTAAAAACAAAGCAATTACTCTATCAAAAACAAAAAATCTTTTGAAAACATAAAATTTAAAACTTTTTAGTACAACGGAGAAACCACAGGTCAGTTGGTTAAAGTCACGTACAGTTTGTATTTTTTTATATTTAACTTTTTGATTATGTAGGATTTATAGTCGGTTTATTAATCCCATTCATACCCTATGATCAGTTCATAAATACAGAAAAAAAGAACATGTGTGTGTGTAGTTTTAAAAAAAAAACATAAAACCCAAAAAACAAAGCCCGATGCGGGGCTCGAACCCGCAGCCTTTTGATTGCTATCAAATTAAGAGTCAAACGCTCTACCGATTGAGCTAACCAGGCTCTTGTTGTAAAAAGATATTTACGCTTATTTATGATTTTCAATTATATATTACGTAATACACTTTGAATCTCTTGGTTGATAAATTTTAAGAGTATCTTTCCTAAATAGGATTACCGTTACCTCAATTTATTAATTTAAGTTCATATTGAATTACATAAGCAATATAATTTTTTTTTGGCTTGTTATAGATAATTGTAGAAATAAATTGATCAGATCTTTAGTCTTTATAAAGGCATTATATAATTAATCTGTATAAAGCAAAAAAGAAAACAATACGTTATAATCGTAAACATATAAAAAATTCCATTGGAATAGGAATAAAGGCAAATAAAGGCAAAAAGAGAAAAGAAGAAACGGAAAACACACCAGCCAGCAGTTCGATCATATATATTTGAACCAAAATGGTATGATATATAACGAGCTGAATAAATAAATTCTTATGATTTGTATCATAATTTGTGAACCACCAAGAAAATAGAAAAGAAAAATTAAGAATCCATAATTAGAAGAAACTGAATATATGGACAATGGTATAATTAATTGTTTGCCTGTTAGTTCGTTAGTTAGTCAGATGATGATGACGATGATGATAGTGTATCAGGTAGGTGGGAAGGTGCCAGTCCGCTAAGTTCTCAAGATGGTCATTTTTTCCCCTTCTTCGGCTTCAATAACTCGAAACTGCACATCAGTTTTTTGTTCACGTTCATGACTGCGCCCCAATTTCGGAATTCACCACAGTAATTAGGAGCAGAGAAGATTGTGACTAGTCGTCTACGGCCATAAAATTCGTAGCCTTCTTCGACAACCATGTGACCACGAGCAATCAAATCAAAATCAAGATTAGCGCAGAAATTCTTGACAACATTTTCACTGAAACAGTAGGAAACACCTCTGTCATTTTGTTTCCAATCGTTGGAAAACTTTGCCTTTGATTTCGATTTTGATTTGGACTTGAGATCCTTATCCTTTCTAGAGCTTGATTTGTCTGAGTTATCTTGAGGGTCGGACCATAAAAGATCTGCCAAAAGGCCTTCATCGGGTATATCTGTTGGTCTCTGGATTTTCTTGATTTGGCTCAAATCTTTCAATTCTGGAGATAGACCACCATGGACACAGAAAATTTTGTCTGCTATAGTGGCAGCCACAGGTAAAGTGTTGAAGACATCAACAAACAGTTTCCAGGTTCGAACACCGTTTGAAGTTCTTCTTTTACACTCATCGTAGAATCCATACATTTTGGTAATATCTGCGGATTCATGATTACCTCTTAGAAGGAAGAAGTTTTCAGGGTATCTGATTTTCAAGCATAAAAGAAGAACCATTGTTTCCAAACTTTGCTTACCTCTATCTACGTAATCACCCAGAAAGAGGTAATTTGAGTTTGGAGGGAAGCCACACAACTTGAAGATTCTTAGTAGGTCTTGGAACTGGCCATGGATGTCACCGACTATTTTTACAGGCGCAGCCAACTCCAATAACATTGGTTGGGACATGAAAATTCTTCGGGATTTGGCACAAATGAACTTGATTTCGTCGTTGGTCAAGTTGAACGTTTTTGGGTTTTGCTTCGAAAGACCTGCGGCGACCAAGCGCTCGATTATTGAATCCAAATCGATGCTTGTTGTAGATGATTTAGATGATTTGGATGATTTGGAAGTTGTTGTAGTTGTAGCTGCAGATGAATTTGACGGGGGAGGATGTTTGATTTTCGGGTCTAGAGATGCTTTTGGGGGTGTTGAGGACAACGAGGCGTTGATCAGTGGAGACTTGTTGAGCTCCATTTGGAATGGGAGATCATTTGAGTTTGTTGAAGAGGGAGAAGTCGAAGGCGTCGGAGAGGCAGATGAGGACGAGAAGGAGGATGAATTTGTGATCTCCTTGATGGAGTACAAGTTTTTAGGAACAGTTTTGAGAGTGTTGCTGGCAATGTGGTTGTTTGACGCTGAGGAAATGGAGGAGAGCGAGACGGGAGTGAAGCAGGAGTTGCCTGAGGTGGCATCACCGCTGTCGTCATCTGAGGAGTTGACGAGGCCTAACAGGGCATGCGAGGAAGCGGGGGTGGAAGAAAGGGTACTATTCTTCAACGGGATGTTTGAAATGCTGTTGTTGATGTTGGGGTGACTTTTGGTCAGATGTATGGGCAAGGGGTCTGGATCGTCCGAGAGCGCCGAGGTGGCGCCCGGAGTGGCGTTGTTGTTGGTGCTGTCATTGTGAGTGCTAGAGGAGGAGTTGTTACATGAGTTCAGGTCGTTTCTGCTGGGCGAGTTTCCCATGGTTCACCAGGAGAAAGAGGGACGAAACGGAGGCGGAGTCGTGCGGAGGAGGGCCGTGTGAACAAGGGGTCTGTAGGTTGGTGTCGGAGAGATTAGCAAGCTTTTGTAGAGGGAGGGAGTGTGTCCTTCTCCTTCTATTTGTGCTTCAGCGGCCGTGAGAAAGGGCCAAACAGTACGAACAGAAGGGCTTGCCAGAAGAGAAGACGTCAGCTTGCCAGCGCAACCAGATCCTCTCACTACCTTAGCGCCACCGCAGCACAGAACTCGGTGGAGAGGCGGCTGACCCTGACTTTTTCCGTTCTTCCTCTTTTTTTCGCACCACACCCATATATGTCGCGGCACGACACCTTCTCGTGTTACACGCCTATAGCCCCACGTGACAGCTTGGAATTTAAACTTCCACGTTTGCGCTTTTGCTTTTTTCGTCGCGCCGCCGAGTGCCATCGCAGATCTGCAGTCCTACTCGGCTGCCGGCGCGCCGTCATCAAAGTAAAAAGCACATGCGCTCGCCTAAGTGCGCGCCCAACGGCCGTCCGTTTAACTCCGCGACGACCCAACAAAACTGCTTGCAAGCTCCCGCCACTTGCCCAACAGAGCTCGGCCCCACGCCGGGCGCCTCGCCAGCGCCCAAGGAGCCCCGCCGCCCGCTTGGGCCTCGGCTCCTCCGATTTCTTGATGTCGCCTGCCTGCTCGTTTGCCGGCGGCGGCGGGGGGTTCCTTCCCTCTGCTGCTACGTTCCTGCTGCCGGCTGCCGGCCTAAACCTTCGTCTTCTCTGCTTCTCCGCTTCGCCCGGCGGGGGGCGCAGCCGGCGGCCATCCTGTCCCTGCACGTCTGGTGCCCTCTGGGCCACCTGAACCCCCCTCCCCTCCTCTTTCCCCGCCGGCGTGTCATTTCTCAAGTCCTCACCCCCCCCCTCCTGGCGAACCCCCCCCCCCCCCCCGGTGACCATCCCTGTCCGGCTCGGCTTCTGCCAGGCCACGGCTTCGACGTCAGCCTCTGCCACGGTCAGAAGATGGAAAAAGTTGGGCTTTTTTCCCTCCCTACGTGGGGACGATTCTTGCCAGGGAGTTTGTGGGCCTTGCTATTATCTAAGCCCAAGCCAGTCTGTGCTGCTGCTCCTGCTACTCTACCACCGTCCGTCCACCCCCTCACCGTTCTCCGTGGGACTATCCGATTTACCTATCGGTTTTTTGCCACACACTCTACTGTTGTCTTCTCTAAGCGCCTGTGCAAGGATAAACACACATCACACATTTAAAGGAAGAAATACCCGCAAGCTATATCGCTCTAGCGGTACTACACACACCCACACAACTACACAACTACACAATTACACAACAACTACTACAACAACAACTTTTGCGATAAGAGAGAATTAGGCTAACCCATACAGTACACACAATGGTTTTAATGAACGTGCCTGTCGGAGAGGCGAAACCAGGCGAGACGGCGCCAAGAAGAAACTACAAGTTCAAGAACGCCGCCGTGACCAAGCCAAAGGGCTACTCGTGCACCACCGTCTACGAGTTCTTCAACGAAGCCGTTGCCAAGCACGGCAAAAACAGACCTTGCCAGGGTTGGAGGGATTTGATCGACATTCATGTCGAAACCAAGAAGGTCACCAAGGTTGTCGAGGGCGAAAAGGTCTCGGTCGACAAGAAATGGTTCTTCTACGAGAAGTCCGACTATCAGTACATCAGCTTCGGCGAGCTGCAGAAGATTGTCAACTACTATGGGAAGGGTCTGATCAAAATCGGCATGAGCCCCTCTGCGGAAAACAAGCTGCATCTTTTTGCCTCCACCTCTCCCTACTGGATGAGGAGTTTCCTAGCCGCCCAAACCCAGAGCATACCGGTTGTCACCGCGTACGACTCTCTCGGAGAGGAGGGTTTGACCCACTCCTTCGTTCAGACGGGCTCAACCACTATCTTCACCGACAACGATTTGTTGGTCAAGTTGATCAACCCACTTAAGAAGGCAACGGAGGTCAAGTACATCATCCACTCGGAGAAACTCGACCCAAATGACAAGAGAAGTGACGGCACGCTCTACAAGAATGCCGTGAATGCCATTGAGGAAATCAAGAAAATCAGACCAGAAATCAAGTTCTACTCTCTCGATGAAGTCATTAAGCTCGGTCAGGACAATGACTCCACCATCGACGTCCATCCTCCAAAACCTGAAGACCTCTCCTGTATCATGTACACATCGGGTTCCACCGGTGTTCCAAAGGGTGTCGTTTTATCGCACGAGAATGTCGTGGCTGCCATCGGAGGTGTCAGTGGTAACATTCCAGACACTATGGTCACCACAAGAGACAGAGTTATTGCCTTCTTACCTTTGGCACACATCTTCGAATTGGTTTTTGAGATGCTTGTCTTCTACTGGGGTGGTATTGCCGGTTACGCCAGTGTGAAAACCTTGACCGACGCC
Source organism: Pichia sp. PH4023 (assembly GCA_025531575.1). Classification (NCBI taxonomy): domain Eukaryota; kingdom Fungi; phylum Ascomycota; class Pichiomycetes; order Pichiales; family Pichiaceae; genus Pichia; species Pichia sp. PH4023. Next base: position 211,019 of record JAMGYR010000025.1, on the reverse strand, counting down.
TCCTGCAGAAACTGTGAAGGTGACATGAAGTGCTTCAAGCCAACCATCATGGTAGGTGTTGCTGCAGTTTGGGAAGCCGTTAAGAAGGGTATCATTTCCCAGATCGAAAAACAACCTTCAACAACCCAAAAGGTCTTTTGGGCAGCATACAATGCCAAACTCACTTCTAAGAAGTTCTACATTCCTTTCGTGCCTTCGTTGGTTGACACCTTGATTTTCAAGAAAATCAAGCAAGCAACAGGTGGCCAATTGCGTCTCGTGCTTAACGGTGGTTCCCCAATCAACTCAGAAACCCAAAGATTCATCACCAACACCATCGCAAAGATGTTGATTGGTTACGGTTTAACAGAAACTGCCGCCAACACCTGTGTCTTGACTCCAGAACATTTCGAATTTGATGTTGCAGGTTCTCTGGTTGCATCTGTTACAGTCAAGTTGATTGACGTTCCAGAGGCAGGGTATTACGCTAAGAACGACCAGGGTGAAATCTTAATCTCTGGTTTGCCGGTGATGAAGGAATACTACAAAAACCCAGAAGAAACAAAAAAGGCCTTTGAGTACGAAAAGGGCTGGTTCAGCACAGGTGATATTGGTGAATGGACTCCTTCTGGTGCTTTAAAAATCATCGACCGTCGGAAAAACTTGGTCAAGACTCAAAATGGTGAGTACATTGCGCTTGAGAAGTTAGAGTCCATCTACCGTTCCAACAAGTATGTTCTCAATATTTGTTGTTATGCCGATGAAAATAAGGTCAAGCCGGTCGGTATCGTTTTGCCAAATGAAGCCCAAGTCAAAGAGCTAATCTTCGACTTGGGTCTCGACAAAAAGGCAAAGAAGGCCGACGATGTCGAGATTTCTCACTACTTGGAAGATAAGAAGCTCACCCATGAATTGACCAAGAGCATTCTTGAAACAGGTAAGGCAAGCGGCTTAGGCGGTATTGAACTCATTTTGGGTATCATCCTTGTCGACGATGAATGGACTCCTGAATCAGGTTTCGTTACATCTGCCCAGAAATTACAAAGAAAGAAGATTTTGGCAAGCGCCAAGGAGAGAGTCGACAAACTGTATGCTGAAAACCAATGATTTTCCTTTCCCCGAAACTTTTTCTTTAACTCATAATTTTTTCACGGCTGGTTGTTCTCCTTCTTCTCATAATCTGTTTTTTTCTTTCTCCCCTCTACCCCTTTATATGTACGGGTCTATGTATATGTGATGATGTTTAATGTATAGTTAATTAATCCAATAACAAAATCTAGAAACGCGGTAACAAGTTATCTCTCGTTTACATTTTCAATTTCATTTTATTTTCATTTCATTATAATGTAATTCTACTTATTCTCCATTCGAGCCATTTCCCTGCCAACAATCTGGTTGAAGCTCTTGAAAGCATCGAGATACACATGGTGCCCTGCCCCAGCGACAATCTGTAAATGTGCATCTGGCGAACCAGCGGCCTTCAATTCTTCGCAGGCCAACACACCACCCTTGTAGTCCATCCAGTCGTGGTCACCATACATCCACAGTGTTCTACCTGCGAACTTTCCAAGGGATCCTAATCTCTCCACCAACGGGTGTCTCGGTACACCTCCTGGAGCAAGTATGTAGTTCAGCATGTACTCGCCACTGCCCTTGGCGTTGAAAATGGCGTAGGAGTATCGGTGCAACAATTTCACGTCCTCCTCGTTGAAAAGCGATGAGATGCCTAGTCTTCGGTTCGTCCATCCACTCACAAAGTAAGAGCCCAACGGACCCGAATTCCTTACCAAGGAAAAAGGCGACACATTCCAGTTCCAGAGTCTTGTAAACCATTTGGGTGTATTTTCCTCTATCTGCTTGGCACGGGAATGAAATATTCCTCCGGGAGAAACTTGGATCAGGGTGTCCCAAAACCGTCTCGGATTCGCAGCGGTACCAGAGAGCTCTTTTGCTTGTCTCTGGAAGGCTTCCTCCATTGCCGAATCACATCCAAACCTTCTTTTCAACATTTTGTACTCGTCCTTGCTGATGAATCCTTCTCCGGTGACCTCATTCATCTGCAGTAAGAGGGAAAGATAACCACCCATTGAGTGCGCAACGGCCAAAGTATTCTTCTCACTAAGTCCGCGTGCAACAAACCAATCCCGGAGTGGCACGGTGAAAAGCTTCTCAACCGTCTTGTGGTTCTCGTACGGAATTTTATGAGGGAAATCCACTCTTGTGGAGCAACCGTAACCGGGGAGGTCGATGGCATGTATGTGCCAATTAGGATGCCTTAACGCCAAGCTCTCGATGTTCTTTTCGAAAAAGCCAAGACCGGCACCGTAACCGTGGATGATGACCAAGTGTTTGGCGTTTTGGTCGTTGGCGCTGTCGTTCCTCGGCTTGACGTAAAACTCGTTGATGTCCGGGAACACCAACGAGTTTGGACTCTTGAAGCTGACCACCTCCGAGGAGTGTGTTGCCGAAGGTTCCACATAGAAGGGTAACGTGGAGAGCAACTCATCCTGCACCTCGAGAGGACTTTTCTGTTTCCACCAGTGTTTGAAACTCTCCGACATTGGCAAGGGGAAGATCTTTGGTGTGATTTGCGAAACTGGGACTCCGGACGGTGATTTCGGTTTCCGGTGGGAAGACCCAACGTTGGGATCTAGCTCTGCTTCTAAAACCGTATCCTTAGTGGCCATTTTGACTGAGGCGGTTGCCGCAACAGATGCTTTGCTTCTTGTCTGTGTGACCAGAAGATGTCCACGAAGTATGGCACCCCAGAGAGTATTCGACCTTGCACGCAACGTTGTTACCCACAGAGCACTCCAACGAGCTGGACTTGATGCCCTACTTATGCCAGTTCCTCTGTGCCCGCTTCGCCTTCCCAACCTTGAATCCTTCGAACAGCTTCTGTCTGCACCCCGGTCGTAACTACGTGAAATAGTCGACACATGGGGCACCGAGACTCCTCCGCGTAAACTCCACCCGCCGGGCGCTGGCAGTTATTTCCGCGTAACGCCGCGTAAGGTGGGGAAAAAAAAAATGAAGGATGCGAGGTTCGAACTCGCGCGGACATACGCCCAACAGATCTTAAGTCTGCCGCCTTAGACCACTCGGCCAACCCTCCAATTTTTGTCAAAAAACCACCTTAGTTTGTTACCACCACTAGAGCATTAGCTAGGTAATTGAGGCTCTGGCAGTCGTCCTTGCCACTGTACGCCAGGTCCAAACAGGTTGAAGCATGGTGCAGGCCACAAGTTTATTGGGAGCATATTCTAATCTGATAGCAGTATGTTACGTAAGCATCATTTTTTTCCTATTTTCCGCAAGAACATTTTCAAAACTAGAAAACTCTGTCGGCAGAAACTAACCATGTACCATTTGCACATACACTCAGGCCAGGCATAGAATATTGTAAGAGCTCCCCTGTAATTATTCTAATCACAGGCTTCCACTGAGTAAATAGCCGCTCTGATAGCTGTAAGTATAGCCCCCAGCAGGCCCCGTTCATCGCATGCCCGCCGCCGATCGGCCCCTCTCCGCCGCGGAGTTTCTTTTTTAGCCGGAGCGACACGTCTCAGGAAAAGAAAAGAACACGTTGTACCGACACGTGTATTTTTTGCTGGGGCCCTCTCGCCAATACCGGTGATCTGGCGACCTGAATTTTCAACCTCTTTGCCTTCCGTGCCCCCATGTCGAATGTAACGGACTTGCTCTGCTTCTTTCTGCTTCCTTCTCCTTGGTTTCCCTGCGTTTTCTCTGCACCCCTCCCGCTTCTTCTTCTATTTCTCTATTTCCTGTGTTTGGAGTTAAAGAACCAATAATTCTATAAGCCATGCAATTCTCAATCAAAGCCGTTGCCGCTATACTGGCTGCAATCACGAATATCGCTTCAGTCTCAGCTGAGGGCGCAATTGCTCCAGAAGATTCTGCTGTCGTCAAGCTTACCGAAGCAAATTTTAAAGACTTCATTGCTAACAACCCATACGTTTTGGCCGAGTTCTTTGCACCATGGTGTGGCCACTGTAAGAAGTTGGGACCTGAGTTTGCGTCAGCTGCAGACTCCCTAGTCGAAACCAACCCAGACATCAAGTTGGCCCAGGTCGACTGTACCGAGGACAGAGACCTTTGTGCCCAATTCGACATCAGGGGCTACCCAACCCTGAAGATCTTCAAGGGAGAAACCGCCTCTCCTTCCGACTATGCAGGTCAAAGACAGTCGGATGCAATCATCAACTACATGGTCAAGTTGACCTTGCCTGCTGTCCAAGTCTTTGAAGATGCAGTTGCATTGGAAAAGACCGTGGAAGCGCTCGCCGAGCCTTTGATCCTTCAGGTCCTCCCAGAAGGCGTTGAAAAGAGCTCTTCAAATGAAACCTTTTATCAAGTTGCTGACAAATTGAGAGAAACGTTCACTTTTGGTACGACTTCCGACCCTAAGTACGTCTCCGAATATGCCAAGTCTGCCAAGAAGCCAACGTACGTTATATTCAGAGATGGCGAAGATGCCGAAGACGCTTCCGTTTACAAGGGTAAGGATATCGACGAAGAATCCGAACTTCTTATTGATTTCATTGACGTTGAATCTAAACCTCTTTTTGGTGAAATAACCGGTGCTACTTACCAAAGCTACACCTCTGCTAACATCCCACTTGCTTATTACTTCTACAGCACCAAGGAAGAACGTGATGCTGCTGACCCATTCATCAAGAAGCTTGCAAGAAAATACAGAGGTGAAATGAACTTTGTTGGTCTAGATGCCTCCCAATTCGGTATGCACGCTCAAAACTTGAACATGAAGGAAGAATTCCCACTCTTCGTCGTCCACGACCTTGAATTCAACAAGAAGTACGGTATCGACCAATCCACTCCTCTTGATAACAACGCTATTGCACAATTCGTCCAAAAATTCAAGGCCGGTAAATTAGAACCAATCGTCAAGTCCGAACCAGTTCCAGAAGTCCAAAATTCTACTGTCTACCACCTTGTTGGTGCCGAGCACGAAAAGGTCGTTAACTCCAAGAAGGATGTCTTTGTCAAGTACTATGCTCCATGGTGTGGTCACTGTAAAAGACTGGCTCCAATCTACGAAGAACTTGCTGATCTTTACGAAGGTAAGGATGTCGTTGTTGCCGAAATCGATCACACTTTGAACGATGTCGAGTCTGTGGATATCAAAGGTTACCCAACTCTGGTTCTTTTCCCAGCTGATGGTTCCGAGCCAATCTACTATGAAGATGCAAGATCTTTGGAGGCTATGGCCAACTTCATCAAGGAAAGCGGTTCTTTAAAGATTGATGCATTAGCCGACGAAGAAGATGAAGAAGTGAAAGAAACAGCAGCTGCTGAAATCGCTTCCGAAACTGCTGAAAAGGCGGAAACCACTGTTCCAGCTGCCGATGCTGACGTTCATGATGAATTATAAATCAACTCTTTTGTACTATTTCTATCCCAACAATAAATAAGTAAAATTTGATTGCTCTCGCCCATTCAAACATAAAGTAGTTTTACATCCACACGGATTATTCTATAAAGTAAAACAAACCTAGCTTATTCTTTACTGTATATTTCGGAAGCTGCCTTGGACAACCTATTCATGATCGCTAATCCCTGCTCTTCCTCCTCTACTCCCTCAACAAATATGATGTCGACCCCTTCTTTATCGGAAGTTCTCAAGGCTGCAAACAAATTACGCTGGATTTCCTCACCGGTTTTCCCCAGACTAATGATTAAAGAAACATTATGTCCACATTCACTCCAGTACTTTGATCTCAATACCGCAACTTTCTTTCCCTCCACATCATGCCCCTGTCTGTACATACCTATTGCCTCAGAAGCATTTTTATATCCCTCAAACAACACAACTTTAGCAGTTGGAGAGTAATGCTTATATTTCATTCCAGGCGTACGCACCTTCTCGTATTGACCAGCTGTTTTCTTACCCAACACTATTTTCTCCCATCCATTACCAACGCTTGAGATTTCCTCAAGACTTACTCCACCGGGTCTCAATAGCATAGGAGGGTCTACCGTTCCGTCAACGACAGTACTCTCCAATCCAACACTGCATTGACCACCATCAATGATCAAAGGGATTTTCCCATCTAAATCCGCCAAAACATGTTCAGCTGTAGTTGGTGATGGCTTTGTAGATGCATTAGCAGAAGGTGCCGCCAAGGGTAAATTTGAAAATTCGATAAGTGCACGTGCCACTTTGTTTTCAGGGAATCTCACTGCAAAAGTATCCTGACCGGCCGTAACGACCGGGGAAACAGGACACTCCGGCGTATTAGGTAGAACAATGCTCAATGGTCCAGGCCAAAATTTGGCCACTAATGGTTTATATATTTCTGGTATTTCAGTATGAAAAACATCTTTAATCATTTTCAAGGATGAGATATGTGAAATCAATGGGTTATCAGCCGGCCTATTCTTGGCTTCATATATTCTTTCTACCGCATCGGAAGATAAAGACGAGGCACCTAGACCATAAACTGTTTCTGTTGGGAAGCCAACTACCTGCGAGTCTTGCAATAGCTTAGCAGCTTCTTCTAACACGTCTTTTGTATGACGGTCTAGAATCTCCATTTGATTTGACTCATTGTCAAACTTGATTGTGGATGGATCAATTTTTAACACCTTTGTTTTGTATTTATCCATGGTTTTGCAGAAAACACTAAACTGGCGAGAATATATGTTCATGTAGTTGTAGCAAAATGTTAGGCAAGCCAGTGTTGGCATATTACCACAGGGTTTTTCTTGAACTTCACTTTTCTAATCTCTATTTCAGGATAACTACGATATGACAAAAAAAAAAAACTGAAAAATAATGTCACACCGCGACAGACAAAAGTGTAGCACGTCTCAGCAATCTCGTGGAGTTGGTCAACTTTGTGACAGACTCATTCAACGGTAAGGCACGAGCATGCAGGTACTGAGTTTTATTTGATCATAATTCAATTAGGGATAGCATAGAGAATCTGAGCCGCGATAATACACTGACAAAAGGATGTTTGGATTCGCCAAAAAACTAGTGAACTCAATAGAGTCACAACTTTCCTACGACGGTTCGTCAGATCATAACTCAAGGATTGATGAATCACGCCAAGGATTAAGAATACAGTCCGTTAAGCCAAATTCTATTGGCTCCAATCATGGATTTGAATCGTGGTTTGACTTTATTGTTGGATTGAATGGAACTGACATTTGTGCATATTTGCAATTAAACACAGAAACAGGACAAGTAGATTATGCCAATATGCTGAACTACATAAAACATGAATTTGAAGTGTCAGACAATGATATTACTTTTAGTGTATTTTCTTCCAAGGGTTCTGTGCTAAGGGATGTTATAATCACAAGCGCAGAAGTGAAAGACGCCTTATCAAAGACAACCCCACCGTTGGAAGAGGTTAGTTTATCTGCAGACTTGCCAGATACTATAGGCCGTCAGTGGAGTCCAAACTTGGGCATTTCCTTTCAGTTAACTCCCCTGACTACAGGATTTTTCATGTGGCATGTTTTACGTGTCCATCCTGGATCACCGGCCTACCTAGCAGGAATTATACCCGACGAATACATTATTCAATCCCAGGATGGCTTACTTGCCACAGGAGGAGAAGATTTACTAGCCAAAGTTTTGCAAAGCCAATATGCAAAAGCAGGCGACGGATGTGAGGTGGTGTTGTATGTGTATAACTATGATTCTGATTGTGTCAGGCCTGTCAGAGTGATACTCAAAGCTGGCTCATCCTGGGGAGGAAGAGGCATATTGGGATGCGATGTTGGTTACGGTTTACTACACCGTGTTCCTGAAGTTATTGGGAAATTTCAGACCAAATCATTAGACCAGCACCTTCCAGGAAGTGCTTCTGATGCAACTGAACCTGTTCCAGAGATTCCATTGACTCAACCCCCAGAGTTTTTGCCATTGCAGGTTACAGCACCGAGCTTCAAATCCGATGGTGTCGGTGAGAGTGTTGACGAAGCTGCAAAATCCGTTGTTAGTAACTCCCATAGAAAACGTGGCCAGCAACCTGCGCATACAGCTGTTAATTTGGAGGCATATTTTGATGAGCAGACCGAAAAGAGCATGGCTGCCGATAGTGGATCAACCAAAGAGACTGGGACTGTTCCACCTCCTCCTCCTCCAAAGAAGTAAGTATGTCGTTTTACTTTTTTTAGATCATATACCAAAATGTATGCCCATATAAGCACTTATAAAGTCCCAAGTATTCTACAGTGATATAATATATAATGAATAATATTTATGAGGCATTAACGCTTCCAAAGTGGCGAAGAAAATGTCATCAATTTTGCAGATATCAACTATCAACAAGATCATAAAGTTTCTCCAAATCGTAGGTTTCTCTCCAGTAGTCACCTCTTTTGATGATGATAACCAACAAAACACTCAAAGCTGCAGTAACACCAGCGCAGATACTGAAAAGTACACCGGTACCGATTGCCTCGATTAAAGGCTCAGTAGCAAAGGAAACTCCAGCAGCCATGATCATTCTAATGAAATTATTCAAAGCAATACCTGTGGCTCCTTTACCTGGCAAACAATCTGCAAGATAGGTAACTGTGACCCCAATGACAATCATTTGGGCGAATCCAAATAAGGCAGTACCAATTAATGGCGTAACCCATTGCTCACCATACTCTAGACACCAGCCGGTAATGAGTAGGGAACATGGTAGTATTGCAGCCGCTACGTAAACATTTATGCCAAACCTAGCCTCTGGAGCAACAACACCATATTTTTCAATCTTTTTCTTTAACAAGTAGTCGTTGAACTTCCCACCCCAGATGGATGCAATGAAATAAGTAACGGAGTTGGGAATATAAACTAAACCAACGAGTATTGGAGTAAAGTTGTATGGACTTTTAGAGTACATGTAAGTCAATGTCATATTCTGAACATATAACGCAGCAAAACACGGTGCAGAGTAGGCCATTGCCAAAAAGACGGGTGGGTATCTGATAAAAATGAATGCTTTCAATGGTGAATAAAGATAGATCTTCATATAATGCATCATCAAATGAAACTTTCCGCTACGTTCTATGCTGTTGATTCTTATAAGTTCAGCTGCTAATGACTTTCTTCTTCTCTTTCTGTTGTCTATGAAATTATTGGTATTCTTCGTCGGAACTTTAGATAGGGGGACAGCGGCATCCATAACCGGCATTTCATCATCATCCTCATCATCATAATCGTAATCATCATCATATTCATCTTCCTCCTCTGCATTGTTTTTGTTATTATTGATGTCGGTAGTGCTGGTAACAAAGCTTTGACGCCCATCTAGCACAGGTCGTGACTTACGGGTAGAACCAACAGATGGCTTCCTGCTTCTGTTACTGCCTTCTTTCTTATTGCTGCCACCTGCAAAAGATTGATGTGTTGACATTCTTGTTAAAAGCTTGTTAAGATGCTCAACTTCTTCCTCTGCAACCATATCATCATCCGAAATAGCTTTGGAATCAATAGATCCCACCGGAGAAAGAGGTAACTCAGATGGCTCAAGACCCGAGTTATGCTGGACATTCTGCTGGCAAGTGTTTTCCACATCACTTTTGGAATCTTTGAGAAGATCATTATCAGTCGGAGGTGCAATTTTTTCAGTATCCATTCCACTGGCTGCTTCCTCATCCGCCTTTGGTATCCTATTTCTTCTTCTTTCACGCAAAATTTGTCGGATAGCCTCTCTATTATCTTGCTTTCTCAATGTTTCAGGTAGGAAAAAGATGATCATTAGGCAGCACCCTCCACTGAGGCAAACTAAGAACCACTGGGTGGCACGCCATCCAAATCTTTTATTACTTGTGATTGCACCACCAATAATAGGACTGAGAAGAGGACCAGCAAGAGGACCTAAGTAGAATAAACCCATGGCCACACCTCTTTTTGTTATTGGGTATAAATCACCTATCGTTCCTGCACCCACACTCTGCACACTGGCTGCACAACCACCACTTAGAATACGAAACCCAATGAGAGTATTTATGCTTTTGGATAATGCACATCCTATAGTAAATCCAAGATACATTATAAAAGAAATAATGTAGATGGACCGTCTGCCATGCCTTTCAGAGAAATTACTCCACCATAAAGGGATCACACCCAATGTGATTAGATAGACACCAATGGCAACATTGAGGATCGTAATGGTAGTATCCAAGTCCGCAACAGCATCATCTGAAGCAGGAAGCAAAATCGAGGTTCCCATTGGACCTAGCATTGCACAGAATGCAATAATGAAAACAATTGCTCTTCTAAGACTTGGTGGTAAGTTTCTGGCATCTTGGTACTCCGGTACTATGCAAAATCTTGAGAGCAGACCCCGACGGCTTTTCTTAGGCACGATCTGCGAATCATCGAACTTGATAGTTGTGATTTTAGATAGGAGGGTGGTCGATTTTGCTAACTCCTTTCCCTCTTTCTCTTGAGAAGGAGCTGGCGAAATTTTTGATGATACAGAGGATGTGTCTTCTTCATTATTGTTGACGGAATGTGTTGAAGAATCCGTTGTTTCTAATGAGTCAGGGCTCGGAGAATGCTTGGACACAGTAACGTTCTGCAATCTCTGTACTGAAGACGGTTTTCTGCTGCCACTCATCTTTGCTATATCTGTCTTTCCATGGGTAGTCAAAATTACGAAGCGGAATGTTTCGATGTCCAGTAAAAGGGAGACATAAGGGTCAAGGGTAACTTTATTACTCTTGTATTGAAAAGGGCCCTCTTATCGGCGTGCAGAAGACTCATGTCCGGAGAAATGGCGAAAAAAAAAAAAAATTCAACGATGAAATCGTCGGAGCAGTCGCTGCACATATCCGTACTGGGGCGGGAAAACTTCCCGCTCCTATGTAATCTTACACAATGTCTATCTATGTGAGGTTTTAACATGAAAGCTCCAGGTGTGCTACTTGAACGCTTCTGCGACAAGATCTTTGAGCTCGGAGGTGACGACTTCCTCGTGCGAACCCGAGCCCATCTTGTCTTCGCCTTTGGCTTCCGGTAGCAGCCCGCTGAACATTTCGTTGTACTCGCTAGGCTCTGTGGAAACAAACTCGGTAGGTCTGAATCCGGTTCCGGGTCTTTTCAAGGGATCTGCTCCGGTAGCGGCCCTTTTGTACTTATCGTTATCGCCTATAGCTTTTTGTAGATAGCTTGGAATGGGTAGTTTATTTTTCGTGTAATAAATCTTCCAGTTTCTGGCCTTATCTTTCAATTGCAAAGAGCTTCGATTTTTCAAGTTTTCATTTATTGTGCCACCAGGTCCATACAATTCCAAAATTGCTGTCCAATGCGTTCCCTTTTGCATTAATCCCTTCTTTAGCGTCTCCTCTTCCTCGGCTGTCCAGATTCTGCGGAATGTCGAAGGTCTGTTAGCCCTTGGCCTTTTGGTGCCTTTATTTTTGGATGAAGTGTCTGTCATGCTATCATTATTAGTGTCTGTCCCTCTTTGCTCATGGGGATCTTCGATCTTGCGTTTCTTAGCATCTTCGCTACCACCTTCTTCTTCACTCGGGCTTGCATAAGAGTCTGCCGAGCCCTGGTTCGCTTTGTCCAAGGTTGTCTCAGCGGAAATCAAGGTATTCAGTCGGTTGAGCTCTGAAGATAATTTCCCTTTCGGACCCCAAATTAAAAATCCAACATTCTTAGAAACATATTCGAGCAGGTCATTCAAAAACTTTATCCATTCGTATTTCTCCATGAGTGAGCTATCTGCCTCTGAGTTTAGGAGTGTCTGCTTCCTGAAGTCGCATCTACTTAAAAAGTCTAGTTCTGCTGGTGTGAACAAGGCTGAGTTCCTCTCTAGCTTTATTCCCGCAGCTTCGTAGAAAGGGTCTTTTCTACGCAAGAGAATCTCATCCATGTTATCTGGAAACAAGTCATGGATAATGTCTTCCTTAGACCTATCTCCAAGTTCAATAGCCGAGATGTAAGCCTGCGTTTTCAATTCCAAATATAAGATAGCTTGTGCTTTCAAGAATTTCGTTTGATTTCTTTGCGCTTTCACTGATCTGTTTTCTTTTCGCAGAACATCTAGCAAGGACTTGTCTCTCAGGAGGCTGAGAGATTCCGATGGCTCTAGATTCTGCGGTGGACAAAAGACGTCCAAAAAAGCTTCGTTCAAAAAGAAGAAACCTAGGTCAATTAAGCCTAACGTAGCAAGCAGGAAAGTGGACAAGTTGACCTTTCTCAACGTTCCTTCAATGGTATCTTCTCTACCTTTGAGGAATAATGGAGCTTGTTGTCCATATTTCCACAATCCAAATGTAATATTCTCCACCGTGAAGAACGGGCTCTCTTCTGAATTGTAAATTCTTTTCGTAGTCTCGAAAAGCTCAACCAGGTTTCCAAATGCAATTCCCGTGTAAGATTCTCTATTGGACACCAATTCCATAATTTTTTGATATGGCCCTTTGGCTATTATTCTAAGGATTTGAGTAGCTAGATTGTCTAGAACCGGGAGAGTGTTTATTAGCATTTGCACATTGAAGGATAGATGGTCCGGTGCGGTTAGAAGCAGTGGTAATGCCGATAGCTGTGCATTTACATGATTAACCTCTTTCATGTTTGTTCTACCTGGATCTTGCATCAGATCCCGGTAAGCTTGCAAAACGGATTGAGTTTCACTGGATTTTAGTAGCTCACTGTTAGCTGGAATAGAAACACCCTTGTAGGTATCTGTGGTAGTCGATGTAATTGCATTGCTCTTTTTAGTAGACTTTCCAAGATCTGTAGCTGCCTCTCTTGTGCCATTTGTTTCGTTGTTTACTTTACCACCATTCCGCTCTTTGTGTTGTTGGGTTTGCGGCGTGTCTACGATTTCGTCTTTCGCCTTTTGTGGCTCTTCTACGGTTTGCTTTTCTTCAAAGTTTCTATCACCCTTATCGTCAGAACTTTTCACTTCTCCGACAGATGCTTCCAATCCATTTTGTTTCTTTTCTATATGATCTGTGTGGGTCACATTGTCGGCCATCAGCTTCTGAAGGTGAATGTCGAAGTCTGCATCTGCAATTGAGTTGATGTCCAGATTGAGCTCCGTTTCTAGAAAATCCATCTCGTTCTTGCTGAGTCTTCTTTTCTTGAAATTGTTGGAAAGCGTTGAAAAATCAGTTTCAATCTCATGCAGCTCTTTTTCCAGATTCGACTCTAGATTAGCTGTATTTTTGTGATCAGCAGTTTTTTGCAGACTATCTTCATTCCTGTTGTTTTGCTCATCACTCGTAATCGTTTCTGATGCTTTAACATCCAGATCTGCAGCGAGAAAAGTGTCCGGATGATCCTTCTCTGCCATCTTTGTGTGGTGCACCATTCTTCTTTGGTGATTGAAGTGGTTCGGACTGTCTCTGGTGCCGACGTCAGAAATTACTTTCTACCAGTTTATATCTATCATGTTAAGTAAATAAATTTAATAAAAAAAAAGAATGAAATCAAGTAAAGAGAAAACAGTGAAATCTTCGGAGCTAGAAACACCCGTACACTAGGCAAAGAAGCCGATCGGCGCAACGCGAAAGTTTATGTGCCTAATTTGTCTTTTTTTGGCAAATTTCGTGCGTCTATTGCAATCTGAGACAAACGCAGGACGGTTTCAAGGACGTCAAGACGCTTTGGGTGAAGAGGGTGAGTTGTCTGGAAAGAAAGTCGCCGTACTTGAATTAGAGAATTTGCAAACGGATAAATGTCTTTTGAGAGAGCAGAAACATATGCAACTTCGGTGCTTCCTCCTCAGCAGGATGCATCGAGTGATCAGAACAGTGAGATAATAAAAGCGTTCAAGCGCTTCATCTTGGAGTTCAGAGTAGACAATGACTTTATCTACAGAAATCAGTTGAGAGAAAACATTCTCTCCAAGCAGTTCAAACTAACTGTACACTCCGAAAACCTCATTTCGTTCCATGATGAACTACACCAGAGATTATTTGAAAACCCGAAAGAGATAATACCCCTTTTTGAGAGAGCGATTACGGAAATTGCGAAAAGAAATATCTATTTGACCGATGAGGAGGCACCAAGCATATTCCCACAATGTCAATTAATTCTGTTGTCGAACGACAACAAAATCTCCATCAGAGATATTGATTCTGACAATGTTTCCAAAATTATCAAGATATCCGGTATCATCATTAGCACAACGATGCTCAACTCGAGAGCTTCTGAGCTCACCTTGATGTGCAGAAACTGTAGACACACGTTGAAAATCAAGTCGAACATCAACTTGGGTTTGCCACAGTATCCGAAAAAATGTCTAGCCCCACCATTACCGGATGGAGACAAGCCAAACTGTCCCCCAAATCCTTATTTGATCGTACACGACAAATCCACATTTATTGACCAGCAAACTTTGAAGCTTCAAGAGACTTCCGATATGGTCCCAGTTGGAGAAATGCCCCGTCACATCACATTATTTGTAGATAGATACTTATGCAATGTTCTTGTTCCAGGTACCAGGTGCGAGATCATAGGAATATACGATACCTATCAGAAAAAAGTAAGGAATACAGGATCAGTTAATAATGCAGCAATCAGATCCCCTTACTTGAAGGTTTTAGGTGTCCAAACAGATGCGGATCTATTGCGGTCTGCCGGAGGATTGAATAGAATCTTCTCAGAAGAAGAGGAAGAAGAGTTCATTGCATTGTCCAGAACACCAGACTTATATGAACGATTCGTCAAATCGATTGCGCCATCAATTTATGGTAATGAAGATATCAAAAGAGCGATAACGTGTCTTCTTTTTAGTGGATCTAAAAAGGTCTTACCTGATGGAATGAGATTGAGGGGTGATATCAATGTTTTACTATTGGGTGATCCTGGTACTGCAAAATCTCAACTATTAAAGTTTGTTGAAAAAGTTGCACCAATTTCTATTTACACTTCAGGTAAAGGTTCATCGGCTGCGGGTTTGACTGCATCTGTGCAACGTGATCCTGCTACAAGAGATTTCTATTTAGAAGGTGGTGCTATGGTATTGGCCGATGGTGGTGTCATTTGTATTGATGAATTTGACAAAATGAGAGATGAGGATCGTGTGGCAATCCACGAAGCTATGGAACAACAAACTATCTCTATCGCCAAGGCTGGTATCACTACAGTGCTTAACTCAAGAACATCTGTGTTAGCCGCTGCTAACCCTATATTTGGTAGATACGATGATATGAAAGCTCCTGGTGAAAATATAGATTTCCAAACCACCATTTTATCCAGATTTGATATGATTTTTATTGTCAAAGATGAATATGATGCACACAGAGATATGTCCATTGCACACCACGTTATGAACGTGCATACGAATGGTGGTAACAATGAAGAACAAACCGAAGGTGAGATTCCGATTGATTTGATGAAAAGATATATCCAGTACTGCAAGCTCAAGTGTGCCCCTAGACTCACCCCACAAGCATCTGAGATGCTGAGTTCTAATTTTGTTGCTATACGTAAAGAAGTGAAGTTAAAGGAGTCGTTTTCATCTGAAAGATCCTCGATTCCGATCACTATTAGACAATTGGAGGCAATTATCAGAATAACCGAGTCATTGGCAAAGATGGAACTTTCGCCTATTGCTGACGTGAGACACGTTGAAGAAGCTATGAGACTGTTTAATGCTTCTACTATGGATGCCATCAAAGAGGGTAATACGGATAATGATGAAGTTTTGCAGCACATTCAAAAAATTGAGAGTGAAATTAAAAGAAGATTACCAATGGGTTGGAGTACGTCGTATAACACTCTACGACAAACATTTGTGGAGAAAGGTACTTATAGCATCGAGGCTTTGAATAAGACTTTGTATATTTTGGAAAGAAGGGAGGTTGTTCAGTTCAGACACAACCGATCGAGTATATTCAGATGTGGAGTATGAAGCTCGGGTAGAAGAGGTGTGTATACAAAACTTACGTAAATTCTCAAATGTCTAGACGATAGCAATAAAAAAATCAAACTATGACATGGAAACCCCCCTTCCCTTTACTAAGGCCCTTTTGAACAATCTTCTCAATTTCGTAAGGATCACTGGTTATACCCGTTAAGTTTTCGTGACCATCAGGGGTAACCAGTATATCATCCTCAATTCTAACACCTCCGACATACATATATTTTTCCACAAGCTCCTTGTTGACAAACTTCTCTTGTTCTTTAGAAATATGTTCCAATAAAAATGGAGAAAAATAGACACCAGGTTCATTCGTTACGACCATACCAGCTTCTAACTTTCTTCTAATTCTTAGATATCTTAACATGATGTTTTCATCCTCATAGTTTGCATGTCCACCAACATCATGAGTATCCATTCCCAACATGTGTCCCAAACCATGAGGATAGAACCAAGCTGACACTTTAGAGTCAAAGATCTCCTCTTCTGTACCGTTTTGGAAAAGTCCGAGCTCCAAAAAGTGTTTAATCAAGACTCTATGTGTGAGCAAATGTAAATCTTCCCATTCCACACCTGGCTTGATTTTCTTCATAGCTTGTGCTTGCATATTCCTGACAGTCTCATAAACATCGAGATGCTCTTTGGAAAACTTTCCAGTAATAGGGAAACATCTAGTAACATCGGATGCGTAACACTTCCACTCTGCACCAGCATCAATTAGAACAGAAGTTTTACCATCCATTTCGTCGTCGTTCTTGATATAGTGCAATGTACCACATGAAGGGCCCGAGCAGCAGATGGGGTCATACGATAGGAACTTAGATCCTTGTCTAAGGGAGTGGTATACAAACTCGGCGTGAAGGTGAGTTTCATTAGTTTCAATAGGCAATGCAGACATAACCGCCATATGGCAGTTGTCGGTGATTTTGGCAGCGTGTCTCATCAATGAGATTTCATACTCGTCCTTTATCAATCTGGACTCGTCCAAAGCGTAGAAAAATGAGGCATCATTAGCAATGACAAGTTTTGCGAAAGCAGTCTCTGCATATTCATCTGTGTCGGTGGTGTAGATATCAAAATTGGTGGATTTCAAAGATTTCAACGTCTTGGCGACATCCTTTGCATACAGCACTTCATCAAAATCATAATCCTTGAGCGCATCCTCTGGGGAAAGTGGCATTCCACTCCACATGATGTCATCTTCGTCAATATTTGGAAGAAACAATGTGAGCTTGTCGTTGAAAACGTTGAAAAGAACGAAAGCGCCTGCGATCTGATCAATTCCAGACAAATAATGGAAGTACCTATTTTGTCTTAAAGGGGCAACTTGGTCGCAATAAGGGTAATTCGTGTATTTTGCAGATGCAATAAAAAATGCAGTGGCATCTTTCTTCACAGACTCTTTCTTGGCCAAAAAATGGTTCTTTACTCTTAATGCATGCTCTTTGGCTGGGTACTTCATGTTTGTGGGTATCTTTGTCACTGCAGAAAATAGTCTTTTGCTAAGCCAGCTGACTCCTCTGTACGACATAAAGACTAGACACCAATGGCAGTCGTCTTTTCGACAATGGACGCAAAACTCGATTCTAGAAACCCACCTACCTTGCCGATCTTCATGTCCGTCCGTGCCTCACGGAGAAGAGGACTCACCTTCGCGGATCAATTACCCATTTGGGCAATGCTGCCGTGTCGTAACATGTCTCGGAGCAAATCTGCCGAATTAAACGGGTTTCCGGAGAGATTTGGACATCGGAGAGGCAGCAGAGGGCTTGAACAGGAGGGGGTACCGTTGTTGGTCTAGCGAGATGCCCAAACAAAAGACACAACGGTTATCTGAGCAGAATGATGTTGAGAGTGGGGAGCTAGAGGCAGTTCCGAGAAAGAAACAAAAGACAGAAGTCAGTGGAACCACAGACGACGGGCAGAATGGAGGAACTGAAGACTCAGATGAGTTTGACGACTTAGAGGATACTGTGCACACGGAAACCGCCGGTCTGAAGTATACAGACAGCGATATTTATTTGGACACAGTTAATCGCAAAGTCCTCAACTTCGACATGCCCTTGATATGCAGCGTAAGTCTTGCAACTACGAACATACATATCTGTCTCGTGTGTAACAAGTATCTCCAAGGAGCATCATTGTCTTCCCCTGCGTATGCGCATGCGGTTGATACCGATCATCATATCTACATCAACACTCACACGTCAAGGTTCATTATTTTGCCAGAACAGTTAGCTTTGTCAGAGGGCCGGTCAAAAGACCTACGTGATATACAGTTGTTGTTGAGGCCTGAATTTGAAAAGCGAGTAATTTCAGAACTTGATAGCAAGGCTTTTGAAGGGAAGACTTTGACGGGCGAGACTTACAATGTTGGATTTGTACCTCTAGTCAACGATTATATGTCGGATATAATTGACACAAGGTTTGATACAAAGGAGGGTAGTTCTATGCTGAAACACAATACACTTTATTATGCTCTTTTGCATCTACCATTAGTGAGGGATCACCTACTTGAGATCAGAAGCTCAGAATCAACGCCGTTGTCGAATCAGCTATCCATTTTGGCAAAGAAAATCTGGTCACCCTACCTTTTCAAAAATTTTACCTCATCTTTTGCGATTGAGAATTACCTAGTGTCGTGCCGGATACCGACGAAAATCCTCGACGACGTCAGACTGTTTTACACATGGATGTTGAACACGTTGCTGAAGGAGAACAAAAAATTATACAAAGATCTTTTTACTGGGAAACTTGTGAGTAAGGACAGTTCAAAATCAATTAAGTTCATCAACCTCACTGTGAAGTTACCGCAACAGTCAGTTTTCAAAGGCAGTACATCTTCATCCATTGAACAGTATGACTTGGTCACGCTTATCAAAGAAAAAGGGTACCAAATTCTCAAATTTCCTCAATATCTGGTTATATACATCGATCGAACTAATGATGTACAAATAGAAGGAATGGAACAGCACCTGAACAAGAGCATTGTCAAGTTTTACCCAGATACACTTAAGTTGGATAAACGGACAAATTACAAACTTGTGGCCAATATCACAGACAGTAAGGTGCAAGTGCTAGACAAGTCAAGGAAAAGATGGGTGGAATTTGATGGAGTTAGTGTGAAAGAAGTGGAGAAGGAACTACTTTTCATTGCCAACTCTCAGCTACAGATCTGGGAAAAGTGACTTTCTCACTATTTCAAATAATCCGATTCTTCTATTATTTGGTTATATAGCTAATCTATTAACGTTACTTGTAACTATGGATACATTGTTGTCTTCGATCAGGTTTTCTGCGGTTGCTGTGAGATGCTTCTTAGGGTCTTGCTTACCGACGTACCTCGTTTTCAGTTGATCTTCTGTCAATGTCTTTTCCTCCTGGATTCTTTCGACGTACTGTTTGGCAACCTTGATAAGCTTCTTCGAGCCTTCGAGGTTTTCGCAGTCCTGGTCGTCGTAGTTCTTCAACTTGAGTCCGCTTGTCCATTCCTTCTTGTGTAGGTTCAACAACATGTCTGTTTCTTTCTCTGTTTTCCTGTAGTCGATGTTCAACGAGTAGTAGCTTCTGTTCAAACCGTGCAACAAGGCCTGGATGGTTGGCTTGTTGAGCAAACCCACGTTGGACGTAGTCTGTCTAGGCTCCTGACCCATCATCAGCACCTGCGAAGGAATCGACCGAAAGGCGTCGATGACAACCTTACCCTTGACACTCTGGATTGGATCTATGACCACTGCAACGGATCTCGGGTTGAGCTGCTCGAAACTCTGCTGCGTATTCACATCAACGCTCGACAACCAACACCCGAAACCTGGGTGCGAATGGTACCAGCCAACAACCATTTGGTCTCTGCCGGTCTGCTTGAGCATGTCCATCATCTTTGTCTGGAACACGTCGTCAACAGCCTCAACAGACACTCCGGTACCACTCTGAGGCATGGCGAAAACGTCGACCACCGTAATGGTGAAGTCATCGACAAACTCGCCCAACATCAATCCCATCACCTCCATCGGAACACCAGCACGTCCGTGCTTGAGCATCTTGAGCAACGCAAGTGAAGATATGTACACGGTTTCTGCATTATCGATCGCAGGCGAATCCTGGAACCCTGGTCCACCCATGCCGCCCATGCCGCCCATGCGGCCGCCTAAAAGCGATTGTAGTCTCTCCATCTTGTATTCTGTCTTTTCTGTCTGTACTTTGCCGTCCTAGACCTCTTCTCGTATCCGCAAACACGATCTGTTGGCCCCTCTCCTCCGGAAGGAACAATAATACCCAACTGTCTTTGCTTCTTCTGCGGAATCGCCCTTGTCGCCCCAGTGTGGAAAAACATGAGTGCGAGCGGAGAGGGAGGGCCGGTTAGGGAGTGAGAGTGAGAGTGAGGCTGCCAGCAGCATACATGATGAGCAGGGAAAGACGATTGTGGGGGGTGGATGGCTTGCTGCTCAGGTGCTTTGTTCCATTGGACTCCCTTCCATAACAACCATCAGTAGAGCGCTATACTCCTGTACCATCATCCCATGTCAATTCCATTTGTTCTTTCGAAAACCCCGATATATGACCATTGTTTCTCGGCGGACCGCCGCAACGTGGCCATCACGAAGGACAAGGACGTCCAGATCTTCGACTTGTCGAACCCTTCCAAACCCAAATTGATCACGACTTTGAAGCACCACGACAAACCGGTTACCGCTGTCGACATTTCTGCAGACGGCAAGATTGTCACCTGTTCGCAGGACAGAAACGCTCTTGTGTGGACTCCGCAACCAGATGGAACATACAAGGAGACGCTAGTGTTGTTGAGAATCAACAGGGCTGCCACTTGTGTGAAGTGGTGTCCCAACGGCGCCAAGTTTGCCGTCGGGTCATCCGCACGTGTCATCTCTGTGTGCTACTTTGAAGAGGAGAACGACTGGTGGATCGCCAAACACATTAAGAGACCAATCAAGTCCACGGTTCTGTCGTTGGACTGGCACGAGAACAGTGTTCTTTTGGCTGCCGGCTCCACCGATGGACATCTACGGGTCTTCTCGACATACGTCAAGGGAGTTGACTCGAAGCCGGTTGCCACCATCTGGGGTGAGAGATTGCCTTTCCAAACACTGTGTTTGGACGCCAATGTTAACGCCTGGGTCCAGGACGTCAAGTTTTCTCCAGATTTCCAATTTGTTGCAGGTGTGGGCCACGATGGTAGTGTTTATGTTGTCTATCCCGGGGCGGGAGAATTGGAGGTTAGCAATCTGGTGAAGGTGAAAACATCCAATTTGCCGTTCACGTCGTTGGTCTTTGTGAACAATTCGAAACTGGTGTGTGCCGGTTACGACTGCCATCCGATTGTATTCGAAGGCAGTGGCTCACAGGGCTGGAAACAGACCTACTCCATTGACGACCCGAAGAAGAAGAAGGTCAACGTGGTTGAGAACCAGAGTGCGCTCAACATGTTCAGACAGATGGACTTGAAGGGTTCCAGTGAGCCAAAGAGCAACAATTTGTTGACCATCCACCAGAACACCATCACTGCTTTGAGACCATTTCAGTATGACTCGAGCGGCTTGATCAGGTTCAGTTCTTCCGGTAACGATGGTAAGGTTGTCATCTTTGATGTCTGAGTGACGCTGTATAAGTTATGTTATTTATTAGTTCCAAGGCTTCCCTTCCTTATCCTTGAAAGAGTACTGTTTATTTTAGAATACAAAGTTACACATTATGTGCGATACAATAGATTTATTTGGTAATGGTAGTATACAAACGGATTAGGTGGGAAAAAGACGATGACAACTAGCTAGTAGTCGTCCGGGTTGTTTATTTCGAGCTGGTCTGCAATCTGGCGGTGTATATCGGCAGACATGGCCAGCTCGTGCTGGATTCTGTCGACTGCGTCCATAGTCTCCTCATCAATTCCCGACCCAAGATCCACATCTTCATCGTCGTCCGCGCCGTTGTTGTTGTTGTTGTTGCCACCTTCAGCGTTCCCGTGGGCCTTTGATGCGTGTATCAGGTTGCCTGTGTTGTCGTCCTCCATGTAGTCCATGGCGACACTATCGCTGTCCTTCATCGAGTTGGCGACAGAGCCGTCGAGGAGCTGGTTCGAGTCTACGTGGAGGAGCACGTTGTGCACCGTGGACTTGAACACCGTGCTCAACACCCCCAACGCCTTCTGCAGGTCTGTCGACAGCGTCGCCAAGTTGGCGACATTCTCTGGGTCTGCAGTGGAGATCTGCTCGTTTAGCTCCTCGAGTCTGGCTTTGACGGCGATGAGGTTGGCCGCCAGAGACTGGTACTGCTGCAACAAGCCGATCTCCTCCTTCGAGAGCGTGGATGACATCAAGGAGTAATCGATCGCTATTATGTCCGACATGCTGTGTTCTGCGATGATGTAGGTCTGTTGTTGCCTGCTGCGTCCTGATTGCTTCAGTTGTGTCTCTTCTTAAAACAACACGGTTTCATGGTGGTAAACAAATCTCATGAGCACAGAAAGTGGGCCAAAGTGGAGTCGCGCCGGTGGTCACTTTACAGCTGTTTGACAGCTTTACCGTAAGCCATTGCAGTATACATGGTTAAGAGTAGGGGAAGGGGGAAAAGAGAAGAAGCGGGGATAACGGCTAGCAAAGATGGAAGTGGATAGAGAAGACAGAGACACAGAGACAAAGAAACCCGTTGTTTAGGCTTCGACGGCGACGACGAAGACGATGTTCACCGCAAGCAAAACGAGTCCAACGACAAAGAGGAAGCCCAAGGTCGTCTTAAGCGAGTACGTGTTCACTCGGTTTGCCTTGTAGTTGTAGATGCTCTGGAAGTACGAGAGACAGCCGACAAAGAGCGTCGCCATGCTGAGGAGGATAAACAAGATGGAGACGCCGTAGCTGAACCGGGGCACCCACGGCGGGGACCGACGGTCCCCGCTGTCGTTGTCCCCCGACGTGTCGAGCCGGAAGTTCGTCACGATGGTGATGGCAATCGCCGCCAAAGTGATGCTGAACTTCACCCATGAGAGAGCGGTCCGCTCGGTCATGAGGATGTCCCGGGGCTCACTCGTGGTGTTGTCGATCATGAGGTCTGTTTCCAGCAGCATGTTGGTGAGTTCCTGGAAAGTGTTGCGGTAGGCAGAGGCAGACCCAGATGCTGCTGCCGTCGACAGCGAGTCTTGCGACTCGGCCTTCTGGCCTTGGTCTTGGCCAATTCCCTGGGTCGGAAGCTGGCCCGGACCGTCGTCCCTACCGAGCCCCTTCGGCAGACGTGCTCTAGATGCTGCACTTTCCATACGGCTGACTGAACAGAGCACTGTGGAGTCCCCGTCCCCCCCTTCGAAGGCCTAACAAGGACTAACGCTAACTGTGGCGCCGATAAGGCCCAGAAGAAGAGCGTGGACGTGAAGATGGAGACGGAGACGGCTGATTTCGGGTGACGGGGTCGATCGGCGCCGCTTCCCGGACGGGAGGGGTTTGCAGTCGGCAGGGGCACTCTTTGGGCAAGCCAGAGTGTCAGAAGTACTGGCAGCAAAGTGCAGATAGCGGCAACACGTAAATATAGAGGCAGAGGCATCCCTGCTGGCCCCCCTGCTGGCCCGTCTTCCCCGGCCAGAAAATCCTTTATCAGCCAGAGAAACTGGAGAATTACAAAGCAGACAAAAAAAATATTTTTGATACTTTTTTTCGGCTACAATTTTTTTTTTTGCATTTTTTTTCACTCTATCATGATTTTTAAGAAAGAAGGAACTCAAGACGGGTAGAAAGGGAACTGTTTTCTCTCACAGGAAATCCTTGACACAGCAGGAATAAAAACAAGAGCAACCCGTCATGTCAAACTATTCTAACATCGACACACATTCGCACGCGATGCCCGGACAGGGGCAGGCCACGGTGCTTTGCTGCAATTGTGGTGTTCCGATGGACGGATCCACGGGATTGGTGATGTGCTACGATTGTATCAAGTTGAACGTCGACATCACGAACGGAATTCCTAGAGAGTCGAACCTCAGTTTTTGCAGAAACTGCGAACGTTTCCTCCAGCCGCCTACGAACTGGATCAAGGCAGAGTTGGAGTCGAGAGAGTTGCTAGCGCTTTGTCTCAGAAGATTGAAAGGGTTGAACAAGGTTAGATTGATCGACGCTGCGTTCATCTGGACGGAGCCCCACTCTAGAAGAATCAGAGTGAAGTTGACTGTGCAGGGCGAGGCGTTCTCGAACGCCATCATACAGCAGAGTTTCGAGGTCGAGTATGTCGTCATTGCAATGCAATGTCCGGACTGTGCCAAGTCCTACACGGCCCACACATGGAACACTGCTGTCCAGATCAGACAGAAGGTTCCACACAAGAGAACGTTCTTGTACTTGGAACAGTTGATTCTCAAGTACAATGCGCACGTGGATACCATCTCGATCAAGGAAAACAAGGACGGTTTGGACTTCTACTACGCAAAGCAGAACCACGCCGTGAAGATGTTGGACTTCCTCAACTCAACAGTGCCAATGAAGTCGAAGAAATCGGAAGAGTTGATCACCGCAGATATCCACTCCGGTACCTCTGTCTACAAGTTCTCCTACTCCGTTGAAATTGCTCCAATCTGTAAAGACGACTTGGTTGTCTTACCAGCCAAATTGGCCAAGTCAATGGGTAATATCTCCCGATTGGTGTTGTGCTCCAAGATCACCAACTCCATCCAGTTTATAGATCCAGCAAACTTGCACATAGAAGACATGCAGGCCACTGTGTACTGGCGTTGGGCGTTCCAATCGCTAGCAGACGTGACACAGTTGGTCGAGTTCATGGTCTTGGACGTCGAGCCAACGGGAGAGAGAAGAGGAAAATACTTGATGGCCGACGTGACCTGTGTTAGGGCAAGCGACATGGGTGGGTCCTCAAATGAAGAATTCTATATCAGATCGCATTTGGGAGGACTTCTCCATCCAGGTGACTCTGCCATGGGTTACTACTTGAAGAACTCGAACTTCAACAGCGACCTCTTCGACGAGTTGGACGCAGATAACGTTGTCGATGTTGTGCTCGTGAAGAAGCACTATCTCAGATCTAACAAGCGTTCCAAGAACAGACACTGGAAGTTGAAGAGAATGGCCAACGAGAGAAAGGACATTGTTGCCACAGAGGTGTTGGATTCCAGACAAGCTAAGCAAGAAGAGGAGCGTGCAGAAAGAGATTACGAATTGTTCTTGCAAGAATTGGAGGAAGATGAGGAACTCAGACAAAACATCAACTTGTACAAGTCCGAAAAGGTGCCTAAGGCGGTCAACCCTGACGAAATGGTTGACGAGGCTGGCATCAGTGAGGATGATGATGCTCCTCAAATCGATATAGACGAGTTGTTAGACGAGTTAGATGAGATGAACCTAGAAGATTGATTCAACCTTTTTTTTTACTATATAGTATGGACTTAAATTCTCTGCGTAAGCGTGTATATACTTTATCCAGTGCTACCATCCCGCATAATAACGGAAAGAGTGAAACAGCGTAGCCGGAAAGCCAACAAAAAGATAAATTGATCTCATTATTTTAAATATCCAAAAGTTTACAAACGTTCATGAATATACTAGTCGTCATCCTGTCGGAGCTCTATTGATTTTCCTGATCTAAGCTTGGGTAGCCTTGATCAATGCACTGTTGATGCCCTGTGGGTTTGCCCCGACAATCTTTTCAATAACCTTGCCGTGCTTGAAAAGAAGGAACGTTGGCATCGCAGATATCCCGAAATCACGGGCAACTTCCGTGGCCTCGTCAACGTCCACCTTGTAGAAGTCGACAGTTTTGTGCATCTCGCTAAACTTCTCCACATATGGCGAAATCATCTTGCATGGGCCGCACCAAGTGGCGTAGAAGTCAACAAAGGCAATCGGCGACTTCATAGCAGTCTCACGAAACGATTCCATGGTCGAGACCTCCGTGACCTTCTGTGCACATCTGCTGGCATGGAAAAGACGTGCCTGAGCGTGAAATGCCAATCCTCTTTTCGCAATAATACCCTGTCTGGATGCAAACATTGTTTCTTTGTATGTATCAGTCTCCTTGCAGTCTCTAGCCTCTGCCGGGGCCGACCAATGAACAGGAGACCCCGTAGGAAAAGGCTACTTGAACTCTTCTTCTCTTCCTTTGGCTGACAAATTTGAGAAAATCATAGGGGGGCCCAAAAACGGGTGCCATCGACGCGTCGACGTCATCTGCTTTTGCCTCACTACTTTATCTCTCTATCTATCTCCCTGCCTCGTCTGGCTCACCTCGGGGTTGTCAACAGGACGATGCCCAGGCGACAGGTGGTACATGGAAGGCACCGGAGACACCATATCAGACTGAACTGACCATGACAGATCCGCTTATGTATGCCCCTGCAGTTTCCTACGCAGACTCGTCCTTCTTCGTGGAGTTGTCTGCGCTCAAGTTAGACGTGCTGAAGCTAGACACTTCTTATCGGGACATTGTTGCTTACTATAACTACTCCGCCTTGGGCACCGAACAGCCTCCGTCTTTGAATGTCTCAGACTTGAGTTTGCAAGGTGAATCATATTTAGTGAAACAATTGCCTCCGCAGTCTTTTTTCCTCTCAAGGGGGAAGCTATTCAACGTGAACTCGATAGAGGAATTCAAAAACGTAAATAAGAAAGATCTTTTGACGGAGTCAGCACTTTGGATATGGAATAAGATTAAGGACAAATCATTTATCGAGAATACATCGGTACTTTCGTCCTTTATACTACTGTCATATGCCGATTTGAAGAAATACAAGTTTTATTACTGGTTTGCCTTCCCTCAGTTACAGTCAGAATGGGTCCAGATAAAGGCCTCGCCTGGAGTCAAGTTCACCGTTGAAGATCGACTGTTCGAGCAACAGTTTTACATCATTTCGTCCGAATCTGATGACTCGTTGTTACCTCTCACAGACCTATTTGATCAAGATAGATCTTTTTTGAAAATTTTATTCATAGACACATGTTCTTACGAGAATACAACTGCTTATATTCTCCGAAACTTTCTCACCGCTTTGGCTTACTATAATTTTCATAAAGTTGAAATCCAAGTCGTGAAATACAGCCAGCCTACTTTGAGCTTCACAACTTGTCTAGAGAATGCGAACTATAGCTCGACTGCGCTGACTGATCCTTCATATCTTCCACCTGTGTCAGGTTGGGAGAAAACCTTACGCGGGAAACTGGGACCAAAGTTGGCAAATCTCGGGTCTTTGATTGATCCTATACAATTGGCGGATCAGGCGATAGATTTGAACCTCAAGTTGATGAAATGGAGATTGGTACCGCAGCTCAACTTACAGCTTGTGAAAGACTCTAAAATACTAATTTTAGGGTCAGGAACGTTAGGATCTTATACTGCCAGATGTCTTCTTGCTTGGGGTATACGGAAAATCACCTTTGTTGATAACGGCAAGGTGTCATTCAGTAACCCTGTCAGACAGCCTTTATTCAATTATGAAGACTGCTTGGATGGTGGATCACCAAAGGCTGAAACGGCAGCCGAAAATTTGAAGAAAATATTCCCATTGGTTGATGCAACTGGACATACTCTTGAAGTCCCAATGATTGGACACCCTGTTAAGGATGAAGTGAAAGAAAGGGCCGATTTTGAACGGTTGGAAAAACTAGTTGATGAACATGATGCAATTTTCTTATTGCTTGATTCCAGGGAAGCTAGGTGGCTCCCAACAGTCTTGGGGAATTCAAAGAATAAGATCGTCATCAATGCAGCATTGGGCTTTGAAAGTTATCTAGTGATGAGACATGGTTGTGTTAAGCCCGACAAAAGCTTAAGCGAACAACAGAGCGGAAGACTAGGATGCTATTTCTGCAATGATATTGTGGCCCCAACAGATTCGACGTCAGATAGAACGTTGGATCAGATGTGTACTGTTACAAGACCCGGTGTTGCTTTGATGGCATCATCTTTGGCAGCAGAATTGCTTGTTTCAATACTGCAAACTCCAGAAAAACAATACTCAAAACATGTCGCTGTGGATAGGTCAAATATTTTAGGTTCGTTGCCTCATCAACTAAGAGGCTTTTTACATAACTTTGAGTTACTAAAGGTCAGTTCGAACAATTTCAAATGTTGTACTGCCTGCTCTATACCTGTTATAGAGGCATTTAACGATGATGGATGGGAATTCGTTAAGAGATCTTTGAACGAAAGTACCTATCTAGAAGATTTGACTGGTTTAAAGAAGTTCCATCAAGAGGCAGAGAAGGCTGCTTTGATGATGGAAGGTTTGGAAGATCTGGAAGATCTGGATTTGGAAGATGAAGAGATTGTTTAGATGTATCGTTTTTCGATGGTGTATAACAAGTATCGTCATACCCTCAACCGTTTCTCCCCAAAATGTGTGACCTAATTTTCGATATTAGTTTATTGACTCTTTTATACATCTAAAGTTAGTATTATGCCATGAGCATATCTACGGCCCAGTTCACACTCAAAGTTCTCAAATCTGTATATGTTTGTCCAGTACCGACAAATAATATTGGGATGCCTGTAGCAAAAACCATATTCACCATTGAACCGATCAGATCACCAACAGTATCGCATTTCGAGATTATGAAGAAATCTAAATGCCTGTTTGCACCAAATGCTTTATTGAAATTTTGAGCCTGTAGAACAGAATCACTACCAACCAAAGCCTCACCAACCATAATAATCTTGTCAGGCTTTGCAGCTCTAGCAAATGAAGCTAATGGAGCCATCAAATGAGAATCGTTGTGTCTTCTACCTGCAGTGTCCATTAAGACAACATCAAATCCATTATCCTGAGCATACTTGATTGCACCTGTTGCAATCTTAGCAACAAGATCCGCCCCACCATAACCAGATTCGAAAAGCTCAATTTGCTTCTTGTTTGGTGATAATTGCACCAAATTGTTCACATGGGTACGTAACTGCTCCACAGCTCCAGAACGGAAAGTATCACAGGCAGCAACTAAAACCCGGTAGTCATTCTGCAATAGCCAGAATGCCAATTTGGATAAGTTAGTAGATTTACCGACACCATTCACACCAACAACAGATATCGAATACGGACCCTTGCCGCTAGATTTTTTCTCTTGTATTTCATGTAGTAGGTCAATAGAAGAATCTGGAGTCAAAAGCTTTCTGAGTTGTTTGGCAAGAGACTTTTTGGCAGTCTCTTCAATTGAAGTGAACGATTCTGTAGTTTGACCGATCAAGTCTTTTTCTACTTCTGCCATCAAAGAATTTGCAACGTTAGGTGAAACATTCTTTTTTATCAAATGCTGTGTCATGGCGGACTTGATTTTTCCGACATCTTCCTTTGTGATCTTTTTACCACCAATATAGTTTTTTAAGAATCCGAAAGCACTCGAAGTTGCTGACTTTTTTTCCTTTTCGATATTTTTCTTCTTAGAAGTAATGATAATTTTCTTCATTTCATCTGAAAGGTCATTGACTAAAAACCCATCAGAAGTTTTGGTACCGAATTTCGATCTATCTCCGACAAGCTGCTTGATGTTTGAACTAGTGTGGTTGCTACCGGATGCTTTTGCTCCTGCCGAAGAAAAATCAAGGGTCGATGATTCCTTGTTGTCATCCTCATAAAATGAGCCATCTGCATTCCATTTTCTCGATTTTTTCTTCCCACCGGTTTGTTTGACTTCCTTGGTTTCCTTCTTGTTTCCGACACTTGGAGCGGTTTGCGTTTCCTCGACCTCAGGTTGATCATTTTCCAAAGGAGGCAAAACTTGACCGATTTCGTTAAGACTCAATGTGAAGAATTTCTCAAATTTTTCCATATCTGTAACAGAGCTTTCGTAAAGAATTTTCATGTTTTTCAAAAATTCGTAAGGTTTCTCTATTGTCACCAAAGACGGATATATCATTGTAAAGTAAAGCTTGCTCTTGGAGGCATCATCAGTCCAAATTAGATACTTCAAATTGTGTCCATCAAAGGAAAAGCTCCCCAAGTCTATGTCAGAATCAGCATACCGCTGTATTTCTTCCTCATCCTCTTTCTGCTTTGTTTTTCTTTTAGATGTTTTCGCAGTGTCGTTATCGCTATCTTCATCCAATTCTCCATCTTCGGCTTCTTTTTCTCCATCTTCGTCACTATCCTCATTGTCATCATTAATCAGAGCATCATTTGCTTCTGCTTCAGCAGCAGCAGTCGCATTTTGCTCATTGTACTTATTTGTAGTTTCTGCTAGCTCAGAACCTTCCACATATCTCATCTTACGCTTATTGATAAGCACATCGTTAATAAAGGCATTTGCTACACGTGCATAGTTCTTTTCCGGCTGGTAGTTGAAACAAACAGTTCCTGAGGGGTCAAATATAAGAAATTGGTCTATCATTGCAACCTTGAAGCCTCAATTTTTGAACTGCTAGATACACTCTTTGTTTGTATCGATAAAAGAAACAGACTTCGGCTGACCTTGAATCGTTGTCAGATCATTTTCATCTGAAGTAGACCGGCCAAATTCCACTTTCGAATCTGGAGAAACAGATTTTGAGTCGGTCGGCGCTAATACAGAAAAATTAAGGCTGTGCAATCAAAAGATTTTTTTTTCACCTATTTTGTCAGATTCACGTAACACTTGCATTAACCGATAACGATAACCTTTCGAAGTATCTATATGTGCTAGACTTTGCCAGATAAAATTAGGTGTTTTAACCATGTCTTCGTTCAAAGAACTTGGGGTGTCGAAATGGCTATGCGAAACGCTGTCGGGGGTGAAAATCACCCGCCCAACAAACATTCAAGCTGGAACCATACCTGAAATCTTGAAAGGAAAGAATTGTATTGGTGGTGCCAAAACTGGTTCCGGTAAAACGATAGCCTTTGCTGCTCCAATGCTAAGCAAATGGGCAGAAGACCCCTGTGGGATTTATGGCGTGATATTGACTCCAACAAGAGAATTGGCAATGCAAATAGCCGAACAATTTAGCGCCATGGGATCAAATGTGAATTTGAAAACGGCATTGATCATTGGTGGTCAGAGTATGATAGAACAAAGCAACAACTTGAAAAACAATCCAGACTTTGTTATTGCAACTCCGGGTAGATTGGCACATATTATACGAGAACATCCAGATGACGTCAAAGGCTTGAAAAGACTAAAGTTTGTGGTTCTCGATGAAGCAGATAGACTTTTGACCAGCTCTTTCACCGAACATTTAGGTACCTGTTTTGAGGCATTCCCTGATTCGACCCAGAGACAGACTCTACTTTTTACAGCTACTGTTACGGATGCTGTGAGATCATTGAAGGATAAAAGTGATGATGTGTTCATACACGAGCTAGATAAGATCGATGATGTAGTGATACCAGAAAGACTATCATTGTCTTACATACTAACACCCTTCTTGGTTAAAGAAGCTATTTTGCATAACTTATTAACAACAGACGAATTTAAAGAGTCTACTGCTATGATATTTGTCAATCGGTCTGAAACTTGTGAACTTATAAGAAGAATCTTGAAAGCTCTGGATGTCAGGGTAACCGCTTTGCACTCTGAAATGCCTCAATCGGAAAGAACAAATTCATTGCATAGGTTTAGAGCCGGTGCAGCAAGAGTTTTGGTCTCCACCGATCTAGGTGGTAGAGGTTTGGATATCCCATCAGTTGAACTAGTTGTCAACTATGATATTCCAAGAGACCCGGACGATTTTATCCATAGGGTAGGTAGAACTGCCAGAGCTGGTAGAAAAGGTAGTGCTATTTCGTTTGTTACACCGAATGATTTGGACAGAATTCTAGCGATTGAAGACCGTACAGGACGCAAAATGGGCGAGTACGAAAAGGTAACGGATAATGCTGTAATTAAAGATTCTTTAAAAGCTACATTTGCAGCGAAAGTTGATGCCAGGATGGACATGGATAAAGAAAATTTTGGTGAAAGAAAACAAAAATTAAGAGAAAAAGAAATGCAGCGTAATGGTGGGGTGGTGAAGCAGGGGAAAATAATGAAACAGAAAAAGCCAAAGAAATCAGGCAAAAAATGAACAAATTAAGAAAGTCCCATTTCACATAGATTAATCTGATAGGTGTACAAAAAGTAATTAGACGTTATAAAGTAGTAAAGTAAAGATCGAACTATTTACCCATTTTTTGTCTTTCTATATGAGCTCTCAAGACCTTCTGTCTGTCACGTAAACTCATCTTCTTCTTACCTTGAACAGCCCTTTTGTGAACCATCATAACAAAGTTCTTCTTTCTTTCCTTTTCTCTATTGGTTGTCGAATGTGGAGCATCTCTTCTACCCTTTCTGGAACCAAACTTTTCTCTACCTTCTCTACCTTCCATAATAGCAGCAACTCTTTCTTCCTTGTTCATTTTGCGCTTATCAACATTAACCAAGTCTGAAGAGTCAACTTGATCTTCATTACGTAGCTTATGTCCAGTAATTCCTTCAATACCAGCTTCAGCATTCAACTCTTTCAGTTTGGCAAAATCTGCAGGTGTCAACACGCTATTGAGAGTTTCTTTAATAGCTTCCTGTTCCTTCAGTTTGTGTTCTTCTAACTCGAGTTGCTTCTTGGTTTTCTTCTTACCCTTACCAGAGTTACCTTCATCATCGGACATTTCTAAATCAGAATCATATTCATCTTCCTTGGAAGCCTTCCGTTTTTTGTGTTGTCTCATGTACTTTAAGTATTTCTTCTTTATACCATTTCTTTCCTTCGGAAGTTCACCACTTTCTTCGTCTCCACTTAAGTTGATCTCAGTGTCAGACTTAACGTCCACCCAGTCACCTGCCACATCATCAAGGTCTTCCTCTTCATTTTCTTCAAATGGTTTCTCATCCCAATCATTTTCACCTTCTTTACCAAGTAGCCCTTGTTCCATCTTCCATTTGGCCAAAAGTTCTAAACCTTGGATACCATTTGTACTGTCCTTCTCAATACCGAATTGTGGCAAATTCTTAGGGCCAGTATGTATGAGACCCATTGTAGCGGTTCTACCTCTATCTGCCTTAAGTAACATTTCAGGTGCAACTTCTCTAAACAATGAGATCAATGATCTGGCCGCCATCATAACTGCCTTACTTTTGGATCCTTTGTAAGCGGTCAAGTCTTGCAACAAATCTTCTTCAATACCAGCTGGGTTTCTGGCCAAGATTTCTCGTATAGTATTTAAACCGGCGGAAGCAACTTCAGCAGCCACACCATCACTAACAAACTCATCGGCAATTTTACGAACCATCATATTAATTGATTCCGGTGGAACCAAATCGTGGGTAGCCTGAGCAGCTGCAGCCAAAATCTGTGTGACATCTCTTTGCTTAGGCGTGAGGTACTTCAAAAAAAATGAATACAAGCCCAAAACAGTCAATTTGTGAGTACCAACCAATCTCGAAACTAGACTCATAATAGCAATCTTTTGATCTAAGTCGTACTTGTTTGCATTTTTTCCAGACAAGTTATTTTCGAACATTACTTCAGCAAACTGTTGAGGATCTCTAAGTAAATGGATTGCACTAAAGTTTAAATAAGTGGCAGAGTGTTTGCTTGAATTCTTCTTCTTCACGGTTTTCAACACAGATTCTAACTTCTTACCTCTTTTGGAACTCTTTTTGTTGACTTGCATCTTGTGTCTGAGAGCGCTAGGATCTATATCATCGTCATCAGATTCTTCTTCAAAAGCTTGCTCTCTTTCTTTATCGGCACCAAGGAAAAATCTGACACCAGATATAACAACCTTGGGATCAGTGTGAAGACATGCTTGTGTCATTAATTCCACAGTTCTTGAATCATCCCAAATACCTCTTCTCCATAGCTCTCTGGTGAGTTTGGTTACCCATACACCGTTACCATCTTTTTGGTCAAGAAGATTGAACAATAGAGCTTGTGTTGTTCTATTCAATTTTTGGTTTTTAGTACCAGTATTGCATGATTTGAGTAGGGAAATCAAGGCCGTATATATTTGATTTCTCAACGATTTTGAATGGAAGCCAGATCCGTTGACGGTATTTGAACTGTAAGCAAATAATAGCGGAAATAATGTTTTGATGAGGTACTCAGCCGTAATGATATCTTTGTTTCTCAACATGACCAAGCATTGCACAATCTTTTCTCTGAGTTCTGGATCAAGTTCCGCGTGATTCTTTGTCAAAATGGTAGCTAGTTCATCAGGAAATTTAGCTGTTTCTTTAGGATACGAAGCACAAACAAAAGACATAAAGTTAATTATCTCAGCAAATTCTTCACTATCTTCTGTGGAAGGATTTAGCAAAAAAATATCTCTCATAGATTCATAATGTGAATATTGCTGTAAAAATTCTTCATAGTATGATTCTGAATCTCTTCTAACGAGGTTTTGCAACAACGCAAAGTTGGTGGGTAATATTGCAGCTCTGTTTCTTTTGGCCATGCTTATTTTTTTGATACTGTCTCCTATCCGAAATCAAAGAGAATCTTTTCTGTCTAGACAATGTATAGTGAAAGTTTTTGTTCAAGATAAAAAAATT
Organism: Pichia sp. PH4023; assembly: GCA_025531575.1. Classification (NCBI taxonomy): domain Eukaryota; kingdom Fungi; phylum Ascomycota; class Pichiomycetes; order Pichiales; family Pichiaceae; genus Pichia; species Pichia sp. PH4023. Next base: position 176,737 of record JAMGYR010000025.1, on the reverse strand, counting down.
GAAAAAAAAATTGAAGGAAAGATAATCTTGCACTGCCACCAAATATTCTTGATAGTGGCGCATGATTTTCAAACGCGGTCCCCGTTCTATTATTTCACGAACCATGATTTTATCGGGTTTCAAACTCTTTGACAGTTAGGAGGGAGTCATTTCTGCAATTAAGCAGAGCCTTTCCCCTGAATTTGTATCAGCCCAATAAAATGGATACATCACGTTATGTATCCATTTCTTTGAAAGAAGTAGATGCCGAAACGTTTCTTTTGGGTGATTTTACCAAGTTGTCGCTGCCTAGCAAAAGTAAACAAAGTTCAAAACATGATTCTAGAGTTCCACTAAACGAAATGCAGTCCGCTAGGGATAGGGAAGCCGCCATTGTCAGAGACTTGCTTTATGTGATAACTGGTAAAGAAGGAATATACATCAAATACTCCCAAGAAGTGGATGAAACAGATCTCTTCAAATGCTTCAAGGGGTTCACCTATAGAATAAACAAAGATATTGATATCAACTTCAAAGATCTTGCAAAACAATTATCTCAACTAGGTAAGTTCTATTCGGCACTATTCTTTTTTGCGAAGTATTTCAACAAGGCTTGCCATGGGAAAGTACTAAGTCGATTCTGTGAGTATATAAGAAATTTTCTTCAAGATTATCGATCTGTGGTGTGTACTTTGTTTGAATTGTTTGATAACGAAGCTAGCTTTTCTATAATATCACTGCATCAAAAATTGAACGATATAACATCCAGCTCAACGGTACCGAGTATAGCAAATTCTATGCATTTACTATATGATTTGGTTCAGCTTATCGTTGAAGAAAACACCAAACGTCTGAAGAACTCAAATCTTTTGGATATGAGATTTGAGAATATTATGAAGTCCTTGAAAGAAGACATAGATACGAATATAATGGATGATGTTTTCTTAGATTCTCAGAATTCCAGACACGTAAAGGGTGGAACTGTGTTAAATATCATAATGTCACAACTCGAGAAATTCAGTGGAAATGATCGATCCTATAACTTATTTCACCACATATATGAGTTTGTTAGCATATATTACATTCAGACATTGAATGACTGGCTACAGTATGGTAAAGTATTGGATCCATTTCATGAGTTTTTTATTGTTGAGTCTATTCCAGAATCGGACTCCTCCGTGTACAATTCATATTACTGGACGAATAAATATGCAATTAAAAGGGAAGGCTTGTTGAGGCAATTTGAACCAATTGACTTTCAAAAACAAGTGTTTCTCACTGGAAAAAATCTATCTATCATAAATGAGTGTAATTGTCAGAGTCTGATAAAGTCAAGCCCATTTAACCCCATTAAGTCACTTCAAGGTACAAACCTCGAGCTGATTATCACCGAAGCTTACATACGATCAAACAAGTTGGTTTATCAGCTGCTATCTTCAGGATACGACCTGTTTGGCTTTGTTTCGCTGTTGAATAAGTACTTTCTACTAACAGACGGCGCTTCCTTCGATATATTTTTGAATGATTCCAATCACGAACTAAAAAGAAGCTTTAGTAATAAAGCAAGTACGGAGATCATACGGTCTTATGAAAATGCATATGATACAGAATATAAGACTGGTATTGAGAATGTCGTGTCAGATTTGTTGAGAATTAAATTTGAAAGACATTCATTATTAGAAGATATTTTAGATATAATCAGGACACAGGTAACGGATGCGTCAGAGATATTGAATGCTTCTGATTTTGGAAAACTAACTGATTTGTTGAAAGCAAACGTGCAGAATAATTCACAATCTCAACCTTCTGAGAAGAGCGCTGATCTAGAAGGACAAAGGTGCAATAAATTGACCATTAGCCGACTGAATCTCGATGTCGAAATACCATTTCCATTGAATCAAGTTATTATAGATTCTCAAAAACTTGAATATCAAATATTGTTTAGACACTCAGCATTACTCAAATTTTTGGAAAAAAGGTTTGAAAAATCGTGGAGGGAATTGGGTTATCAAACTTTTTGGACTTGGACGTTTGAGGATAAAAGGGTCAGGAAATGGATCAAAAGATGCAGGTTTATACATACCAAAATGTATGATTTTTTGAGGATATACACATTTTATTTCAAATATGATGTGATTGATAACAATTGGAGTAACATCATTAGAATGTTTCAAGAGATTGAGCAAGGAGAAAAGAATTTTGACTTGAGTGTATTCAAATTTCAAATGACTGACTTTTTGAGTTCTTCCATGTGCGATCTATTACTTTCACAATCAGAGTTAGCCAGCTGTCTGTATGAATTGTTTACATTAATTGTTGTTTTCCACGAGTATGTGATGTCACTAAGAAAGGCATTATTATTAATGGACGAAAATCTTTTAAATATCTATAAGCATAAATTAAACCTGTCTATCAAATTCAACAATGCGAAAAAGGAAGAGAAACTCACCAGTTTAATCAAAGGAATTGACTCGTATCATCATACCTTTCAGCGCAAGTTGGCTGAACTTTGCGAGTACTTGGGTTATTATGGGGAAATTGATTCTCCGAAGATGCTGCTACTTCATAGCAAATTGGTGTCTTCTTTCAAACTTTAAATTCCACGTTAATTATTAGTGGTATGTACATGTATCAATTAAGTGTATAGTAGCAAATAAATTATATAGTTATAATCGTCAATTGTGATCTAATCTTCCTGAACATTCGGCCATCAACTCTATAACTCTTTCAACGTTTTCTTTCTTCAGTCCTGAACAAGGCACACATTTCCAATTTCGATGGTTAGCAAAAGCGCTCAAAGTACCGAATTTTTCACGGGAATTTTCCACGTCAGCTTTAGTTGCAACAATCAAGACTTTTTTATCTGCCAATCTATCTTCTCCCAACTCCCCAATCAATATCTCCATATCTTCTACTGGATTTTCTGATCCAAGCGAAACAACAAAGACAAGACCTCCAGAACGTTCAATATGTCTCAAAAAATTCAATCCCATACCTTTGTTATCCTTGGCTCCTTTAACAATACCTGGAATATCAGCAACTGCGAATGGTGGTTGATCGATTCTTAGTGGTATTGTGCCAATGGTAGGTTGTAAAGTGGTGAACTTCCAATGTCCAACACGTGGTTTTGCATTAGATATTGCTCTTAGTAGTGTAGATTTTCCAGCATTCGGTAGACCTACCAACCCGAGGTCGGCAAGTAGTTTTAATTCAAAAATGAAGTGTTCCTCAAGTCCACTTCTCCCCTGTTTGGCAAAACGAGGGTTTCTGATGTTTGGCGTAAGAAAGTGCATGTTACCCATTCCTCCCTTTCCACCCTTCATCAAAAGGATTGGCTCCTCTGTAGGCTTGTCGAGATCGATCCCATCAAGAGGAAACGTATCGGTGGCCAATTCGCTTTGTTTGATCTGGTCGTCAAAGATTGCGACCCTTTCATTTAGTTCGTTGAAGTATTCTCTTTGGGTGTGGTAACTCTCATCCTTCTCTTTGAAATTCCAGCCCTTACCGGACTGGAAAGAGTTTCTGAAAAATTGTATTAGCTTGGGCAAAAATGAACCGAACTCGTCTGAGACACACTTTATATGGAAAGCTTTGTTGTCATAGTTTTCCCTCTGCAATGATCGAATTTCCCTTGGATCAGGACACCACCTAATATGTGTGCCGACCGGAACAGTTATATAGACACTTTCACCCTTTTTACCATCTAACTGTGAGCATTTACCCTTGGAGCCATTTTCGGCTATGTAACGAGATTTGAGGTTGTGTAAAGAGCTGATATCATTCACTGCCATGACGTAGACATCACCACCGTCACCACCATCACCACCATCGGGTGGTCCAACGGCAATACCGGTATCTCTGTAGAAAGAGACGTCACCATCGCCTCCTTTCCCAGACTTTAGTTTGACCACTCGTAGATCCGAGAAAGGTTGAACGCTTTCAGCTTTCGGTCTTCTTCTTGAATTCATCGACGAAAATGGAGACGACGAGATAAAAAAGTCGGATGCAAGTACCGATACCGTGTGATATTTGTTCTCTTCGTTGGCTTGCGCCACCACTGTGTGGGTTCTCTTTGTTTTCTTCGATTTGAACTTCACGAATTGTTCATTTTTTTCGGGGTCTTCCAAATCAGACTTCTCGGCAACCGTGTACGTCACTTCCTCTAACGGAGTGTTCTCACTTACTAGCGATTTGTCCCTGTTCAAGGCCTTGAGCCACTCAGTGTTCTCCTTAACAGTCGGAGCGTTGTCTGGAATAGGCGGTAGTGACGACAGTAAGTTGCCCGACGAGGAGAAAAATCGCTTCGACCGGCAGAAGGTTCCCCGATACGCCGTCCTTCTCAGCACAGATGGACACAGCATGCTTGAACGCCTTGTGAGTAGTCGGTAGCAATTCTAAGCAACCCTGAAACCTAGACCGAGATCACAACTCAAGGAAGAGAAAGCCTGCAAAGCTGTCTTCTTTTCCTCTTCTTCATGCTGAAAATTCATGTGGTCTTCCGAATCGGGAAGGTTTTCCTCGCTGTGCCTGCACACTATCTGCTTTCCGTTCTCTCGAGAAAGCCGAGCGTTTCCCCCCGATTTCCCCGCTGTGGAGGAGCTGCACTGGGATGGACGAGAGATCTCTCCAGCGTGGGAAAGGCGGCCTCTCCTCCGTCCACTCAAAACTTGCTGTCCATTCCTACTACGAATTTACTCTACTGTGCTAACTGACGTAAATGGTTTCTGAATCTATTCAAAGATATTACTTTTTGTATGTGGAGAGGTACTGCTCGTATCCGCCGGTTTCAAGCTTCTCGGCCTTGCCCAAAACTTCATCTTCCATGGCGTTCATGTAGTTCTCCATCACGGTGATCCACTTGCCGTCAAAAGCACCAAGGATTCTGATGGCTAAAAGAGCGGCATTTGTAGCGTTGTTGATAGCGACGGTGGCAACGGGTATGCCCCTTGGCATCTGAACAATCGAGTGCAAAGAATCGACACCATCCAACGTCGACCCTTTCACAGGGACGCCGATGACAGGCAGAGGCGTCATGGCAGCAACCATGCCCGGTAGGTGTGCGGCACCTCCAGCACCTGCTATTATGCACTTCAAGCCTCTTTTTGGGGCGTCAATGGCGTACTTGGCCATTCTTTGTGGAGTTCTGTGTGCAGAGACAATGGTGACCTCAAACGGCACGCCGAATTGTTTTAAGATGTTGCATCCTGCAGACATTACGGGCAAGTCTGAATCAGAGCCCATTATCACGCCGACTAGCGGAGACTGGGAAGTACCTGGGATGGTGCCTGCGGACTTCTCACTTTCAGGCGAGACTTTGCCACTCTCGATGTAAGCAAGTCTGCGTTCACAGTCAGACATGGAACCTGAGACGATGTTGATGTGGCCCATCTTCCTCTTTGGTCTGGTGGACTTACCGTAGAGGTACACGGAACTGTTGGAGGTCTCGAGAGCTCTTTTACAGAGCTCGAGCTCGCCGTTCGGCTCGTCAAAGCCTAGCACATTGAGCATAATGGCGTTGGTTTGTGGGGTGGAGAAACAAGTGAAGTTCTTTGGCATTGGTAGGCCGGTGATGGATCTGATGTGGGCCTCGAATTGGGACGTGACACAAGCGTCGATGGTGTAGTGGCCCGAATTATGTGGTCTTGGGGCGATTTCGTTGATCAAAAGCTCACCATCTGGTAACAAAAACATCTCAACACCAAAGATACCTGCACCAGCAAAAGTGGAAACAGCCTTCCCAGCTAAGAATTGGGCCTTGGCCTGCGTGGTGTCGTTGACTCTAGCAGGAGCATACACGGTGTGGCAGATGTTGTCCTTGTGGATAGTTTCAACGGTCGGGTAGGAGAAGACCTCGCCCTTTGGGTTTCTCACAACCATGACTGCAAGCTCCTTGGTGAAAGGGGCCCACTTCTCAGCATATAGGGGTCTGTTGCATAGCACTTTTAGCGCTTCCTCAATGTAGGAGCCGTCCTTTACCACAAAATTCCCCTTACCGTCGTAAGCCATCGTTTTCGACTTGAGCATGTACGGATAGCCGAACTTGGAGCCAACAGCGTGCAAGGCACTTGTGGTGCTTTCGACGCTGACGGATTCAGCAACCGCAACGTTGTGCAAAATCAAGTGCTCCTTCTGGCGGTACTTGTCCTTGATGATCTCGAGAGTTTCTGGAGAAGGGTAGATCTTAACGCCAGTCTCTTTCTGGATCGTCTTCAAGGCTTCGGTGTCGACATGCTCGATCTCTACAGTCAAAACGTCGCACTTGGCGGCTAGCTTTCTGATGTCCTCGATGTTGTTGAAAGAGCCATCGATATGTTCGCCGTTGGCATTGATCTGCTTCGCAGGAGACTCTGCACCCGATTCCAAAATGACGGTCTTGATGTTGAGTCTGTTGGCCGCTTCAACAATCATACGGCCAAGCTGGCCACCGCCCAGGATACCAATTGTTTGAGAATCCATTTCCCTTGTTCTGCTATTGCTAACCTCCTTGTTGTTCTAACTTAGGGCGTGTCTGGAGCAGAAAATCGTGCAAACAGTACGATATAAAATCAACTTGGTCGATGTCTTCTAATGAAATACAAAAAAAAAACGATAATATATCTCCATTATCTATCTGACTGCGGTGCTGACTCTGCTCTCCGAGAAAATGGCTGCGATTCTTCTCCCCCGACGCGTCGCTTGCCGACTTTGCCTATCGCGACAGCCGTATTGTCGCAAAGCGGGCATGAAAACGGGAAACCTCCGGATCCAGTCGCTAAATCGAGTAATTCTAAAAGGAAGCCTATGGGGTCAAGGAAAGCTGATGGTGACCAGGGTCATCGCCAGACCGGGATCAGAAAGACAATTGTAGCAGCAATGCTGCAACTCGGAGTACTAGTCGTCAGCTGTGGTAGCGTCTCGAAGAGAAATGCGCCAGGTGGTGATGCACCTTCGCTGAAAAGTTACACAGAGAGCATCCTCCCCCGTGTATTAAACTGTTTATGCTAGGCCGGTACTGTGGCGGCTGCCAGTATGTAGAGTCCTGTGGGCCGTTTTTGCCGTCGCAAGTAGCTACTGCAGTCATATCTGCACCAGCTTGTCGATCTTCACGCGCTGACGACAATACAGCAACAGTCGTTAGCGCATTGTTCCCGAATAGGCAAGTACGGCATGGGCGTTTTGAAGCAGAAAGGCACCCTTATCAGCTCTGGAAACGTAAGGGTGTTTTTCAGCCCTAACTGGTACACGAAGCCCGCTTACACATTGGAGACTACAACAATAGAGTACTCTGCAGTGAGAAGGATAGTTAACACGAGTATAATGTACCGGTCCGGCCTAGGTGTTAAGATCAACACAAGGAAATAATTGCTGCAAATGGAAATCAGAAAAAAGAAGAAGTCAACGGACTACTCGAGGAGAGGCTGTCTGCAATGCAAGAAGTCGCATGTGAAGTGCGATGAAAAGTTCCCGACCTGCTCACGATGTCTGAAAAGAAGCACGGAGTGCAAGTACTTTACCAATTTCCTGCTTGAAAGCGCCACCTCCACTATCGAACAAAATACCACGTCCAAGACCACTATTGTCTGGGAAAACAACCAATTTACGAGCACGAAAGACAGGGAAGCGGTGGATGAAGTACTTTCATTACCAGGAGGCACCAGCGACCCGATTCGGGTCATAGCAGTCGATGAAAAAGCTAATATCTCACCGTCAAGCAGCATCACTAAGCTATCAACCACCAATAAAATACTCAATCCGACAGATGTCTTCCTCCCCGCCCCGATGTCCCCAACAAAGATTAAGACCCAATACAACTCAAGCGGAAATCCAGAAAATGTGACACCACTACCACACCAAAGCCTAATACCTTCTCCGTCTTTTCTAACCAATTTCAGTGGCAAGTCTCCTCACAACCTCTCCGTATCTGATTCGAGTGAAGTCGGCAGCCAGTTTTCGGTTTCCCACATAAAACTCAACGATCTCATATCTGTCGGACAGAGTGATCTGGACTACTTGAGCTCACTGGACAAAGAATACAAAACTATGACTTACTTATACAATGAGAAAACGTACCCGAACCTACATATTTTCGATATCCCATGGGATGGTGGTCCCATGTACTACTTCGTCGACACAATCAAGAAATACGACCCCATAGTTACCAACGGCGAAATTTCTTTGAACGAGGAATCCATGATCGATTTTACTTGGACACTGGCCAGAATAACCAAATTCTTCTATACCTTTGTTTTGTACTCAGAAACTTCCTTGATGTCTGTTTTGGATCTATGTTTCAAGTTGGGTACAAAGAGCTCTATTTTTCAAAGTATCCTCACCTACCATTGCTCGGTGCATGTGGTTAGAATTTACAAGATTACCAACAACGAAAACCTGGCAGACTTATGGGATGTCAACGTAAGAATACCAACGTTCAAACAATGCATCGATTATTTGAGAGAAGGTTTGGAAAATTCTCCCAACTTCTCAGACCTAGTCATACTAACTTTTGCTGTAGTCATAATATTTTCAGGTAATGCATCTGATGAGAGTTGGAGAGCTCATTTGAACGGATGTTACCAGTTGATTAGCAAATCTTCTACTCTCAAAAACTCAGCTAACTTGGATGATCCATTTGATGAGGCTGCATTGGTATTGTACGATATAATTGTTGAATGGTACAATCATACAGCTTCATTGGCCGCTGTGAGTGCAGGAAATGGATTTCTTGGACGAGATTTGACTCCGCTCAGGAACAACACAACCTCAAATATAGCAATTGCAAGCAACGGTGTGAATTTGATGGCAGGCCATTGTTCAGAAATTACAGATTTGATATCTACTATTCAGAAGTTTATGCACACCTCCCAAAAGAAAGGGCTAAAGCTATCCGGACTCAACTTTGTGTACTTTATTCTCAATGAAAATATTTCGAGAGATACAGCCGCAGAGATTACAGTCAATGGCTGTCAATTTCTACATCAGTTGAATAAGATAAAATATAACTATGAGTATGAAAGGCTAGATCTCGAAGACTACAAAATGGATCTATCTATAAAGTATTGTAACTTACTATACATGGATGGACTCAAATTATTCATCATATACTTCTTTATTGGCACAAGAGATAAAGCAACAATTAGACCGATCTTACGTGACATTTTGGATCTAATCTACTCTATGCCCTACCGTTCCTCTTGTGCAATCATTTGTCACTGGAATATCTATATTGGTGGATTAGTTTCCTTGTTAATCTCTGATTTTGAGATTTACGGTCATTTTGTTGGTATTTTGAAAGTTTTCCAACTAAACGGAATGGACGTTCAATCGATGGATATTCTCGAAAGAATAAAATCGATTTTATTCGAAAAGGACTATCGACAACTATTATCCGCAGACAATGACTTTGTTATTTACTAATTAATTACTTTTTTCTTTTTGCATATGTCTATATATAATGTATATTAAGCTAACGTCACTCTTCTTCACTGTCTTCTTCCTCGCTTCCCTCATCGCTTGAATCTGCCATTAACATTTCGATCCATTTTGCAACCTTTTCCCTAATTTCAGGCATGTTCTTGGACTCCTGAGAGTTCCACCAAGCAATGATGTTCTCGTCATCTAAGATATCAATGTCGTATAAAACAACTGCAATACATCCGAACAGCAATGCCTTATATTCCGCATCTAATTTGTGGCAGATATTTTGTAAAATCAGCAATAGATCAACCTGATCATCATCATCGAAAACTTGCCTTTCGAACATCTTACCCCATTGTCTGAATATCTTTTCTGCGGCATTCTTCACACCTAATGTATCTGTATCTACAAAGTGATTGACACGTTTGATCATAGCCAAGCATGAAGACTCACGAACTTCATGATAAGTGACGTTCATACTCATACGTAATGTGTTCAATTCTAGCATTGCGGTGTCCAAGTCATGGTTATTTTCCATAGCACGTTCAACTGTTGCAATTGCTTCAATGTCAAAACTTTCACCTTCATCTTCAGATACAAACCCACTTGCTGAAGAGTGCGTTCTTTTCTTTTTCTTATTCGTGTGGTGTACAGTAATTGCACTGGATGCAATAGATGAATCGGAGAGGTTGAGTTCTGCCATCTCATATACAATTCCGCCATTACCACCCTGAGAATCTTCGTCATCTTCATAAAGGAATCCTAGACCGTTATAGCCAACGACTGTTGGATCACGTAAAGCCAACTCGTCCACAACGCGTGAAGGGACATCAAACTCGCCGTCGTTATCTTTATCTTCATCATCATCTTCGTCCTCTTCCTCACTTGAGATTAAGGTACTGGATGTGGCGCTCCGAATTGGCTTCTTGATTATTCTTACGTTATTGGCAACAATGACGTTTTCATCGATCACCACACCAAAACCTATGACCGAGCCTGGGTTCAAGATGACATTTTTTCTAATGATAGCATCATTGGCAACAATTGCATGCTTGATTATACATCCGTCTTCAATGATCGCACCATCCCAGATGTACGAGTTCTCAACAACTACGTTTTTCCCTATTTTGCATGATCTACCAACAACAGAATTTTGTATTTCAGTCTCATCACCAATGAATGAGTCTTTACCAATAACCACACAAGATTGTAATTTACAAGATTGAGAAAGTATCACATCGCTTTCTTTGTAGATGTGTTGACTTCCGTAAGTGTATGTTTGATCTTCAAGCAAGTTCCTCTCAGGTACGATAGGATAGCACCATCTTTCAAGTACGTCTTGACAGATTCCATCGTATGTTTGCCAACTTTCAACTCTTGCTGAATATTGATCGGTGGTTATGTAAGAATAGATGTGTTTTTTCAATAAATCACTACCTAGAACACCCTTCACAAAATCAGATCTCAAGGTTTGATAATCGAAATTCTCTTGAAAAATTGTTGGAACAGTAGCTGTACAAATATCAACGTGGCAATCAATCAAGCTATTGTTCACTTCGAATTCTCCAATATCTTCCAATACTTCAGGATCTATATTGACCGATGTCTTTTTACCATTGATTGGTGGCAAATCTTGGTAATACAAACATCTGTTTGTTGCTTTATCCATGATAAAACATGCAGGCTCAATATTGGACCTTGAACGATGCATTGGAGCGGCTTGGGTTAGTACCATTGTGCATATGTAATCACGGTCACTTTGTTTGTATTTTTTGTGATCTTCCAGGACTTTGGTGATATCCACGTTTGTGACAACATCGCCAGAGATTAAGATAAAGTCTCCTGTAATCAAGCCTCTTGAATCAATATCTCTCATTGCGTCACCTACTGATCTGGACTCCTTCGATGGAATAGTTTGAATTTTCTTAAAAGGGGACGAAAGGCTAACCCACTTGGATTCGTCGATGTACTCCTGAATCTGATCTGCGTGGGAACAGCACATGACGTAAACTTCGTCAACAATGCTTGACTGTGCCAAAAACTCCAACGTGTACTCAATCAAGGGAACATTGGCTAAAGGTAATAAGCATCTTGGTTTAACGGACGTCAAAGGCATGAATCTTGTCTGGAAAGAATCAGCCAAAACGATGGCCTGTATTTTCGGCTCATCTTCAGTCTCCTTGTTCTGCTTTGGAGGCATGACTGAGTTTAAAGTTTTGCTGATAGAGGTAATGTACTTGCAAAGAGAAAGCTTTCCGACCGTCTGCCTCTCAAACGCTGAGTCAATAGTCTAGTCAATACTTCAAGAATTTTTTGCTTTCTCAGGAAGAGAAAAAAACACTGAAGTCGCTGACATGATGAGGGTGAAAAATTGGTGAGGTGAGGAAACTGGAGGTTTGATGTGTTATCAGGGAGCCGGTGGGATATTTAGAGAATGGAGCTTAGGTATTAAACAGGTGTTTATATATAGGTGTTATAGAATTAGGATGAGAGTTTATAAAGGAATATTAAAATGTTCTTAAAAAAAATAAATAGAAAAGAGAAGAAAAGCAGCAAAGAACAGCAGTGATGAGAGAAGAAGGGTGTCGAATAGGAAATAAGCTATGCCGATACGAGATCGATTGGAACTGAAGCTGGCAGTACCAAATTCAAACTAGTGAAATCAAACACGTACAATGTATTTGAGAAGTTCTGATTTTTTTTTCTTCCTCTTCTTTTTTATATCAAAATGTTAGAGATTGAAAGCTGTTCCTTTAAGATTGCGGTAAAGGAGTGTGTGGTAAGGTATATAGTTTTAAAAGCTTTGTTTCATTTTTATTTTCCACCATTTATAATCCGGAGTTTTCTGTTTTTTGTTCTTGTTTTTTGTTTTTGTTTTTTGATACTTGATTTTCAGTTTCATTTTTTCAATGTGGCAAGCACAGCTGACCGGCAAACCAGAGAACACATTCAGTTCAGGTCGAAAGCGTACTTGCTCCTTTGTCTTAGTTGCTTACCCCATTTCATGAAGGAAAGAGGGCAGAGGATCAAGACGACGGCAAACAAGCCCAAGAGAAGGCCTGCCCAGTTTGTGCCCATATTGTGAAACATGAAAGTGGCAAATAATGGGAAAACAGCACCAAAGGCAGATCTGAGGAAAGAGTTTGCAGCCATGGCAGAGGCGGCGAAAACCAAATAGGCGTCAATAATGTAGTTCATTGAAGGGTTGAAAATTGCAATCAAACCGAAACCTGTGAATATACCGGAAGCGGTGGGGGCCATCCAGTGGACGGTTTCATGATAGTTACCGGTCCAGCAGAACCATAGCAAACCGATTGGGAAGCAGATACCACCGGCCAACATTGGCGGTAATCTGTTTTCAGGAATGATCTTACCGCCGCTTTCCTTCAGCTTCCTGACATAGGCCTTTTCAGACCAGATACAGTACAGGCCACCAAGGAATTGGCCAATCACCAGACCGAAATATGGCAACTCTGCGACACCTCCGGACATACCGTAACCTTCAGCAAAAACAATAGGGTATGCGCTCAAGAATAAGTAAAGCATACCGTAGATGAAGGCGTTGTAAAGAGTAATGAAGAACAAGATTGGTTCCTGGAACAACATCTTGATCGGTCTGGAAAGATTGTTTTCAACAATTTCAGACAAGTTGAGGGAGAACTCATCGTGAGGAGCGTGAATACCCCAGTTGCCTGTCCTTCTTCTGATTTCTCTGGCCTTTTCGACAAGGATAATTGGGTGGTGTGTTTCTATTTCAAACAAGATGATCAAGACGAAGGAAGCGGCAGATAGGATACCGGTGATGAATTCTGTCCATCTCCAGCCCAAGGAATGATTTTTCACAATGAAGCCTCCGATGAAAGGAGCCATCAATGGCGCCACGAAGACACACATGGAGAAGATGACGATGGCGGTACCACGGGTCTCGTTGCCGAACATGTCGGCAAAGGAGGCCGGGACGACGACCAACGGAGCAGCACCCAAGCATCCGGCAAAGAACCTACAGATGAGAATGGACTCCAATCTGTCGCTGACAGCGACGGCGAAGTTGAAACAACAGAACGCCAAGGAGGACATTACGAGGACCGGTCTTCTACCGTAGAGCTCGGATAGGGGCGCCCAGATGATGGGACCCGTGGCGAAGCCGAGAACGTACAAGGTGACAGACAAGGTAGTGACAACATAGTGGACATGGTAGATTTTCGAGAGGGGCAAGACAGCCTGAGCAAAGATAGCGGAGCCGAACGCGATGCAGAAGGTGTTTGCGCCGATGATGGAGCACTGGATCAGCTTCTTCATGACGGGCCAGTTGTGCGGGTGTAGCGGATCGTCGTCGCCGTCAAACGCAACGGAGTACAGGGACGAGTCTGGGAGAAGCGGGGGGTAGTCCCTGTCCTTGCCCATTCTGGGGATCGGCGTCGACGTGTCGATCTTCAAGTTGTCTGCGCCGGTCAATCTTCTCGACAACTCTCTCGATAAGTTCGAAGACGTCTCGATGCGCATCAACCTCGAGTCATCCGACTCCATCGACCCCCGTTCGAGGTCTCCGTCGAACTTCTCCACGTCGCTATTGACCAGTGGAGGCACGTCGTCGTCCTCTGGGGACGACGACGAGCTTCCTTGACTTGCGCCAGCGGCGTTCGTGATCGGAGTGGCGGTAATAGACACAGGCGGAACTGCACTAGCCGCATTCAAGTTTTCCTTTGCGGGAGGATTGTCAGCAGCAAGAGTCATATTCTTTAGGCAGGGCTGAAGATATAACGATTCCTGGCTCGGTTTGTCTCTCAAAACACTGATGACACGTGAAAACAACAGAGAAGAACAGAAGAACGGAAGAACTGAAGAACAGGGAAGAGAAAGAGGAAGAGAAAAGAGCGGAACAGTACAGCCAACCTCCTAGTAAGTAGCAAGTATCAGGCCAAGCCGGGTGCTGGAAAGTTTATCTGCACGCCTAAGCTGTCTCTTGTTGCCTTTTTCCTTCTTTTTTTTTTTCCGTGCGTTCTGTCCGGGGCAATAGTCTTAGCCGCTGTGAGATGACAACGCCCACGGGGCGCCTGGGGACAACGGCGGCACACGAAAATGCCAGAAAACCGCCGAGCCTGCGGCTGCTTGCGGCAGCCGGTGGCGCCTTGCGTTTGCCCCACTTCCGCCTTGCTTCCGCCTAGCAACTGCCAGGTCCCAGCCGGTTGCTAGGGCGTGGGGCGCGCAGAACCCCGGTCGGATACAAGCAGCTGTCAACAGCGGGCGCGGCGGAAACGGGTTTGTCGACGGCGCCTAGTGTCATCTGGCGCCCTTTGGCGCCTTTTGATGCTTTGTGGCGCATGGGGCGCGTCTGAGCATAGCGGCTGTTGCCGAACGGGGCCTAATTGCGTCCGCGAATGCGGCTTCTCGGGACGAGACGGGGGACGAGCGGGGCGGCTTATTTTTTTCAACCATCATTGCTCCGAGTTTTTCATCCTATTTCAAATTCCGCTTCCGAGAGGGGGGGAATAAGATAAAGAGCAATTACGTCAGCAAAAAAGGCTTTTGGGTCGATCGGCGTAGCAAGGATTTTGATGAGCATTGTGAAGCTGGGCATGGAAATGGAAATAGAGGTAGAAGCTGAAGGCCCACGTAGACAACTACTACGTCAAAGTCCTGGCATAATCGCCCCCGCACATGCCATCAGTCACGCCTACGCTTCAATCGCACACACATGTCTGACCCCCCTCAACCGCCACCTGCACAGCACACGTCGTCGCTCCCGCAGACACTCTACCAGAAGCTCTCGGAGTCGTCCCACCCGGTCGCCCTACTCTCCTTCTTGTTGCTCCGGCTCTTGCCGATCGCTATCTACCTCTTCGGCATGCTCTTCACGTCCAACTACATCCTGCTCTTCATCACCGTCATCCTCCTCCTTGCCGCAGACTTCTGGAACGTGAAAAACATCTCTGGCAGACTCCTCGTCGGCTTGCGCTGGTGGAACGAGTCCAATGAGCTGGGGCAGTCTGTTTGGGTCTTCGAGAACGCAGACCCAGCCAGATACATCAACCCGATCGATTCCAAGGTCTTCTGGGCCTTGATGTACCTTGTCCCGACCGTGTGGACCGTCCTCGCCGTCTTCGCCGTCCTCAAGCTCGAGCTTCTCTCCCTCATCTTGGTAATCGTCTCCATCTCCCTCTCCCTCACGAACACCATGGCCTACACCAAGTGCGACAAGTTCGGCAAGGCCAACAACATCGCCAACGAAATGCTCTCCTCCGTCGGGGGCTCTCTGTTCAGCCGTCTCAACTTTTTCTCTGGATTCTTTGGGAACTCCTCGGCTCCTTCTCCTTCTTCTTGATAGATCACTACATAGCATGTTTACACGTATCTCTACGACCCGCCAATCTTGAACTTCAGGTACGACTTGTGCGCAACCTTGTTCCCGCGGTCCCCTCTCCATCGCTCGCCAATCACATCCTCCTCCTTCACAAGGCCCCCACCTTCCTTGCTGATCTTCACGTAGCAGCTGTCAATGTCCTTCCGCATCATCGCCACCTCCGCTTCGCTCATCATGCTTCCTTTCGTTCGTATCCCCCTCAACCGGAGACTCTTCTCCATGTACTCCCCGGAAATGATGCCCAAAATTATCTCATAAATCTCCCGGTCGAGACTCATGTTTTTGGTGATATTTACAATCGCCTTCTGCAAGTCCGGAATCTCAACCCCAAGCGGAATCCGACTGACAACCGGGATCGGGTCAACCAACATCCCCACACTCAACAACAGCTCCTTCACAAACTTGCTCCGGCTCATTGAATAGTCAAGTAGATAGTCCCACAGCTCCTTCTCGTTGACAGACTGCACAAATGTTATCGCCTTCGATGGATCCTCCATCTTATCAATGATCAACGTCAATGCCTTCCGGTTCTCTCCGATTTTGCTCAACAAGTACACAAGCTCCTCATTACACTCGTACTCTTCGCACACTTTGATGGCGTCATCAATGGAATATTTCTTATGGTCTTTCAAAAAGCCCTTCAATTCTCCCCTGTTGAATTTCGCATACATGCGAATCATCTCGTCCTCGAAGTCTTTGATCAAAAGCTTGTCCATCTTCCCCAACTCTTTCAAGTAAATATAGTTCACAATCTCAAGGTCACTTTTCTCGAAAACTCCTATGATATCCCAGGGAACAACCTCATGGCTGTTTTCAACCAGTATCTGAACATTAGTGAACAATGGGGTCTCCTGTTCAAGTCTGTCCAACTCGTTGTTCCCCAATAACTTCCTATCGACGCCAATTAGGATAATCTGCGGTAACATCTGAAGATATTTTCCGATGAGATGGTATTCATCCAAAAACTCCATCAAATTTTTATCTTTTAGAATAATCAGCTGCTTCACACAAAGCTCGGGCTCATCGAGTTCTAAACTATTGGCTATGTATATTTTTCTCAAACCTCGAACTTCGTCTTCATCTTTATCTTCGTAATCAAGAAGCACTTCATTGATGTGCAATTGTATATCTTGTAGATCAAACAGCCTGTGATCCCACTGTTCCAAATAATGAATCAGCTTGTCATAATCCCTATTTTTCAAAAAATTATGTAAAAGCAACTCATAATACTCGTCAGCTATTTGCTTGTCACTCTCAAATTTTTGTACCGGCAACATGTCTGGATACTTGCTGAGAACTCCATCTTCTTTAAATATTTTTAAAAAACTGTTCCATTCTTCAACTACAGTATCAATGTATGTCATCTTTTCTTCATCATTTTCAAATTCGTCACCTGCATCGATATTCAATACTTTTTGAATGAATTCAGATGCAGCATTCCAGTTTTTGTCCTTAAAGTATACCTCTAATTGCTTCTTCCCAATCTTTAGCTTCTCCAATCGATCCAACCATAAGCCGCTTAATACCCACGCATCAAAATATCGTCTTTTGGAAAGATACCAAGTGAGTTTATCATGTAAGCTGAACTCTTCAATAATTATGGCATCATTTGCACAAACTAAGAACCACTTCATCTCAGCCTTCGACTCCTCGGTTCCCTCAACGCTATACTCTAGTAGCTGGTAATCGTTCATCCCTAGCCCTTGATAACGCTTCAATACTAACTCGTCGACACTCAATTCATCAAACGTAACACCATCTAAAATTTTCAGTTCAGGTGAAAAATACTGGTTCTTCCCAATCTTCGGTAAATAATTCAATACCATCAAATCGTTGTTGAATTCGGAAATACCAGCAATCAAACAATCCGATAGTTTCTCATGGTATATTATCTCTACTCTCTTTTCATCATAATGTAGCTTGAAACTCGAGGCAGCCGTACTCAAGACATTGCTGGTACTATGACCACCGCGGTGAAACCCACTACTGACTTCTCCGCCTCTGTCATTTTTCTTGGTGCTTTCATTGAAAATCTTAAGATACCATGCATGATCCACCCAACCAATCAATATTCTATCCATGTCAACAAATTGAATTTTCGGCCAGTATAACTCTGGTCGGCTCATTCCAATAGGAACCTTAATATGCAATAATTCATTCCTCGTACTCACCTGTCCCACAGTGATTCCCTTGCTGTTACACCAAACTAGAAGATCGTTCTCGGACTTTATCATCGTGACACATTCTCCATCTTTATCAATCACCGTATCTACCCGCTGGCCTAACCAGTTCTTCGAACAGTGCAATAAATCTCCACTGGTACCACCACAGAAAAACGATTTGGTCTTACTGTACGGTTTACTTAGTGCTACTGCATGGATTGGACGCTTGAAATTATATTTTACCATTTCAGAGTCATTAATCATCAAGCCTGATGCTGGATCGTCGTGTACCAAACCGAGAATGACCGTTCCATCCATTGAGCAAGTTGCAAAATATTCACCATCGTAATCGGCTGAAAGAATGGATGCTGTGTGTGCCTTGAATATTTTGATCGGTGTGAAATCTGGCTTGCATAAGAGTACAATTCCAGAATGTGTGGCAAAGATAAAAAGCTTCTGATGTATGAAACAAGTACTCACAGGGTCTTTGTGGAAAAATCTCGGAGGAAGTTGTGTAAGTCGTTTGTATTTCAAAATGGGAGGTTCCTCGTTCTCTCCTTCGGTTTCCTCCGTACCTTCAGTTTTCGTGGTATCTCCATCATCAGTTTCTTCTACGTCGGTATCCACAATTTCTTTATCTGGATTGGCTGTCACGTCGTCTTCGAGGTGACTCTCTGGTTGTACTCTGCTTCTGTTGTTTGTCTTATCTTTTATTTCCTCAATGGATTCCATGGTCGTGTCAGCCACTTCATCATTGTAGGCATGGTCGTTCATAGGTCCATTATCATCACCGATTTGTTCTTCTGGCATTATAGCAATGTCGGTCAATGCTTAGAATGATGTGGGCTTCCTACAAATTGCAGAAAAGTTAAAACCTGTCTTCCCCTTCTTCATTTCGATAATGCCCGAAAAATCTTGATAGTACACACGCTCATTCCGGGACGAGTCCGCCGCGTAATCTTTGCAGCCTTCAATCTTGTCATCTTTTGCCATCTTATCTTAAAAACTTGTTTCCCCCTGCCTTGAAGTTATCTGCAGCATACAACTTTCCGGCCCACCAACTATGGCAAGAGCTATCAAGGGGATGCTGATCGAATGTGATCCCTCGATAAAATCTTTGGTCGTTAGAATCGACCAAGATTACAGAGATATTGTCATTGAAGAGCTTGACGATACGCATCTGCTAATAGATCCATCAAAGTTGACGTTCATCAAGAAAGAGTTAAACAGGATACTTGCAGATAATGCATACAATCCATTTGATGATGAAGACGCACAAGCAGCTGCTGTGCTTGGATGAAGTTATAATGACATGTATATACACCTCAAGTACAGCTCATAGAATTTTTCTTTTTTATCAAGGACAAAAAGATTTTTAATACATTTTATAAAGTTAATACGGAATAATATTTACAAATTTGACGTGACTACCGAAGATGCTGTATCTGCATCCAATGGGTAGTCTGCCATCGCTTCAATATCCTTTTGGATATCCCTAAGATCATCCAAGTTTCCATTTTCATCTTCCTCGTCATCGATAAACAGGAGTTTCACTGTTTCTACCCAAATTTTGTTCAAATATTCAACATCATACAATTCTGCTATAACTTCGCCCTTACCTGAAGCAGTGACGCTATCGTAGAATGAGGTGTACTCATTTTGAATTTCCTCTTGTATACCATCGAGCAAGAACGTACTCGTTCTATTGTCCCTTATGTAATCTTTAATTAACGATTTCAATCTTGGTAGCTCTGATCTGATATTGGAGATTAGCTTTTCATTGATTGGCTCAACCTTTTCTGCAGTTAGTTCTTCAAGTGGGATACTGAACAGGGGCTGCACAAAGGTTTTAGAAGTGATCTTAATAAACTCATGCACAACATTTCTAAGTTCAATCTGTAATTCAATACGGCAATCAACATAATCATTAACAACTTTGGGTATCGACCCGAGGATGAGATTGAACAAACTTTCGTGCTCTGTTGATTTCAATTCTATCTTTCTATTTCTTTCTAAAAACTTGGTGTATAACTTTTTGAGTCCACTGAAGTCCAATGAGGTTTCCTTTCTAGCATGCTCGATTTCGAAAGTGTTGATATATTCTTTGAAAAGTATCAATGATCTAATCTCATAAAGTTTGCAGTCAATGGAAGAGTTATTGCTGAAGTTGGATTCCAATGAAAGTAATGAAAGATGGACAATAGAACTCGTTATGTCATCAAAGACAGACTGGTTCAAAAGTTGATAAATTTTCGTCAAAAGTTTGATAGAATTGATGATTGGAGGATATATCATGTTTGAGTTGAGTATTATGTTATCGTCGATGTAATCTGCGTTTGTGTTTATATCCGAAGTAGTGGCAGCTGGTTTATTACTGATGATAAGTTCTTTACCGGTCTTTTTGTAGTTGACGATATTTGTTTCCACGAATTTGTGGATTCTAAAAACCAATCGAGTTTGAGTGTCCTCGAGAATCGGTTGCAAAAGCTCACTATAGTCGATCCTGTTCTGCTGCATGGCCAGATACTGTGAGAACTCCGTGGTATCATTCTCCATTTCGGTGTATGATCTTAATAAGCTGACCATTTCGCATAAGGAATTGATGTCTGACTCCCGCAATATCTTGTTTCTCAATAGATAATAAAGCGGGTCTAACAACAATTCAAAAAACTTGTGGGCAGCAGTCAAGTTTGCCGAATTGTCGACAGTTTCGGTGATTTCATTCGGAGGAAGAAAAAAAAGGTTTTTGAAAATGTCAAACTCTTTTTCGATGAGCTTGGCAAAGAATTTCAGATTCGAGTTTGCCAGATTGAGTAGGTCTGTGTTGAAGTTAACGCTGTCCCTCATGTGGGGCTGGATGACGTATGTATTGACCAGGCTGCCTCTAGTTTTGAAGTACTGGTTGTAAATATCGTCTAGTAGGTTGAAATAATCGTCATTGCCGTTAATTCTTTTGTAGATTTCTGCGAAGAGGTTGTAGAAAGAGGATAGGTTATCTGAAAAGTTTTTGCTGATCAAGGCGTCAATGACTATCGAGTTGTCCTTATCCTTTGGTAGCTCGTTGATGGTGATAATGACCTTCGACTCCACGGTTTTCAAGTAGTTAGTGAGGTAGTTTCGAATCAAAGTGAGGGCCCGGATCATACATTGCTTGAACCTGTACTTGTAGGAGTCAATATCCTTGTACTTTGCATGTGCAGGATCATTCACCGATTGCAAACACGTGTCCAATTTGGATAGGATGTCGTTCTGGAAGCTCGACTTGAGGACGATCTTGGAGTTGTTGGCAGTGTTGAGACGCTTCACGATCGACTCTAGGTCCTGGAAAATGGCAAACTTCTCCCTAAGGTCATTGTAGAGGGTTTCGTAGGACTCAAGCTCGTCGATCAAGGTTGTCGACTCCGACTGGAAATCTCGTGTCTGGATCGTGACGTTCTTGTGTATACTTAGCAAGGACTCCAACTGCGACACGATGCCCTCGACGTCGGTGACAAAGGCGTCGTTCTGCGCCTTTGTCTGTGTGAGGAAGTCCCTGAACTCCTGGGCTTTGCACACCAACAGGTCATTGTTGAAGTTCGACTCGAGGTCGTTGATGACGATCTCGTCGTCCAGGTCGAAATCGATGTTGTTCTCGTTCTTCTCCTGTTCTCTCTGCCATATGGCTGCCTTTTCCCTGTCCGTGAGTGGGGTGATGGCGAGGTGTTTGTCAGTCTCCTGCTGAGCAACGCTGCCCTCCCCGGGTGCAAACACACACGAGTTAGAGCGGCGGTGTGTCGGTGTGTCTGGTACTATAGGACCGGATCTGCTGAGCTGCTCGTACTGGTCCAGAATGGGCACGTTGAACGCAATTCCCGACACCACGGAGCCGGATCTGTGTCTTGCCATCTGTATCTGCTTCTCTTGTGCGTGGTTGTTTTGGTGCTAGCGCATAGAGGTCCTGCTAGCAGAAGATATATAGATACACCTGACAAACCTGTCTGCATTTCTACATAAGTAGATCCATCGTCCGTCCGACCTGCCGTCTCGCGTTCTCCGCAGCCACGCTACCGCCGCCAGCAGTCGCCGGCCCAGTCGAACTTCCAAGCCGGGCTCCCAGCCGGAGCCCCCGCCGAAAGCCCCCCGCGGGCCACCAGCTCGCCCACGACTGCAAGCGCCGCCGCCCGCCCGGCGCCCGGCCACAGCGCCGCCCGCACCGTCTTCATGGGCACGGGCAAGGGCCCAAGGTGGCCGGCGAAAACCGCCCGCACGAGCTCGAGCGACATCGACAAGGGGCGGACATCCACTGTCGCTCCTGGGCCCATAGAGGGGAAGCCATCCACCATGGCGACGGCACCCTGCTTCACGAGCTTCTCCAGCACACACGAGAGCAGAAACTGCTTGCTCTTACGAAACTGTGTCGCCTTCCAGCGGCTATACACGAGCTCGTCGTGCATGAGTCCGACACTACTCTCGACAAACCCCCCTAGCACAAGCCCGTTCAACACGACAGTCACCCCGTACGTGCCATACACCTTCTCGAAGGACACCTCCGGTGGCAAGGATTCCCCCTGGGCCTCCCGCACGAGCGCCCGCACCACGGCCAGCTCCAGCTGCTCCGCCGTCGCCACACGCACGCCCACGGGTCGCGACAGCGTGTCGGCGGCCCACTCCGCAAGCGGGACGCCCACAGATTCGTCGGGGGACCCGCCAGAGCCGCCCCCGGCGGTCTTTGTCGGCGGTACAAGCACCCGCAGCTCTTGCTCCTCGGCGTCGAGGTCCACCACTTCGAGACTCCGGCGGGGGGCGGCGGGGACGCTGCGAGCCTGTTCCACTGGTTCCACCGAACTCTCTCGTCTCTCCAAAGACCGCAATGCCTCCATTGCGTCCTGCGAATGCAGGTCGACGACCCACGGGCTCTTCATTGTCTCCCTCGTACGGAGCACACTCCGCCACCACTCCATTTGTCGCAGCAGCTCCCCGCCCCGCTTCGCCGCCACAGAGACCCGGTCGGCCCTCATGGCAACTACACCTGTACCATGATTCGTGCCCACCCGCCTCACCGTACCGTACACACACACACACCACCCGGCACGCACACCAAAGCATGCCCCCTCCACCTCCATCATTGCCCAAACGTATTTGTCGACGCTGGCCTCGACGCGGCCATCGTCGTGCGAGCCGTCATCGACAAGAAGGAGCCAGTCCTCGTCCCGCTGCTCGCAAGATAGTACTTTACCAACCACGCAGAGCCGCTGGACTGGCCAGTTGCCAAGCATCCTCACGTTCTGCCGGTCCGCCTTGAACCCCTCGTTCATGTACACCTCGGAGACCTTCTTGCTCTGGAGGATGTCCAGCACACACAGGTCGGCGTAGACGCCCGCGTGCATCGTCCAGCAGATATAGAAGACCTCCGGAACATAATAGTCGACCACACACTTCTCCCCCCGCTTGCTCAGCTCGCAGACACGAAAAGAGACACGGGTGTCGTCCACCGCGTTGTCGAGGGACGCATTCTCCCGCAACCTCCTCTTGGCGGCACGTATGAGCCGCAAGCACGTTTCATCCTTTGACATATTTGCATCGCCGGGTCAGCAACCTCTTGTCCAGCCGATTCCTCCCCTCTCCCGCCCCACACTCTCAAACACCTTCTCTCTCCCTCACCATCTTCGACCCCCTCGATTCATGTAGGAAAAACTGCTTTTTCTCACTCCTCGGCTTTCTCCGACCTTTCTTATCGTTCTTCACTTTTGCAATCTTCTTCTTCTTCTTCTTCTTCGTCTTTTTTCCCTTCATCCCATTCATCATCCCACCTCGTTGCAGCCTCCATCCATCCAATTTCTGAAGAAGTGCAGAATGTCCGCCTCCCCAATCACATGCCATATTTTGGACACCACGGTAGGGCGTCCAGCCGCCAACGTCCTATGTGAACTCACTTACCTATCCACCCCTTCCTCGTCGGCAATCGCAACGGCACACACAAACGCCGACGGCAGAGTCAAAAAATGGTCTCTTGTCAACCCATCAGACGCATCCACCAACTGGATCACCAGCGAACTGCGTCCGGGATTGTACAAGGTCAGGTTCAACACTTTGCAGTATTTCTCCAGTATGCAAAGAGAAACTTTCTTCCCATACGTAGACATTGTCTTCCAGATTTCTGACTCACCAGACGCCCACTATCATATTCCATTGCTTTTGAGTAACTACGGTTACTCGACTTACAGAGGTAGCTAAGAAATGTCATTTTTGTTGAATGAAATATATAAATAACTACATAATGGTTCATAATTTTTGTATAGTGATAATAAATATGACGAAAAATGGGAATAAAAATCAGAGAACTAGAAACAGAAATTCAAAAAAGTCAAGGATTAAGAATGAAAAAAAAAAGAATTAGAATAAATTACCAAAATAACAAGTTTTAATACCATAAAAAAAATTGAAACAAGAAAAGTAAATCGGGAAACAAGTGCAGTTGGGGGTCTAATTTAAAACTCAAACTTCGAACGTATGTGTGTATTGTTTACTTGCATCATTGACCACCATTTCATTCTTCTTGAACTCATTCAACTCCATCCTGATTGCACGGATCTCCCTCGGATAGTAGGTCATCATAACATAGACCTTCTTCATGTCGGGATTCGAGCGATCGTAGATTTCGTTGCTAAACGTCACACCGTACTGAGCATCATCAATAAATCCAACATCAACTCTCTTTGTATGAAATAAATGAGATTCATCTTCTTCATCCTTCATACAGCCTTTCAAACTATCGGCCATTATTTCCCCATGTCTAGGTTCATAGTTTGCTGGCAGAATATGCTTTGTTTTCAGGTTGTGGAAAAACTCGCCATCATAGTCAAGTCCAGATTGTAACTCAAAATCTGTATCATCATCATCTAGAATACTCTTGTTGATATATGATGTGCTTTCAGCGTCAGACTCATGTCCAGTATGGTTACTGTTAGCGTCGTCATCGTCAAAGCTGATATCAAAACGTTCCCGCAATCTAGCAAATGGTATCTTACGCCCTAATTTGCGTACCATTTTATTCCTTTCGTCCTTAGTTCTAATACTACCCCATGAGGATTTTTTCACTACGCTCTTGGTATCATTTGTAGGAACAGAGAGCTTCATCGTGCCATGTTCGTCCTTTTCAGTATTAGACTTACCTGTCGAAGTAGTAGCATTTGTAGTTGCACTCCTATTGGTATTGGTTCTTTTCAGCTCGGAATTGAAAAAATTAGTTTCTCCTAAACCGACAATGGTCGATAAGTATCCCAATTCTAAAACAACATGATCACAGCCTTGCTTTTTGGCTACCGAACTATCTATCTTACTAATGCTGGCCATAGAAGTATCAAAATCATCGGTTTCTGAAAGATCTGAAGTCTCCGGCGTTTTCACCTTTAGCAATTGATGAGTATCATTTTTCTCCTGAGTTATGCGATTGCTCGCCTTATTCATATCCTCGTTAGCGGAGAAGAAGCTGCTACTGTTACTCTTCAAAGCAACCAAAGAATTTTTGGCTGACTCGGTATTTTTGTTGGACAATGGAGTCTTCAAATCGGTCATATAATTGTAATTTTCAGTCTCTCCAGAGTTGAAATCGGAAATAGTCCTGTTGGATAAGGGTAAATCTGTGTTTGACAACGTATTGTATGACGAATCGGCTTCTGTTGCTTCAGTAACGGGACTGAAAATTCTCGTATTCTTAGGGTTTGATGGGGTGGAATTCTTGTGGTCGGGTATACCGGAACTAGAGACTTCAGCTTCTTTACTGCTAACAGTGGTTGGATTCTTGTTAATGTTCAACGAACTTCTTGAAGAAGTGGAAGGTATTTTCATACCTCTCGCATCTATGGATGACGCTCTAGATGTACTCTGAGATCGATCAGTGCTAGTGCTATTCCTGGAGCTCGATCTGATTAGAGAGAGTCTACGAAGAGAAAACTTTGAGTCCTTTGGAGATGAAACGGGAGATCTGTCAACAGGTGACACATCCTTGGTTGATTTTGAACGAGAAAAAATTCTTCTGAAAAATCCTTTCTTTTGCTCTGAACGAGGAGAAGATTGGATATTTTCAGGTACTGGTGTTGCACGAGGAACTGGGGTCAAATTAGAAATGTCACTAGTGGCAGGAGTTCTGTATGCAGATGTCTGAGTTGGGATTGGTTTGATGGGTGATGGGGCAGCATTGGTAGGGACGTTTCTAACTGCAGCCTTTGCGGCAATTGCAGCATGGTTGTAGCCGACCTTTTGCTTTTGTTGTGCATGGAGTTGAGTTGAATTGGTATGAGTAGGTGGAGTTTGGCTAATAACAGAAGTATCGTCTAAGCCTTCTGCACTTGAAATATCAGTTAGGGGAGACACTATGTTATTTTTAGAATTGGAGAGGGATTGCTTTACTGGAGTTCTATATGTGCTAGATGAAGATTCTGAGGTTGTTGTGTTTGTAGTTGAAGGAGACGACTTACCTGGAGTTTGGCCCCTGGAAGAGTTCGTGTTTGTGTTTGTATTTGAGCTTGAAGTCACTGCATTTGGGATTTCTAGAGTATTCAAGTTCAAAGTAGGGTTTGAATTCGAATTGGAGTTTGCGTTTGAATTTGCACCAGAGTTTGGAGCAGAGTTTGAGTTGGAGCTGGAGTTGAAGGCTGCACCATTAGTGTTCGGGTGGTAGTTGTTGGAGCTAGTTGGGGTTGTATGAGGACGGTTGGCCGGTGCATAGAACGATCTATTAGCAGGACGCATGGCCAAGTTGGAAGCCGAGCGGGACGCCTGGGTAGGAATATTTAAGTTCGAAGAAGGGGCCTGAGGGTTGATGTAAAAGCCGGAGGTTGATCTAGTAGGCTGATGGGGTCTCATTTGGTGTTGATGTTGTTGAGAGGGAGACTGAGATTTGGAATGGGCATATTGTTTCAGTCTTGGGTCCATGCGAGGTACGGTTTTCCTCTTCTGATTCGGATTCATCTGCTGCATGTTCTGTTGCTGTTGAGGATACTGTTGTTGATACTCCTGGTAGGATTGTGGTTGTTTCTGGAATTGAGGGTATTGTTGCTGTTGCTGCTGCTGAGGCCTGGTTTGCTGGTACTGTTGATATTGGGGGTACTGCTGCTGATACTGCTGGTATTGCTGGTACTGCTGCGAGTTTTGTGGGTACGCGTTCGCATGCTGTTGTTGTTGTGGGTACTGCTGGTACTGTTGGTACTGTTGGTACTGTTGGTACTGTTGGTAAGGCTGCTGACGGCGTTCGCTGTGGGAACGATGCGATCTTGTATTCTGTCCCTGATTTCGAGGTTGTTGTCGGTGGTGAGTCAGCTGCGGGGTGGATGCCGTGAAGCCGTCAGCGGCGGCGCTGTAGTTGCGGCTGTTTCTGTTCATCTGGTTGTAGACAGGCTTGGCCTTTGGTTTGCGGACGAACTTGTCGTCGATGTCGAGCATTTCCGAGACGGAGGAGGACCGAGGGATGATGTGGTCGAGCTGGTGCTGGGACGCCGAGTTAGCCGACGCCATCGAAGAGACGGAGTATCTGTGGCTGTTCATGGCTGGTTTCGTTCACACCGCAGGTAATCTAGTCTATTCCAGCTGGTGTGTGTGGAGGGTTCAGAAGATACAGCAGTTGCGGCGGGCAAAGTCTATTTATTTATGCAAGGCTGAATAAAGGAACAATGTGACGGTTGGGCTTTGGCTGTCAGTAGATTGTTGAGTGAGGGTCTAGAGCCAGTTGAGAAAAGCAGCTTATCGAGAAAAACAAAAAGCCGGACGACAGGCTTTAGTGTGTGAGGGAAAACGGGATGAGATGGAGAGGGGCGATGGGCCAAGGGGGCGTAGTCTGGTGTCGGGGTGGTTGGGGGGTTAACGTAGTAGCAGGTGTGTGCGTGTGTTAGAACCTCGTGCTGTTGCAGACGATGTCGGTATTGTTGTGTGGGAGAAAGATAGCCTAGGCGGCGGCTGCGTGGAGGTAAGTGTGCCTTTGTGTCTTTGTGCGATGTCTTTGTGCTATATATAGCAGCGGGCAGGGCTATACAGAGGGTTTTGCAGCGGGAGCAGAGGCGGGTCCGGGGGGAAAAGCGAGTGTGGGTGTCGTTGTGATGTGGGTCTGACAAGGGACGAAGGCGCCCCTGCACACGAGGTGGCGGCACGACGGCCCTGCGAACAACACGGAGCACGACAAAAGACCAGGGCAGCAGAGAGGCCTGCCTGTGCAGAGCCAACAGGCAACGCACCGACTCGCCGGGGCGCCCAGGGCGTGCTTCTCCAGGAAATAGCGATAGGGGGAGGCGATCGCCCGATTGTTCTTACATAAGCTAGCGCCCCGTCACCGCTTAAATATAGCAACTGCGGCGACGACGAGACTGCCTGCCGCGACAAGAAACGCTGTCGCGGCGTCGACGTCGGCGGCGCGTCGGCCATCGCCACGGGGCACGGAGATAGAGAGGTCGCTGGAGAAAGGCTCGTAGTAGTACCTGCGGCGGGCGACAGGGCCTGCGTCGACGCCGAGCGGGAAGCGGCCTGGCTCGTGGTAGAAGGACGCGGCGATGGGGCCCGCAGCCGACGCGTCGACGGGACACTCCCAGTAGAGGCTAGTCCAGGGAGAATGTGGGTGCGACAGCTGTGGGGGCTCGTCAGTTTCTGCCAGAAGGGGCTCCGGGTATCGGAGATGCAACGGGACGACGAAGGAGCCGTTGTGGGCGGCGACGCAGGCCGGGTCGACGAGGACGTCGGCGGTGCTGCCCCACTCGGCGACACGGTGCGCCGGGAGCTCGAGATCCATGCCACCGTTGCTGACGCTGTGAAGGCCAGCGAGACACGAGTGGCCGCTGTCGGCGAGCCGCTGGATCTCGTAGCGGTCGAGAATGTACTCCTGCGAGAGCGCTATCTCGGCGTGGAGGCGGCAGGCGGCGGTGTCGGTGATGTGTTCGTCGTGCGGGAGGAAGCTCCACGGGTCGTAGTCGAGGGTAAACTCGAGCTGCGGATGCAGCGCTGCGCCGGCCGCCTGGTCGACCCGCATGCGGAAGCCGCCGTGCGGAAGCAAGTACTCGGCGGGCATGTGCACAAACATCGTCGGCAACAGCGGGGCGGCAGCGGAATCGTCGTTGGCTGAGTCTGAGATCCCTCGCACACCTTGCAAAAACCGGTCCGGCGTCACCTGGTCGTCGTTCGGCGCCATCTCCGTGAGCACGGCAAACTCGTGCCGGTCAATGCTATCTCCTTCTGATCTATCCACGGAGATCTCCACGGGGGTGGCCTCGTCCACGCGGTAGCTGTACAAGTACACGCTGAGCCGGGTCTCATCGAGGACGAGCTCGGCCGCGTCGTAGTCGCCGCGTCGCACGTCGCCGTCGACGAGCCCGAGCATCCGCAGCAGCCGGCTAAAGCCCTCCTCCTGGCCCGGAACCCCATCCAGAGCCGTCCACGTCCACCATTCCTTCTCAAAGACCATCTCCGACAACCCATGAGCGTCGCCGTCGCTTTGTAGCAGACCTACGAGGGTGTCCCGCAGCGTCTCGGACACATCACGGTACGCCTGCCACGTATCGACGTGCTGCGGCGCCACGTTCACACTCGTCCCTGGCCGCATCCACGCATACCACTCGTTGAAGTACCCCGCCTTGACGGCGCCGCTGGCGCCACCCCGCTTCACCGTCAGCTGCAGCACGCCCACTTTATCCAGCAGCGCCGCCAGTCGGGCGTCCGTAACAACCCCGTGGTAGTCGTCAACATTGTACTTCACCTGCCGGGCCACGTAGTTCGCCGTCTCTCGAGACGCCTTCACCACGTACCGGCCCCTCCCGACCCGGTGAACGTCCTTTAACACCTGTGCCGGGTCCACCCTCGGCTCCACATACACCAGTGTCCTCTTGTTCCACGCCATTGTTCGTGTCTCCTCTGTCTTTCTTCTCTTCTCTTTCTCCCCTTCTCTTTCTACCCTTCCGCCCTTCCTCTTCTTCTTGATGTCTAAATCATGTCATGAAAGAAATCCACGAGCCGCCTCACCACCTCGCCCTCCTCCGATTGCCCCGTTGTCCCGTTTTCCGCGCCGATCGGCCCAAACCACCTCGGCGCCACGACCCAGCCCAACAAAACCCCAAAACCCCTCTTTCCTCCCCTTTCACATGCCGCCTCCACACTTGCCCGGGCCTTTTCCGTGTTCGTCAGCGTGGGCGCCGGCCGGGCACGTTTCCAGGCGCCACCGTACCGTCCCCGACGCACCTCATTTCGAGCTGCGCGGTGTTGATCTTGCGTCCTCGGCGACACCTCTTATACTTCCCGTTCCCCCCCCGTCCGGTCTTTCCCTGCGGCCTCTTCTAAGGCGCTCTTTACTCTTCCGTTGTTCCTCCGCTGCTTCTGCTTCGATTCTGCTCTGATTTCTCTCTGCCGTAACCACACACACCCACCCAAGCTAACGTACCCGTATCCTACCACAATGCCAGCTGTTCCTTTCTCCGACATCGCCAAGGCGTCCAACGACATCACCTCCAGAGACTTCTTCCACACCGCTCCTTTCGCCATTGATGTGAAGACTACCGCTCCAAACGGCGTCACTTTCACCTCCAAGGCCAAGTCTGCTGGTGACAAGATCTCTGCATCCTTGGAATCCAAGTACTCCGACAAGTCCACCGGCTTGTCTGTCGTCCAGGGCTGGGCCACCAACAACGCTCTCTCCACCAAGTTGGAGTTGGCCGACGCCGTCACCCCAGGCCTCAAGACCGAATTGGTCTCCACCGTTGTCCCAGGCGCCTCCAAGGCCGTCAAGTTCAACACCTACTTCACTCAGGACTCCATCTCCGCCAGAGCCTTTGTCGACTTGTTGAAGGGTCCTCTCTTCAACGCCGACTTGACCTTTGGCCAAGACGGCTTCACTACTGGTGGTGCTTTGACCTACGACGTCAAGTCCGCAGTTTTGACCAATTACACCGCTGCGTTCGGTTACAAGGCCCCATCCTACGCCGTCGCCCTCGTTGCCTCCAACAACTTGTCCGTCTTCACCGCCGGCTACTACCACAAGGTCTCCCCAGTCTTGGAAGTCGGTACCAAGGCAACCTACGACTCTAAGTCCACCACCGCCGGTAACCCGGTCGCTGTCGAAATCGCCTCGAAGTACGTCTTGGACCCAACCGCCTTTGTCAAGGCCAAGATCGCCGACTCCGGTATCGTCTCCCTTGCTTACCAACAAGAACTGACCAAGGGTGTCAAGGTCGGTTTCGGTGGTGCCTTTGATGCCCTCAAGTTGGGCGAAGCTGCCCACAAGTTAGGTGTCTCCTTCTCCTTCTCCGCTTAAGTCTTTTGATGTCGATCTATTTATTATATATCTTAAAGTAAAGTATTTTTCTCATGATGAATCTAGCAAAAGTAGTAGATTAGCTAAACTATTTACCGACGGTTGGCTAATTCATTTATTTCTTCTTGTGCTTCTTCTCGATTCTACGTAAGGCACGCATCTCATTCTTCAACACACCATCCACCATCTTATACTTACCGCGGACACCCTTAGGTCTACCAGCCAATCTCTTGTTGGAACCACGTGCAACAACCAAAGTCACCTTAGGCTTGGTCTTCTGTTTCTTGGTCATCTTACCCATCAAGGCCTGGATCTCCGCAGCCTTGTCGGCCTCACTCTTGGACTCGTCGTCCATGATACCATCACTCTTCTTCTTCAGCTTCTCCAACCTCTTCATTGCACGCATTCTCTTACGTCCTTGTGCCTCTAACACCTTCTTTATAGGTCTTGCATTCAACTGCTTCATCTTCTCCTTCAGGGCTAAAGCAGCCTCTTTGGTCACCGGTCTGTTGATCTTACTGTGCTGATCCTCTTCCTCGATGAACCACTCTGGCAGACCTTCCTTATCTCGGAACGAATACTTGTTGAACCCATCGTTTATTAGATCCTTCTTGCTCTTCTTACCAAGAGCTAACTCGTGTGCCATCGTCATCGCTTGCGCAGTAGCAATGTCAATGTCGGCCTTGTGGGACTCACGGGCCTTTTCAAGCATATCATCGCCGGAATCGGTATCGTAATCATCCATGTCCTGGTCTTCGTTGTATTCGTTCGGAACAACTTCAAACTCTTCGTCGCTGTCGTCATTTCCTTCTTCCTCTTCAGATTCAGTCTCACTATCTACCTCCATCTTTTCATCAGCCTTCTTTTTCGACTGTTTTGTAGCTGGTGTGAGTGGCGTCATCTTAGTCTTAATTTCAGAGCCAAGGATCTTCGTGTCTCCCTTGATATTGCTTGCAATGTTAAGGTCAACATCTTGGAAAATGCTGTCACTGAAGAAGTTGGATGCTTTTGTGCTCAGTGAGTTCTTCTTTTTGCGTTCAATAGTTGCGATAAGTTTGTTGATAGCTTCATCGTCATCACTGTCTTCATCGTCATCACTTTCATCACTATCATCATCTTCTTGCTCTTCACCGTTATCAGATGATTCTACTTCTTCGCCTTCTTTGATTCCATCCCATGCATCGTCATCACCACCTCTTGCCTCCTTGGCTCTCATCTTGGCGTCTCTTTCCTTCTTTCTGTCCTTGTAGGAGGAATACATGTCTTCTAATTCTTCTTCAAGGTTCTCGGCCTCATCTTCTCTCTGGATTAACTGTCGGGACCCGGCATTTTCGGTCAATACCATGTCAGAATCATGGCTGAGGTGGTTGTGGTCATTGTTAAACACGATGGTTTTCTTACCCTTAGCTAGCTTGTCCATCTCGCCAGTCTTCTCTGCTGTCTTCAAGTTGAAAAGAGTCTCAGATCCAATGTTGGCGGCATCGATACCAATCTGCATATCGGTCAACATGTTCATCTGCATTCTTTGGATTTCCTTCTGTTTTTGGAGATTGGAACGACGCTTTTCTCTCTTTTGTTTCAATCTGAGTCTATCCTTCACTTGATCCAACTCTTTGTCGATTTTTTGATCTTCATTCAACTCTTCAACCTCAATCAACGATTCGGAAGACTTTACATCCTTTGGATCGAGTAATCCGAGTTCATCTCTTGCATGTTTTCTCCATCTGAGTAACATTTTGAAATCCTTCTTACCTAAAACCTTTAAATCTTTACAACATTCCATAAATTCAGTAGTTGTCTGTTTCATCTTCTTCAAAATTTTCCATTCTGCATTCTCGGTATCAATTTCAAACATACTGATACTACCCAAAGTAGTGATGATGTCGTCTTCTTGCTTGACCCACTCCATCAAATTCATTGGATGAAACAGGGTGTAATCTCCTTCCTCATAACCTTGCCTACTTCTCCGCTTCAATTCCGGGTTGAAGACCTTGGCTTCGTTGTTTTTCTTATCTTCGACCTCTTCAAACACGTGTTTTGGATCAAGGAAACGAGGATCCAACTTTTTAGGTGCTTTGAAATTCTTGCAAACCACGAAAATTTCGGCAGAAACATTTCTACTTGCAGGGGGCTTGGTTGCCTCCACTTTTTCAAATAGTTGGTTGAACACCCACATCAAATTGTTGTAATCTTTGGATCTGAAAACTTTGGTCACAAAAGTACCACCGACATTTAAATGTTCGACTGCTAACTTAAGAGCTTGTAAAGTAAGTTGCGATTGTGTATAAGCATCCTGAACCCAGTTCAAACCCACATTTGGAGCACCATCGTGCATGACAGTATCAGCCTTCCATGTTTTCATGTACCCTGCCAACTTGGATCTACAATCTTCTGTTGTGATATCGGACTGGAAAGTGATCACATTAGGAATTGGCTTCATTGGCACGATATCGACACCAATGATAAGAGACTTGACCGGACAGAGCTGGCTGGCCACCTGGCACCAGGAACCTGGAGCGGCACACAAATCAATGACAACCTTTGACTTTTCTAGGAAATGGCCGTATTTTTCATTTATCTGTAAGATCTTGAAAGAGGAACGAGCTCTGTAACCTTTTTCTTTGGCTAGATAGTAGTATCTGTCCAAACGACCTTTGGCATTTTTCTTTTGTACTCTACCCATGTTTGCAAATTGCTATATGGATAAGTTTTGACTGATATTGTTCAGAATAAGAACAAAAGGTGCTAAACCTGTCTACAGATAGAGATAAAGTAGGAGCAGAAGTAGGAGAAAATTTTTTTCTTTCATGTCAAAAGGAAAAATTTCCCAAAACGGCAGCGGTGCACGGAATTTCCTGCGCGAGGACCCGTCTCTTTCCTCCTTCCCCATGAACTTTACCGGGGCAGAAGACGGTGAAGCCGGGGCAGATCACGAGTTGAACAGCACTACTGCAACGCTCCGAGGAACTCGTGTCAGCAGATATGTCCACGGAAAAGATCTTTGAGCCTACTGTGCAGATCCAGCGGTTCAAAAACACCGTACCGCCTCAGATCCAGCTCGGTGTTTTCGAGATACGGCACAGCGGCATAGCGGACTTCACGGGTGCACTGAAGGAGTACCACCGCGAGCAGAAGGACGACGCTGCCGCTGGCATGAACATGCCAGCCGCTAAGAGCCTCAGCAGGGCGAAACGGAGGGAGCAGATCGAGCAGCTGCGCCAGAAAGCCGTCATCTCCTACGAGGAACGCAAGGGATCGGCAGCGCAGCAGTTTGGCGACCCGTACTGTACCGTCTTCATCGCACACCTTGCCCCAGGAACCACAGAGGAGGACGTCGCAGCAGCAGTGCGTGCTGTGCTTCCCGACGTGCCAGCGGCAACACCCCCACACGTTGCTCTCGTCCTTCGCCGGGCCAGACGACCGTACGCATTTGTCACGCTCGGGAGCCGGGCAGAGGCCCGCCAGCTGCTTTCCCTCGGCCGTCTGGACGTCCTCGGACGACGGGTTGTCGTCGACGTCGAACGGGGTCGCATAGTGAAGAACTGGCTCCCGAAAAGACTCCGCAAACGCTGACCTGACCCTGTGTAAGATAATAGCCGTGTACTGTAATAGTTCCAGATAGAGGAAAATGCCCTTATGGGCCGATCGGCGTGATTTTCTTTTTCCCTCGCCCCCAATGATGTGACGGCGACGTGGCCCGGTGGCGGGATGTGGCCTTGTCACCATGATTTGGGAGCTGAAGGAGAGGACGGTTGTTCTCTTGGACAGAGGGGAAGGAGGGAAGCCGCTGAGTCTGCTAGGAGACCAACGGACAATCCACACATCGACAATGGCATTTCTCGCAAAGCTTAAGTGCTATCTCTCCTCGGCGCTCATCATCTGGGCCATCTACCACGTCGCCACGACTTGTCCTTTGTGCAAGCCTTTGCCCTACGGACTTGAGCAGGAGGACTCGTTGTGCAAGTACACACATACGGGCTACTCGTACGTGAAGCCTTACACGGAGCCGATTGTTGCGCCGGCCCTGGAGTACTACAATGGCTCTCCTGTGAAGCCGTACGTCGACGAGTCGGTTGTCGTCTTGCACGAGAACTACAACAAGTACGTTGAACCATACGTCCCTGTTGTCCAGGCGCAGGCAACAGCCGTCTACGCGGTCGTCCTCGACAAGCTTGCTGCTCTCAAGGCCCGCTTGGACAATGACGCCCTCGCCAACGTGAAGAAGATTGTCATTCCAGACGAGAACAACATCGACGCCTTCATCGGAACCCCAAACCCGGACCAGGAGAAGACCGTCGACCCGGTCACGCCAGAAGAGGACTTGGTCGAGCCAACCCCTCTGCCAGCGGCCTCTGAGACAAATGTCGTTCCAAACACAGAGGGTGCAGAGGAGACGACCACAGACGGCTCCGAGCCAACCGAAGAGGTCGAGCCTATCCCAGCCAAAACTGACCGCACGGCTTCCGCCGAGCCTTCCTCCAACGGCAAGCTGGAGAAGCTCGTCGAAGAGGCTGAGAGCGTTGTGGGCCAGATTGCAGCAGAAGAGGTGATCGAGGCAGCACAAGCAGCAGGCCAGGCCCTCTAGTCATGCAGGCACACTTGTGTTCAAAAATCAACTATTTATATGTATATCACTCCATGTATACGTTTTCCCCTTTTGACCTTGTTTTTTGTCCGTTGTACCCATTCACACTCCTATCCTATTATTCTGGTGCTCTGCCGCCCCACCCCCAGACAACCTTTATATTCCAGCCTTATATAATCAAGCTTTAAGCGTGTACCCGAACCCTGAGATCTGACAAGTCACATCTTGCTCTTTTCGGCAGTTTTCGCTCAACACCGTAAATAAAATTATGTTGCGGACCCACTTGTAAGCCTTTAGTGGTGTTTCCAGTTGCCTTCGAGATCACCCCCGTGCTGTCCTGCTCTGGCGCCCTCTGGAAGAACAATACCGTCTGCCCCCACCTAAGAGCACGCTTGCATCGATATCCAATGAATGTCGCAAGATTCCTCCGGAACCTTGTGATCTTTGTCACCTCACTCTTCGTGTTTCAACACGTACTCAGGGTATGTCCATTGAACTCTCCTCTAGAATACGCCTCCTTGAACGAGAATTTCGACCCCATCTGTGTCTACACTCACAAATCATACGACCTGATCTCCCCATACCTCTCATCTGCGTATGACTTTTACGAAAACTCCCCAATCAAGCCATACGTGGACGCTCCGCTCGACGCTTACGTGAAGCCCGGACTCGATGTCATTGCGGAACACCTCGATAAGCTGAGCTCTTATGTTTCAGCGTATCGTGAAGCTCACGAGCAGAGTGTGATCGACACGGTGGAATACTCCTCGAAAAGTATCTCAGGACTGATCACGACCATAGTAGAGTTCGTCAACCGTAACATTTTCCCAGTGGTTACAGAATGTACGAGGATAGTCGTCAATAGAACAAACATCTATTCAAGAAAGTTGAGGCTCTACTGCTATCTGAAGTGGAACATCTACGCTAAGCCATTTCTGTTACGCATCTTAGATAAATTCCTGGCTTCCCGATATGGGGAGTTTCTAATCGATGTCGAAAGATCAGAGTATTTCCAGCTGTTCGAGCAAGCCGTTGCTTACATCTACAAAAACTTGGTCGTGGTCTTTAATTACGTGTCAGAAAAAGTCAATTACGTTTATGAAATGAGTATGGCTTCTAGAGAAACAGAAGGTTATAAGACAATGCAATTCAAACAGGCTTTTCTAAAAGACTTTGCAAAGTATCTACCAGGTAGTTTCAATTTCAAGTCAAGTCAATCGTCCACTTCTTCATCTACAACGACAACAACTTCCATTTCTGTTTCACTGTCAAGCCCACCTTTGCTATCTATTTCTGTATCCTCCACCACCGTCTCTCCTTCGGTTTCCACAGGTGAAAAATATGAGTCTCTGCTTAAGAATACAATTTCTAGTGCTAGTGAAGATTTTACCTCTCAAGTGAATGAACTCGCAGAAGAGTACAAAACAAAATTGCATAATAAGCTGCAACCTGAAATGAGAGCTTTGGCTGAAAACGTAAACACTGGTTACGACGATATTCACGAATTATTGAATAGAATCAACCAAATCAAAGATGAGTCCAATCCACTGTATGTTTCAAGACAAGATTATCGAGATGCATTGGCAGCCAAGAAATCTTCTATTGAAGTGCAAGCTCAAGAAATAGAAAGCAAAATGGTGAAAGAAACTGAGAACTTCCTCGACGACGTCTTGAAGATTCGTGTCAACATAATCGAGACTCTGGAGGAATTTGCAGATTCTACCCTAAATGCATATTCTGCTGCTATCATCTCCAATGGAGATGACTGGAAAGAATGGAAGAAGTACAAGGAGTTGAAGAACTCAATAATCAAATTCAGAGATGAATTGATTGATAAGAAGCCTGTTGACGACTTGACAGGTTTTTTGAATAAGCTAAAAAGAGATACTGCCTTGTTTGCTAACGAAGCCGGAAGTTACATGTCTATTTTGAGAGCCAAGGCAAACATTGAATTCCAAAGCAGGGAAAAGGAAGAAAGGGAAGCCAGAGAAGAGGCTTTGGCTAGTTCGATTGTGGCAGAGGAACGTGCAGCGGAAGAACAATCGACATTGGAAGAAAATCAAGCGGTAATGTCCACGGTTATCGAATACGATGATGATGAGGAGGAGGAAACACTAACAATAACGCAGACCAGATACGTCACACAAACGCTGGACTCTGATGTAGAAACAGATACAACAAGTATTGGATCTGGCAGTTCTGAATACGTTGTGAGCTTTGCTCATGAGGGTTCTGATGAAGTCAAAGTGGTACTGGAACCAGTTGATGTTGAAGACGCTTAAATTTTGATTAGTCCACTTAATTCTCTTTTGTATAAAACTTTTTTCCACTTTCTTTTGATCCTTCTTCTTTTCTCTTTCCTTCCCTTTCTCCAAACTTCTTTTATGTTTTTTTACAGTTAATATATAGTTAATAATCATAATAATGAGTGCTAGTTTTTTTTACAAAGCATACACATGACTAAAAATCAATGAATCTGATACCATTTTTGTCTACAATTTTCACGTTCAACCCTTTGAAGTCAATTGGCATTCTCTTGTTCAATTCTTCCTCACAAAGCTTTAACAACCTCAATCCAGTGTCTAAGTCGATGTCGTCTTTATAATGATGATCCAATAACGACATGGTGTAAAACGCCGCATATCCGTGAGCTGCATAAGGCAAATCACATCTCGTTCCCAAGTAATCAATCATACTCAAGAAACCTTCGCCACCTTCTTTGACTCCAGCAACCAATATCTGCACTTGATAGGGTTTACGTGACCTGATGGACGTTGCCAACTCGTGTCTCACAAAAGATGCAATCTCGCTGGATTCCATATCGTAGCCTTCCCGAAGGCCGAAAAGCTGCACATTTGCTTTAATGTGTTCTGCAAATTGGGTAGTATCTCCTGATTCACCAGTAAAGGCTATCATGTTGTGTGTGTTTAGATCAATGGTCTTATCATCGCTAGCCTTGAGCACAGAAATACCTCTGGTGAACGCCTTCGACGTAGCAATCAAGGTGCAGTCCTTGAGACGAATTCCTAAAACGATATCCATTTTGATGTATCTGTGTGTTTGTAATTGCAGGTATAACGAGTATGCTAATCTATGGCCTCCTACCGTCAGCTACACTACTCCGCTGAGAACGTTGAAACTTTATCTCAGACCGACCAGAAGAGAGAAGAGACTGTTTGCCCTCGGCTCTCATGATGCGCTCCATTTCCGTTACAATTTTCATGTCGTCAGTTAAGGATGATCTGTAACGGGAATGATATTTTGATACATCTACATCTAGAATAAATAATTAGCATACACATGGGCTCAGGCAGCTGTCTCAGAAGAAGAGTTACTGTTTTCTGTGCCCTTCCCAGATTGAGTGTAAGTCTCAAGACGCCGCTTCCACCACTTTTTCTTCTCTCCCTCGTGGTGCTGATCGTCTTGGGAAGACCTCTGTTCCTGGTTCTGAACCTTAACATTGGACTCTTCTTCCTTATTTCCATCTGCTGTATTTACAGTTACTAACATGTCGTGTGATTCGGGATCGGTGTGCAAAACGTATTGTCCTTTCGACGTCAAATCTTTGAAGACAAGTTCTCTTGTGCGTCCCAAAGACTCGATCTCACTGATTCGATCAATAGTCTCCCTCAAAAGCGAGTCAAACTTTGGATCGGACGCTATCTCATGGAACGCCCTCATCATTGGAACGGAGTCTGCACGAACGTTTGAATCTGTGCCAATCGTAAAAATGTTCATCTTATCGTATTTTTCGATGTAGTCAGGTCTTGTCATAACTTGTCTTGCTCTCCAAAGAGGCAATTGAGGCAACTTGGAAAACTCGGTAGTGGACTTATTCTCATTTCTGTCTCTATCCATTTCCACCAGCTCCCTCATCAACAACATTGCACTGGTAGCAAATTTACCAGATTCCATGACATCGTCATCCATGTCAGCTCCCAATAAGGCACAGTTGTTCAAAAACCACAATTTTTCGCTGTCAATCAACTTGTGTGCCGCATCAAATACATTTCTTTGTGATGCTACGTGATTCAAGTGTTGTGGTCGTCCTCCAATCATGTTGTAGATAGCCTCACATTTTTGATCATCTAAAGACTCCTGGAAAAACTTAATTCTTGAGCTTTTCAAGATCTTCGAGGCTTCTTCTAACTGTGTATCTTCGAAATTGATCACTTGCAATCTTGTCGCAAACGTTTTCAACTTTTCAAAAAGCCAGTAGTCATCACTAATGAAAATCATGGTTAGCATTCCTGAGCTTGAGAATGTTTCTGCCTTCTGTTGCAAAAGCTCGACAATTGA
The DNA here is from genome assembly GCA_025531575.1 of Pichia sp. PH4023. Taxonomy (NCBI): domain Eukaryota; kingdom Fungi; phylum Ascomycota; class Pichiomycetes; order Pichiales; family Pichiaceae; genus Pichia; species Pichia sp. PH4023. The sequence continues at coordinate 136,697 of JAMGYR010000025.1, read as the reverse complement.
TGAATCAACTAAATGAGAATTGTTGAATGTCAGTATCAATGGCTTCTTTGTTTTACGTCTCCGTTCTATCAACACTTTTTCCAATTTCATAAAAGCCCGTTCGACGTCAAGAATGGGGGTCGATTCTCGAGGACCTTTCATACTGAACAAACTCCCAATATAGTCCTCAGAAAACTCAAAATTCAACGCATTTCCAATACGAAGTCTCATCAATTCATTATCTGAGGAGCAATCAACAACAACACAATCCTTTCCATCCACACGGCTGATACTTTCCATAACAGTACTAGTCTTTCCGGTCCCTTTCTCACCTAGCAGTAAATAGTACTTGCCTTTTATCTTTCCCGTAACTATATCATCAATCCACTTCTGATTGACTCTCTCCGCCCATAGCTCTTTATTCGAATTACCCACATTTTCTTGATGTTTCAGGAGCATCAAGCTCTCATGATTGTCAAAGCTGTCATCCATTTTCCATAATACATTTCTCTTGTAAATCTTATGATATAATATGCCGCCAAGTACTAAAACCCCTAAGGATGCCATAGTGATGAGACCAGCTTCGGCACATTTCCTGACGATCCCTAAAAACTGTTTCCAATAACCGTTACCATTTTTGTTTAGTTTTGGCCGTGAATTGTCATCATTACTACCATTTCCCTTTCCATTTCCTCCATTGTTACTTCCGTTGCTTCCGTTGCTTCGGCTTGTGCTGCTGGTTCCTTTTCTGTCGGTGCTTTTCGAGCCATTGATAGTTTTTTTCGGCTTGTGAAGAATGCTTTTTATTCTGCCTTTCACCCTCTTAATTTCCTCCTCCTTTCTAGCCTTCTCCTCATCATTCAACTCAGTAAGTATCTCCGTCGGGTCAATCGGTAAGAGCGGATTCAAAGCAAGCCTGGAAGTCATATGGAATTGCCTCAGAAGACTACCTCTGAGGCCGGGGTACAACCCCCCATAGGTAACATATACCTTACCTAGAAGCAGCATTGGCTATGAGCATCAAAGTACAATCCCAAGTCGTCCAGAAATGTAGAACTAAACTAAGATCATAAGTAAATAAAGATTTTCTGTTCATATCCTCCCCCCTCTCCCCGCCTACCTTATCTATGATTTTCGGGACCTTTTGGCCTGGTCGATGGATGTCCATGTTTTTTTACGTTTTGTTCAATCTATTCTCTCCAATGTTTAGTGGATGGATGTAGACTCTTTATTGTTCTAGACTACCAGGAAAGATGATGAGGATACACAAGGCTAGTCAGCTGCAGGGGTCAATAACCAAAACGGTAGTTTTCGGTTTGCTAACTTTGTTTATGACATATACCCCATTACCCATATTAAAGTTAATTCTGTTAATATTGGATGTATGTTCATATTGGATCCGTTGCATTTTTAACAAGCTGAAAAACTCATCGGAACGTGTATTACTGAACAAGCTAAATCGTTCAAAGTCTTGGAAAGAGTTTTCAGAAATTGCACTAAAGTTAGATAATATACTTCATAATGATGTTTGGAAAGACAATTTGATTTCAAGTAAATATGACTATAGATTGATTCAAGAAAGAATGCAAGATTTACAAGATGCTAGAGCATCTGGCAATGTTGCAAGGCTATTGAGTTTGTTGAGGGCCGGAATGCTAAGAAATTTTGGGGGTATTTCAAATAAACGATTGTACAATAGAACTTACATTGGTACTAAACTTTTGATTGAGGAATACAATAAAGAAGTTAGTACCTGTTTACGATGGATTGATGAGCAATCCATCATCGAAAATCAAGCGAAGCTTGACTTCTATCATGATGCAAAAACTACAATTGGTACAACTGCATTATGCTTGCACGGTGGTTCCTTATTTGGGTTTTCTCATGTTGGAGTCATCAAAAGCATGATCGATACTAATTTATTGCCCAATGTTATAGTTGGCTCTGGATTTGGGTCTGTAGTAGGGGCATTGGTGTGTTGTCTAGAAGCAGATGAGTTAATCAGTATACTATCGAACTTGAAGTATCACATGACTGTGGAAGGTTATGGGTTGGGTAAAGAGCGTAGGTTTGACGAAAGCAACGCTAATAATGAAAAGGCAGAACTATATTTGAAATGGATTGACAATTTGAAGAAGGGCCTAACCATTGAGTTGCGGCAGTTCATAGAGTATACATTACAGAAAATTGGTAAGATTACGTTCAAAGAGGCATACGAGAAATCTGGTAAAACGTTCAACATTCTAGTTTATCCCACCTCAGATAAAATTCCCACCTTATTAAACTTTTTGAGTACACCATACATTACAATAGAGAGTGCAATATATTGCTCTCTAGGTAGTGGTGTTCTGGAACTAAAAGTCAGGGACGCCAATGCTGAACTCATGATTAAGTATAAGGGTAAGATTTCTAGTTATTCCAATGTTGAATGTGAGTTCGAGCCGCCTTATCAAGTCAACGGAGACTCAATAGAATTGAAAAATTCTCCATATGATCGAATAACAGAACTGTTCAATGTAAATCATTTTATCATATCTATCTCGAGACCATATCTAGCACCTTTTTTGAACGGGGATTGGAGGGTGGTTTACAATAACAAGACATTTGGGAAAAAAATATCAAATTTGATTAATTTGGAGATGAAGCATAGAATAAGGATCATGAGCAAGTTTGGCCTTTTACCTAATTTAATGAGATGGTTATTGGTTGACGAGAAGTCAATTCTTTTGGAAACCAATCACATAGCGATTATACCAGTGGGAAACAAATGGATTGTGTCAGATTTATTCGATCTTTTTGTTCAAAACAAATCTTCGCTCAATTACTGGGTTGATTGCGGAGAAAGAAGTATTTGGGGAATGAAATCATTATTGGAGACACGATTCAGACTGGAATTTTTGTTGGAAGAATACTTTGAAAAGTATAGAAAAATTAACTGAACATACATGAAAGGAATGTGAAAGAAAGGATTCAGGGTCGATAGCTGAAAACAATGACCTTCCTGATTTACAGATGGTTTCTAACTGTTAATATGCAGCAGCTTTTCCTACCTCATAGGATGACATTATAAACTTTCTATGTCCAGAAATATTGGAACCTTTATCCTGGAAGATTTTACTGGTAGATTTTACTGCAAAAGGGCACAACGAGAGAAAATTAACCAAATTATCAGTGCTGAAATGCTTATGTCATGTTTTGAGGACGATGATCCAACAATTCCTGCTGAATAGAAGATTTTTTCCACCTTTCTATAATTGTTGTTCACTCCATAGCAGCATCAACTACCTTCAACCAGACTGAAACATGAAAAACCTATCACACTTTACCTTTAAGAACCTTGATAATATAGCATGCAATGTATTGTTTTTTATTTTATAAGAATTTCAAAGGGCTTTTTACTAAATATTACAGAAAATTAAAACAATGGGTTTTAACTTAGTTATTTCTTTATGTCGGCAATTTATAGGATGTAATAGACCTAGCCAGCAACGTCTCAACAAATGGTCGGATGGTCTAGTTGGTTATGGCATATGCTTAACACGCATAACGTCCCCAGTTCGATCCTGGGTTCGATCATTTGAATATTCTTTTTTGTTTTCCTTCTACATTGTTAGAAGCTGTTTGCATAATGAGCTTGCTGATCTTCCTTAAACGTGCATCTTCATTACAAACAAATTTACTATATACATGTTCTCCATGCGACGGGAGCTGTTAAGTTGACAAAAAAGAAGCAAAATTTTCTTCTGATACTTTCTTATCATAATTTGCATTCCTTTCAGTTATTTTGACCACTTACAATTAAATTCGGCTGACAAGTAGAGCATGTACTTCAATTAGGGAATTTGTACAACTAGACCAAATCACAGAAGCCAAAAAAGTCCAAATTAGTGATTATGAAATAAAATGGCTTTCGCCTTACTATGGTAACCTTCTTGTAATGTGCACTTCCTATGCTTCACTTGAAGTATAATTTCACGGCATTGGTTGTAACCAAATAAGAATATTGGCGATCTGCAATTGAGAAACTATCCTTGAGTTTATCATTGCTATGGACAGGGCCGGGTGAGATAGAAAGAATTCCTGATATATCGTCTGCTCTACCCGTTGTTAGGGGAGTCAAAGAAACAAGAAGTGATGATCGATGTATTAGTGCAGGTAAAAATTGTGGTGCACCAAGGATCGAAGATGAGGTGACAATATATAGAGCTGATTCCTGTTGGATTGCCATGATCTGCGATAGAAGCTTGCAAACAGTCATCTCGGGAACGATAGATAACAGTAGCTCAGGGTTTTCTAAAATTACCACAGGAGGGGATCCAGAAGATAATGCACTCTTCTTTAATTGCCCATGAATAAGCTTGTTCCAGGAATCTAAAGAGATTGAATCTTCAGAAAGAAAGGATTTGAAGGTAAACATATTTCTATTTTTCGTGATGTACTTGTGGAAATATTTCGAGTATGTCACCTCTGTGTCGGAAAAGGAGTATAAAAACGTTGGCGATGCTGATTTGTGGCGATTTGGAGATTGAGGAGAAAGATAGCATTCGTTAATGTTGGAAAGAGATTGTTGAATGATTCCAGCTACCAACCAGCTTGGAAAATTAAACGGTTCATGCACAATCAAAGATAAAGAACTCTGGGGCGATAGAAGATATTGTTCATGTTTGGAATAGAAAGCAAGTCCTTGTTCTTGTAGATCTGATGCTGATGCCATAGCTTTGATGGCAATGGGCACAGGAAGGGAATTCGAAAAGTACGTTATCTTTCAAGATAAAGGTTTGGGGGAGGAAAATAAATAAAAAAGATCAGTTAAATTAAATAAATGGCGTTCGAATGCGATCGAGAAAATTTGTAGTGTAAAATTTTTTCGTCATTCTTCGACTTGGACTTTGACTATCAAATAGTCTACTTCCTTGGCCATATTTACGATTGGATATCAGTGCTGCAATAAATATTAAACTAAAGATGTCATTCACTGCTGCTGCATCGTATACTGCTGCTGTCAAGAGACCAGTTGAGCCAGTTGGCCCATACTTCCTTGCGCACGCCACTAGAACTTTAAAAGGACACTCCTGGTCTGAATATGAACAAATTGAAGCCTCCAAGAATGTTGTTAACGTTGAAGAAAGAGATGCTGACGAGGACCTATTTGATGCTGAAATCTCAGACCCAGAATTATTATCTCACGACCCAAGAGATTGGAAATCCTGTGATTTATATGCTGCATTAGGTTTGTCAAAATTGAGAGTCAACGCTACTCCAGACCAAATTGTTAAGGCTCACAGAAAGGCTGTTCTGCAGCATCACCCAGATAAGAAGTCCTCTGCGGGTGGTAACTTGGACCAAGATGGTTTCTTCAAGATCATTCAAAAGGCTTTCGAAACCTTATTAGACCCAGTCAAGAGAAGACAATTTGATTCTGTTGATGAAAGTGCTGAAGTTGCCCCACCGGCTAACAAATGTGCTACAGAAGAAGAATTCTACGCTGCATGGGCTCCTGTTTTTGTTGCCGAATCCAGATTTTCCAACAAGCAACCTGCTCCACAATTAGGTGACAGCAACAGCACAAAAGAAGAAGTTGAATCGTTCTACAAGTTCTGGAACAACCTTGATTCTTGGAGATCTTTCGAATGGCTGGATGAAGATGTTCCAGATGACACAAGTAACAGAGACCACAAGAGATACATTGAAAAGAAGAATAACAACTCCAGAAAGAAGAAGAAAAACGATGACAACAAGAGATTGTCTGATCTGGTCAAGAGAGCGCAAGCTGAAGATCCAAGAATCAAGAAGTTCAAGGAGGACGAAAAGGCTGAAAAGGCTAGAAAGAAATGGGAAAGAGAGGCTGGTTCCAGAAAGGCCGAAGAAGAAGCCAAGGCTAAGGCCGAAGCTGAAGCTAAAGCCAAGGCTGAAGCTGAAGCTCTGGCCAAGGCAGAGAAGGAGAACCAAAAGAAGTCTAAAGAAGCAGCAAAGAACGCCAAGAAGAAGAACAAGAGAACCATCAGAGGTGCCGCCAAGGACAACGAGTACTTTGGTGATGCGGGCCAGCAAAGCGTTATCGATGCTGACATCGACTTACTCATTGAATCCTTCGATGATGTTTTGCTCGCTGAAGTTGCAGGTAAGTTGAAGGATGCTAAGGCTGATACTGCCAAGCAAATCTTCATCGATGCTGGTGCACAACAACTTGCTTCCGGCAAGGTTTCTTCCCTGTCCTACTTTAAATAATTGTCATGAATTTGGAGAATTAGTTTCTATATATTTAATTGTACACACGTACATTTGTGACACATACACGTATAGAAGTTATGTACATGTGAAGTGGAATGACTACTTGTCATGCGGCTTGGAAAGAATTTCGTAAACTACCAGAACTTCCACCACTTTCTGGAGTTGAGGGAGTCATTGTACTGTTGTATCACTGACTGCTGGCGCAACAGGGCGTTATTGAGGTTATCCACGAGTTCAGATTGTGTGTGTTCCATTTGCTCGACGTGGTTTTCCCTCTCTAGAGCAAACCAAGAGTACTGCGCCGTCATGTACACTGCACTGGCCAAGAGGAAAAACGATGTGATTGGTCTCTTGAAGTCGGACAGCGTTGGCTTGGCAAGATGGCTGTACTTGATCCAAGCCTGCCTCTGCAGCTCCGCATGCCTGCGTTCCTCCTTCATCTTGAGGGCGGCAAACCTCTGGTTAATACGCTTCAAACGCTCTTCGATCTCAGAGCTCTTGGACCGGTGCTCTGGTGCCAAAGGAGACTCCGGCTGGTATAACGAGGACGTGGTGTTTTGTATGGCTGCATTACGGGCCTTCAACTGTTCTTCCGAGAGTTCCAGTTTCTGCTGGCCCCCGTCCGGCTGTATCTGCTGGCCAGGCTGTCCTCCTGGCTGTGTCGTCGTCGTCTGTGAGCCGTCCTTCTGACCTTGTTGTTGCTGCTGGGCAAGCTCTCTTTCCACACTTTCCGGAAAAACTATTTTCATGGCTGCTTTTGCTGTCTGAGTTCGAACTGGATGGATAACGGCGCCTCTGGTTCTGCCAAACGCTTCTATCTACGACACTGGGTCCTGCACTCACAGCCGGTTTTCTTCTCATTCCTCTCTCAGCCATGACATGTTTCTCGGCGTTTTCTGAGGCGTGCGAGACGGACAAAAAGCTCAACGTTGGCCGGGAACCTCTTTTAGTTACTTTACTGGGAGGAATGTTTGGTTGATATTAGATAAATAGACAGGCACTACACGGTGGTCACCACTCCGAGTCGCCGGTGGCCTTCTGGAAGACGTAGTCCTTGCCGTTGATGTTCATGAGACCGTCTTTGAGCGAGCACTTCCACCTGTTTCTCACCCGCTGGACACGGTCGTAGAGGCAGAGCATGATGTTCTGCTCAATGTCGTTGCCTCCGCCGTCGCCATCCGGGTCGTCACCGTCGCCGTCTGCGTCCTCGTCATCCTCGTCGTCGGAATCGTCTAGGTCGCTGTTAATGGCGTCGCTGTCTGCGCCCAAGTCCGACCCGAGATCGTCGTCATCGTCGTCATCGTCGTCGTCTTCATCATCGTCGTCGTGGTTGTTAACAGCGTTGCCGCTGCCTGCGGCGGCGCCGTTGACGGCTCCGCCGACGGCCTTCCTGCTCGAGCCGTTGGTGTCTTCGCCGTCGTCGAAACCGTAGTCGAACGACCCGTCGAGCTGGTTGTTTCGCACGCTGAAGGTCACCGTAGGCATCGCCTCCTTCTTGAACCGTCCACTGAAGCCGCCACCCGTGTGTCTGCTGCGCCTGGCGGGCACGACACCCACCAGTCCGTCGTTCTGGCTCAGGCCCGGTGCCGAAAGAAGGTCTGTGTCGGCGTCCCCGCCCACGGCTCCTACGGCCTGCTCGTCCGAGAACCCCAGCCCGACCCCGTCCTCGTCCTTTACCCCAACGGGCACATTCTTCTTGTCTTCGTCGTCTTCGTCGTCGTCGTCGTCGTCGTCGCCAAACAACCCATCATCTGCATCTGCGTCTGCGTCGGCCTCGGTTGCTGTCTGGGCAGCTCCGTCGCCCTGCTCCTCCGGGTCGCCCCACGGAAACACCGCTACCTTCGACGCTAGAAGCCGCTGTCGCCAGATCTGCCGGAGGTCTTGCAACGTCTGCTCGTCGATGCCTGCGTTCTCAAAGTCCTGTCTGGACTCGACAATCACGTCCTCGATGATGCTCGTGTAGAGCTCTGAACACGCTGGGTTCGACATCTCTGCTCTTTCGTGATGATCTCTGCTCACTACCGCTGGCTCTTGCTATATTCGGCCGTCCCCCATCTGCTTCTTCATCCGGGCCCTCTTCATCCTGACGTCCCCCCAGCAGGCCGTCTCCTCCTCCACGGAGGTCGGAGCGACACCAGGGGCCCGCGACAGGCCACCTGTTGCGCTCCCGTGGCGGAAGTTCTGAGCTCCCCCGGCTGGTGAGCTTTGTTTGGCGTTTGGCGTCTTGATGGACCGACGTTTCAGGGGAAGACAGGGCCACGGAAGACAGGGCCACGGAAGACAGGGGGAGTACAGTACAGGATAAAAAACATGCACGCCGCAGAGAGACCGCCGCTGAAGAAACAGAGACTTTCAGACCAGCTCTCGTCGCCGCTGATCCACTCACCGTCGCCGGCGAACACTCCCACCACGAAACACGTCAACAGCGCAATTGCAGAGGCAAACAGAAGCACCCGCTCCGTGTCGAAGGCCGGCAGCAGTGCCAGCAACAGTGCCAGTCCGGCTACACGCTCCGGGTCGAACCAGGAGAACAAGGAGAACCGGATGGTGGGAGAAACTACAGGGAAGACGTCACCGCTGAAGTCCGATGGGCACGAGCACGAGCAGGAGGAGTATGCCTATGAGAATGAGAACGAGAACGAGAACGAGTATGTGAATGAGCCATCCAGCAACCACCACCACGATTCCGTGCTTGCTGGTTCGTCAGATTCTCTCTCGCCGGTAAAACCCACCAAGTTGGGCCTTACGTCTTCAGCAGCAGCTGCCGCCGCTGCGGATGCCGCAGACGACGCAGACGGTTTGGGCTCTCAGCCCTCCTTCAAACAGCTCATTACACGGTTCCACCACATCGTTAAGGACAACAACCGCGAGGAGTCACCGGACTACGACGCAAGAGACCAGATCCAGGATCAGGGCTACGAGGAGAGTGAGGCAGAGAATGAGGAGGAACCGAGCACAGAGCTCCTCGTGTTCAACAACGACCTCTCCACCCTCAAGAACAAATACCAGTCGACGATCAACTCGCTGCAAGTCACCGTGCATGACAACGCCGCCACGATCAACAGCCTCAACAACCAGATCTGTGACTACAGGAGCAAGATCGAAAACCTCCACCTCACGGTCCAGCAGTCCCAGCTGGACGCCCAGGCACTTGCCGACAAGAACGACATCATGCAGGACGAACTGACCATTTTGCAGAGCAAGATTGCCAAGCTCGATAAGCAACTGGTGTTGGAGAAGGCGAAGAAGGCGAAATTGTCTGCACAAATCACCCAGCTCTCCGAGCTCCTCGAAACCGTGTTCAAGGGCTATGAGTCGATGCATGCCACCGTCTCCGACCTCCGGCAGGAAAACACAGACCTCCACCAGTCTGTCTCCCAGCACGAGACACGCATCGCCGCCTTCGACGACACCCTTAAGTCGGAGCTCGAGTCCTTGGCCCAGGAGCTCTATATCCAGTACGCAGAGAAACACGAGGCCAAGATCGCCAAGCTCCGGGCCGCATACGAAAGTAAGTACACCAAGAAGCAGGCCACTTTCCGAGACAGGTTCCAGTTGCTGCAAGACCAGCAGGAGACCCTCAAACAGGAGCTGGCCCACGTCAAGAACAGACTGCAGGTCGAGACCAGCGAAAAGCGACAGCTCGTCAAGCTATGGGACGAGTACGTGGCTTTGGACAAGAAGGACGTCGACGAGATGTCCAACTTCGTCAAGCGCCTCAAGTAGGTCCAGTTGTAGAAAATACCGATGGGTGCAAAGGTATAATAGACACAGACAGACATAAAGATATAGATATAGTATGTAATACAGGCTCGCTGCTCTTTTCTTTTCGTGCACTCTTTACCTTTTCGACTCAACCGTGCTCCACCATCATAACAGGAAAGACCCCACCACGTCCTTTGCAGTCACCGTGTCCCACCGCCTCCCTTGCGAACCACAGCCAACAGCGTAGGACAGCCGTCTTCTATCTTCCCTTCTCACCCACAATGGCTGACTTGGACGGCCTCAACATCACCTTTTCCAATGGTGACGTGAATCCTCCACCTCCAAACCATGCAGTGTTCTCAAACACGCTGCACAATGACTCCCAGTCGACCATCAACAGCACCAGAAACCAACATGAGTTCTCTCTGGCCAACTTGCAGTCCGAAAACACCATGCTACACAAGAAAATCGAGTACCTACAGAAGATTATCAAGCTCAAAGACAACACTATCGACGATCTAAACAAAAAGTTGATTTCCTTCTCACATCACAGCAGGGAAGGAAGCACTGCTACCAGCAGCAGCTCTGCAACTACAACAAACTATCTCTTTGGTCCAGCTGAAAGCCTAGAGAGTGGAGACAGCAAAGAGCTCAAGGAATTATCAGGATCGAGCTCTACCGAATACGCAAGCACACTAGACTCTCCCATCGGACATCAACAACAGCCTCAAAATACCCATCTGGGCACGGCATTGGTTGATTCGGCTAGCTCTCAAACTATATGGGAAATACCCCAGCGCAGTAGCAATAGAACCGCCTCGTCACATTCATCTAAGAGCTCCACTCACACTAGCGATAATATAACACCACAACATATAACCCACTTCCATTCTCAATCCCGCTCAGCAACTCACACTCCGACATCAAGTGGTCATGCTATAAGGAAGTCCATTTCTTCGACAACATCCTCACATTATTCGAATGATGATGGCGGGGGAGATGAAAAAGAAGGCTATGAATTTGGAAATGATTACAAAAACGTGAACGAGGATAACAAAGTTGCCGATGCTTCAAATAACTTAACGCTAGATATACAAAACCAATTACACTACGCAGATATGACTCTTGGATCATCTCCAAGGAAGTTATCTCCAAATCGCCGGCAAATGGCATCAGCTAGTGAGTCGATTGCAAAGGATCGGATTCTGGAAGTAAATGACAACGACGACGATGACGAAGATCTTCATTTCGGTATAGTCTCAACCCCAGAAGAGCCGGTATACAAAAAATTAGGACAGGATTCTCTATATTCCAATTCATCTACTGCTCTTGACTATCTGCCACTAAAGACACCAGTAAATTGCAATTTCGACTCATCAGTTACTGATCTACCTCTGGCAACGCCCGTTTCAGATTATTCCATATCTTCAAGCTCTATAACAGGTACCCCAAATAACTTGCAATCGGACAGTACTTTTATGAATCCTGCAACGACATATCAAAGTAGTAAACAAGATAGGCTTGCTCTCGTTCCACCCACACTACCGCCACATCCGCCACAGCCTCCTCACCATCCTTCCATCGAAATCTTACACTCCCCACAGTTACAATCACGCTCACGATCACAATCACAATCGCAACAGCAACCACTGCAACCGCAAAAGCAAATTGTTCACAAGGCTGTGGAGCATACAGATGACAGCGAGAAGTTTTTATTGAACAGTTTAAAGCATTGTGTGATACGAATCGAATCATTGGTTGATCCACAAGGATTGGCAGTTCCTATTGACACAATCACCAATCACGTAATTGCAAAATCAAAAAAAGACAGCTATAAGGTATCATTCCTTGTTTACACCGATGAAAATCCTTCACAGTTGACCCCAATTTATAGAGTTAAAAGATCATATGTTGAGCTGTTGATAATGGATAAGACAGTTAGGCCGTTGGTACCGTCATTACCTAAGCTACCGGATTTCCAGCACGTTGCATCTCTCAATTGCAAGTTCTGGGCTCATAGCAAAAAAGTCATTCAAAACTACATCAACAAGCTTCTGAATCTGTTGAAATCGCAAAATCCACTAGATCAAGATAATCCGATATGGAAACATTTTAGCAACTACTTCGAATTCAAGATGGATACAAATGATTTGGATGATCCGGAATATAGCGTTCTGAATTTGCAAGATAAAGTATGCTACTTGTTATACATAAGGAAGAACTTCACTATGAAAACATATGATTTTGCTAGACTTGCTTGCCATTCAGAAACGAATGAGCTTGTGATAAACTTTCTGCTAGCTAAATCCCATGAAGTGCTGCCTCTCGAAGAAGTCGGAATATTTTTCAAGGGTCAAGAAGTTACAATCAAGAGGAAAAAGAAGTTTTCCGCAAACAAAAGTTGGTCTTTCTTTGCAGAAAGTGAGTACGATGCTTCTGAATTGTGCTCTAAGGTTAATTCTTGGATCGAGTCTTTCTCTGGGCCGCACACGGGTGATGAGGTTCAGGATAGAGCTACAGCCGAGGGCAGAACGAAGCATAACTCTGAAGATTCAGATCATAAATCGACGTCCAATGACAACTTGTTATCACCATCGATCAATACTCCTTGGAAGATATTCAAAAAATCAAGCAAGCAAATACCGCCCAGTCCAAAGCCCAACCACAATAGCAGTAGTAGCAACAATAACAACTCAATATCAAACTCATCTACGCATTCATTGCCTTCTACTCCATCAAAGATGATGTCATCAAACTCATCTACACCTTCCAATAATCATAATGTCAATGACGTATTAAACTTTAAAGCAATGCCTTATGAGAGTAATAAATTAACAGCTGAAACCAACAACACTACTAACAGTAATTTGATGCCAATCTCTCCTTTGAGACATGGGAGCGATAAACCAGTCGAAGCTTTGTTCCAACCTATAGATGAGACTCCTAGGTATTTCAAATCAACTTTGAAGTATTCGTTTGATCTATGCCCGCAGTACAAATTATACGGTTTATCTGTTCCCTCCATTGTGTTTCAGAGTATCACCTTTTTATATCAACAAAGCGGAGAAGGGTTTGAGGGTATATTCAGGTTGAATGGTATGATGTCAGAAGTGAATAAAATTCAGGAAATTTTCAATAACCAGTATGACTGTGAACTGAGTAAGCTATCACCAGTTCCGGATGTCCATTCAATTGCTACATTATTGAAGAGATACCTACGTAATTTGAAGGATCGCCTACTCACAGACGATGTTGCCTCCGAATTATGTAGGATCATCAACAACAATGATAACCACTTCAAGAGGGAACAAGATAGAACTGAAGAGGAGGCAGAGAAGGAAACTTCAGGGTTGATATTATCACCTACAACGCTGCTCTCCCCTTTAAGTTCTGGGGAATTCAAACAGATATATAAGCATAAGGTGCCACAGTTGAACAGAAATGTACTTTTTGCATTATTCAAGTATCTACGGGATGTTTTGAATATGGGCAAGCATAACAAGATGACGGTAAGCGCAATGAGTGTCTTAATGGGTCCGAACTTGACACAAAGCGATGGTGGTGGGCAGATATGTACTGTCCTTTTGGAAAACTTTAATCAAATTTTTGTACAGTAGTTGTAATCTTTCTTTCACTTTTTATTGTTCTTAATTTTTTACCTTTCCAGTTAAGCCTTTTTACTCAGATAGGACCCTTCTCCTAGAAATGTTTATTAATTTGTCAATTCAGATTAAAAAATTTCCATTTTCAGTCTAAAATATAAACTATAACGGAAGATGACTACGAATTCCATTCAAAGCCCCTTTTTCCTTGACTCTCCAAGAGGCAATTGGAAGCCTTTCTAGAGATTTTGCGGTTTTCCTTATCCAACCAAAGTAAAGCACGAGACCTAAAACAATGCATAATAAATTCGTGGAGTAGTACCCGTCCTTCACAGGTATGCAAGAGCCTCCATTTTCTGTACACAACGATTTCATATCGTTCTGATAGCAGGAATAAAACTTTTCATTTAAAAATGGGTTTTGATTTCCCTTGATTGGAGATGATGTCTCCTCATTTGGATCCACGCATAGAGACTTGGAGAATTTATCAATGAAATAAAGAACAATGATTTTCGGCCATGTTCCACCAAAGTTGGACAAGGTATTTAACGTTGTCATATATGTACCACCAATGAGAGGATCTGCAATTTTGGTATGGAACGCACAGATAGAGACGAACTGAACAGTCGACATAAAAGAGCTCAGCAAGTGTTGCAATATAACGAAGACAAAATACGAAGTACTGATTTTACCACTTTTCGGGAACCCCCATACAAGGATTTGTCCAAATATAGCAGCCACAAGTCTTCCAATGTATCCGTACATCCAGGGTTTCAACGGTTTACTAGTGTTAGACCATCTTGCTGCATAATACCCGAAAATGATTTCGAAGGGGAAATCAATTAGGACAGTTATGGCTAGATCCTCCCTCGAGAAACCTTTGTCTAATAGTTTCAAATTCGTTGCTGCTTCGTTAGCCTGGAATGCTATTTTAGAAACCAAGTGTAGCACTATGAACGTTTGGACGTTTTTCAACCTCAAAACTTTAAACATTTTGCTATAAACCGTTTTGATTGAGTCGTCTGTATCTGCTGTATCATATTCTAAATTGTATTCGGTGATATCCTGGTACTTTTTAGCAGGAGGGTTTTCTGGTACAACTAAGACTATGAGTAGGGTGATGAGCAAATAGAGAAAACCGGAAAACATCATATATTGGCCTAAGCTGACAAAACCATAATCCTGAGGCACGGAACGGAAGTATTTGTTGGCAAAACCTTCTGAGTTGAATGCCAAGAAGATGGTAAAACTGACAAAGTATCCTGTGTTCAACCCGATTGTTTGGGCGGTGGACGCATAGCTGAGTGCGTTCTTGCTCAAGATTGTCAAAGCCCAGCCGTCCACGGCAATATCTTGAGTGGCACACAACAAAATGAGGAAGAAGAAGCTGAACGAGAGCAATGGGAGGTTCTGCAATATAAGGTCGTTATCGGAGATCCAGGTGTCTATTCTGGCACCAAGGAATATCAACGAGAGGCCTGACAGACACTGGATGGGGATGATCCAGGATCTCCTTTTGCCCACTGTTGCAGAGTAGCAGGAGTCGACGATAGGTGACCAGAGGATCTTCAGCGAGTACGGGTACGTGGCCAAGGAGAAGAGTCCGACCTGGGAGTATGTGAGTTTGTTAGACTTGAGAAGAAATGGCACACTGCCAAAGGCCAAGCCGATAGGGATTCCCTGGATGAAGTAGAGCATCACCAAGAGGAAGAACCTCGGGTAGTCTCGTTTCGGGAGGGAGATGTCTTGCTTGTCATTCGGCATTGGCTTCCCCCGTGAGGTGTCCGAGTCGTCGAGCTTGCTGGAGATGGACTGGATGCGGTCCTCATCGACTTCCAGCTCTGAATATGCTGTGCCGGACAGCGCAGAGGCCGGGGAATTGGACCGGTGGTGAGCAGACATTGTAATGTGTCAAGAGAGTGTACTGGATTTGGTGGCTTAGTTTGTGTGTCAGGCTCCCACAGAGACGCACAATACCCCTGGGAAGAGGACAGCAGGCGTTTCAAGAGGCCGGCAAAGAAAGGTGTTGCAGATCGCTCTCTGCATATTTCAGAGATCCAGACCGAACAGGCTAGGCAGAACAGAGATGTGTCGTTCATTTTCGTTGTGGTGTGCCACCACGGGGCTACGGGGCTTGCACAGTGATTATACAGTGGCTGGAATATAGAAGAGTGTTTCTTGAAGGGGCCGGGGGGTCTTTACCGGCGTCTCTTGGCAGCCCGGTCGTTCTCGGCAGCGTCCTCGTCCTCTGCGGAACTCTCCGGCTCGGCGTCGTCGTGCTTCTGCATGTACTTCCGCACGAACGCCACGACCTTCTCCTTCAATCCGACAGAGTCGACAAGCACGACGCAGAGACCGTCACTGCCCACCTCATACTTGAGGTGACCCTCGTTCGGCACCGCCACGACGCTGTCGAACTCGTCGAAGAACTCGTTCACGTCGTTGAGCGTCCTCACCTGGCGGATGAGGAGCTCCTCCATGTCCGACTCCTCTACAGACACGCTGGTGGCTGCTGCTCCATCCTCGGCCTCAGCGCTGGTAGCCATGTTTGAGTTAGCAAGCACAAGCATGCGGAATTCATTGTCAAAGACGGCATCGTCTGCGGCTCCGACCTGCTGAGGCTCCTCTTCTTCGTCGGAAACCTCCCGACGCACGATGTATTCTTCGTCACTCATATATGTGTGTGTGTGTGTAATTTCTATATCAGACTCGTCTCCTTCTCTTTCTATTTCCCCTTCCCTCCAGGCGTCTATTCTTGTCTGAGATAACTGATTCATGAACTGAAAGGAAGGAAAGTAAAAAAAATTTCATAGCGAACATCGAAAAAGAGCCGGAGACAAATACAAATCCAGACGCCAATCTCTCTCCGGCTGCCGCTGTGACGACCTTCTTCCTCCTTCTGCTACTCTGCCCTGCGCCTGTCTCCTTACCGGACACGATGTCGACAAACGATGCGCTGACAGCCGCCATTCAGCGGGAGACAGCCTCCATCCGGGCTCTTAATACGAGCCTAGAGGAGACGCTGGCCACCCTTGATTCGCTAGCCGGCAACATGGCCACACTCACGAACAACATGTCCAACTCGAACGGGCTAGCGAACATCTATACAGACATACATCTCCACAACAGACGTCTCAACTCGACGCTGCAGGAGATCCACGCGGACGACTCCCTCACGCCAGGCAGCAGACACACCGACAGGTTGCTCGAGACACAGATTAACGCGTTGAACGCTCAGGTCTCCTCCTTGAAGGCACAGCTACACGGTCTGGAGAAAAGGGCATAGGCATCTTCTTCCCTTACAACTAACTCTTTTCTAACGTAAAAACTTGCACACAGTACAATCATTATCATGTAGATCTATATACACATTCAGAATATATACCTTCAAAATATATAGACAATAAATAGACCCCGATCGGTCGATCGGACAGTCAATCAAGCTTCAGCTGCCTCTTCCTTGGTGATGGCAACCATCAAGTCAGCCATGTCCACGCTGTCACCTTCCTTGACAAAGACCTCGCCAACCTTACCGCTGACCGGAGCACTTATCACCATCTCCATCTTCATGGCACTTAACACCACCAATGGGTCACCCTTCTTCACTTCACCACCGTGCTTGACTCTGACTTCAACAACGACACCGGCCATTGGCGCACCAACCTCGTTAGGGTTGTGTGCGTCTGCCTTGGCCCTCGTGACCGTCTCAACAGCAACGTTCTTGTCCTCAATGGTGACCTTACGCATCTCACCGTTTAACTCAAAGTACACTTCTCTAGTACCCTTTGCTGGAGAGAGATCGCTGATGGCCAAAAGCTTGATGATCAAAGTCTTACCCATCTCGATTTGAACATTGATCTCTTCACCAATGGTTGGGGGAGCCAAAAACGATTTGGTTGGAAGGACAGACAAGTCACCGTATTGTTCAACAATCTTGCGGTACTGTTCGAAAACCTTTGGATACATGTTGTAACTTGCAACATCATCCTCAGTGATGTTGGTACCGAATCTGGAAATTAAGTCTTCTTTGATTTCCTCCAAATTGAAAGGCTCCAACTCTAAACCTGGACGGCCCTTCAACTTTCTTCTCTTGCCTTTGATGATATTGGTACGCAACGGTTCTGGGAATCCACCATAAGGAGTACCCATCAAACCTTCGAAGAAATCCAAAACGGAATCTGGGAAATCCAATTCACTTGCCAACTTCTCGACATCTTCTCCAGTCAACTTGTTGGAAACCATGAACTGTGCCAAATCACCAACAACTTTACTGGTTGGAGTGACCTTGACGATATCACCCAACAACATGTTGGCTTGCTCGTAGGCTTTCTTGGTTTCTTCCCATTGTTCTCCCAAACCAACTTGTTGAGCTTGGAAAATCAAGTTGGTCAATTGACCACCAGGAATTTCATGCTTGTAGACTTCTGGATCAGGACCCTTCAAATCTGCTTCGAAACAAGAATACAACAATCTCATTTCTGCCCAGTAGGCATCTAATTCTCTAGCATAGGATTCGGCAATACCGGTGTCAATGTCACCATCAAGAGCGCTGATGAATGCACTCATAGAAGGTTGAGAGGTCAAACCAGACATGGAGTTGATGGCACAGTCAACGATATCAGCACCAGCCAATGCACAAGCAACGTAGGTCGAGACACCAGTACCAGCGGAATCGTGCGTATGAACATGGATTGGCAAATTTGGATATCTTGCCCTGATGGAGCCAATCAAAAGCTTAGCGGCCTTTGGCTTCAACGTACCAGCCATGTCCTTGATACCCAAGAAATGGGTACCCATTGCGACGATTTCATCGACGGTTTTAAGATAGTATTCCAAGTTGTACTTCTTACCAGGAATCAGCATATCACCAGAGTAACAGATGGTTGATTCAACGACACCACCAGCCTTCTTTACAGCATCAACTCCAACCTTCAATTGATCCAAGTCGTTCAAAGCATCAAAGACTCTAAAGATATCGACACCGTTGTCCTTAGCTTGCTTAACAAAGTGGTCAATGGCGTTATCAGGTAAAGAGGAATAAGCAACACCGTTGGCACCTCTTAACAACATCTGGAAGGGGATGTTTGGGACAAGTTTCCTCATCTGCTTCAATCTTTCCCAAGGGTCTTCATATAAGAATCTCATCGCAACATCGAAAGTGGCACCACCCCAACATTCCAAGGCAAAGGCGTTCTCGAGGGCATGACTGGTAGTTGGTGCGATGTTCAAAAGATCGACGGTTCTGACCCTGGTGGCCAATAAAGATTGGTGGGCATCTCTCCAGGTGGTATCCATAATCAAACAACCGTCAAACTCACGGACCTTCTTGGCAAAGGCGTCTGGACCGTATTCAAGCAAGTAAGGTCTCAAACCCTTTGTTGATGGTGAGGAAACGTCAATGACCTTTTCTGGGTTGGAAGGTTCATGTAGAGTTGGCAATTCGGCTTCCTTGGTCAACTTAGGGAAACCGATTTGGCCCTTGATTGAGGAGCCGTTGACACATAGGTCACCCAAGTATGCCAACAGTTTCTGTGCTCTGTTCTTGGAGGAGACCATTTCGAATAAGGAAGGAGTGTCATCGATAAAGGTTGTCCAACAGTCACCGGAAATGAAGACCGGGTGGGTCAAGAGTGCCAAAAGGAAAGGAATGTTAGTTTTCACACCTCTGATTCTGAACTCTACCAAGGCACGGATCATCTTTCTTCTAGCAATCTCGTAATTGGATCCGGAGGTGGAGCACTTGACCAACATGGAATCGTAGTGTGGGGAGATAACGGCACCGGCAAAGCCGTTACCACCGTCCAACCTGACACCGTTACCACCTGCAGATCTGTAGACTTCGATTTTACCAGTGTCAGGTTGGAAGTTTTTGGATGGATCTTCCGTGGTGATTCTGCACTGGATGGCAAAGCCTCTAGTGGATATTCTGTCCTGTAAGAGACCCAATTGCTCCAAGGAGGCGCCGGCGGCAATCTGGATCTGCGCGGCGACAATATCGACACCGGTTATTTCCTCGGTGATGGTATGTTCGACTTGGATTCTTGGGTTGATTTCGATAAAATAGTGTCTGTTTTGGTTGTCCACTAAGAACTCGGCAGTACCTGCATTTCTGTAATTGGCGATCTTGGCCAACTTGACGGCGTCGTTCAAGATGGCGTCTCTGACGGAAGTAGGCAGCGTCTTTGCTGGGGCAATTTCCACCACCTTCTGGTGTCTTCTCTGGACGGAACAGTCTCTTTCAAAGAGGTGGATGGTGTTACCGTAATTGTCGGCCAACAATTGGACCTCAATGTGCTTTGGCTTGTCCAAGAAACGCTCAATAAAACACGTACCGTTACCGAAGGCGGACTTGGCTTCGGAGGAGGCTCTCTGGAAGGCGTCGACAATGTCGTCACCCTCCCGGACAACTCTCATTCCTCGGCCTCCACCACCAAAGGCGGCCTTAATGATGACCGGATAGCCGTGCTGGGCGACAAAGGCCTTGGCCTCCTCGATGTCCTCGATGGGGCCGTCGGTGCCGGGCACGATGGGGACGTTGGCCTTGCCGGCCAATGTTCTGGCCGAGACCTTGTCACCAACAGAGTCGATGACGCCTGCGGAGGGACCAACCCAGATCATGCCGGCCTCTTCCACCTTCTTGGCAAACTCCGGGTTTTCTGAAAGGAACCCGTACCCTGGGTGGATCATGGACACCTCGTGTTCTTTGGCAATCTTGATGATCTCATCGATCTGCAAGTATGCCTGCACAGGCGAGTATTGGCCTTGTTTGCCGATCGGGTATGCCTCATCGGCCTTCAAGCGGTGCATCGACAAGCGGTCTTCGTGCGAGTAGATTGCGACCGTGTGCATCGACAACTCGTGCGCCGACCGGAAAATTCTGATGGGGATCTCACCCCTGTTGGCCACGAGAATCTTGTTTGCGTTGGAGAGGATTTCGGACTCCTTCCGCAACTTGTGGAGCGACGAATGGTCTTCCACCGTAGACATGTTTTGTAAAGGTGGGTAGGGGCTGGGGGTGTGTGTGAGTAGACGGTTCGTTAGCTCGTGTCTGGAGAATAAATCAGGGGAGAAACAGAGAAGACTACGACAAAGTCGAAGCCAGCACAAAGGCAGAGATGAGCACCAGAGATGAGCATCCGTGCTGACCGTGGGCGACGACAGCAAACACCCGGGTTCTTATACGATGCTGTCCGTACCAGCTGTGCGGGCTCTTACGTATGCTCAACGCCCTGCCCCGCGCGCGGCCGCAGGGCAACTCAATGCAACACAGTTACAGCGGCGGTGAATCACGCCCTAGGCACGGCCGGCGCGGGCACATGACTAAAAAGTCCGCGGCCGGTCATCGCTGGCCGGGTGTTCTCCGGGACAAGGCAGGCTGGGTTTGCCGGAAAGAGGGGCGCGCAAAGAGGAAAAACGCACCGATCGACGCAGGAGCCCGGTCGGCGGGAGCGCGGGATGAGTCCCGGTGGAGTCGCCGTGTGGGGTAAGCGTGGGCAGGAAGGTGGTTTCGGCGGACGGAGGGAGTGGGAGAGTGGGGTGGAGTGAAGAGCAAAAAGGGCTACGACCCCGGACTTTCGAGAATTACGGTAGACTGATTATTAGGTGGGTGGGTAAGTGATTACACACGGAAAAGTACACAGGGGAAAAGACCGCTAGACAGCCAATTGGACGGCGTCCTCGTTGAGGAGGTCCTGGTATGGCGCTAGAGCCTTTTTGACGGTGACGGCGACGAACTTCTGTGTCTGCTGGGGAGCCCGGCCGATAAAGGTGCTTGGGTCGAGCAAGGCGTCGAGCTCGTTCCAGATCGGCTTGAAGTACTCGGTGGACTTGATGCGCTCGATCAAGTCGTTGTCGCCGCCCTGTTGCTTAACGACGGCGCTCGCCTGGTGCGACAAGACGCGGATCTCCTCGTGGCAGTCCTGTCTGGAGCCGCCCTTCTCGACCATGGCCATGATGATGTTCTCCGTAGCCATGAAGGGCAACTCGCTCATAATTCTGCGCTCAATCACCTTCGGGTACACGACGAGCCCGTCGGTGATGTTGATGAGAGTGCTGAGCAATATGTCTGCCGTGAGGAATGCCTCCGGAATGGAGATTCTCCGGATCGCAGAGTCGTCCAACGTCCGCTCGAACCACTGGATCGACGCCGTCTGGAACGCGTCCTGGAAGAGACCGCCCAGGTGTCTCGACAAGGAGCACACCCGCTCGCTTCTCATTGGGTTCCGTTTGTACGCCATCGCACTCGATCCGATCTGCGACTTCTCGAACGGTTCCTCCACCTCCTTCAAGTTCGCCAAGAGACGAATGTCTGTTGCCATCTTGTGGCACGTGGCGCCGAAGGAGGCAAGTGGGTGCAAAGCGTCGATGTCGATCTTACGCGAGTACGTCTGCCCCGTGCATGGGTACGCGTACTCAAAGCCAAGCAACTCGACGACACGCTCGTCCAACGCTTCCACCTTCGCGTGGTCCCCGTGGAACAACGACAAGAACGACGCCTGCGTACCGGTCGTGCCCTTCACGCCACGCAAGCCCAAGTCGTCTCTCGCACGTTGGAAGTTTCTCAAGTCCCAGAGCAGCTCCTGTAGCCACAATGTCGCTCTCTTGCCCACCGTCGTCAACTGCGCAGGCTGGAAATGCGTCCATCCAAGTACAGGCAGGTCCTTGTACTCGAGCGCAAACTTGGACAACCGGTTGATCACGTTGACCAACTTGCCGATCAAAATGTCGTAGGCGTCTCTGAGGAAAATCAAGTCCGCATTGTCAGTGACAAAACATGAAGTGGCGCCCAAGTGGATGATCCCGGCAGCCTCCGGACACGTTTCTCCAAACACGTGCACGTGCGCCATCACGTCGTGTCTCACCTTCGACTCCTCCACCTTCGCATCCTCGATCTCCTTGTCTGTGATGATCAAGTGCTCCTTCATCTCCGCGATCGCTTCGTCCGTGATCACACTGAGCCCCAGCTCCTTCTCGGCAATCGCCAAGTTGTACCAGAGCTTTCTCCACGTCGAGAACCGGTTACGGATGGAGAACACGTGCGACATCTCCTTCGACGCATAACGTGAGGAGAGCGGTGTGAGATATGTGTCGTTCGATGCCATACTTGTTTGTGTTTCCAAACAACTCTATACTTCTGGACGGAGAAACCGAGAATTAGTAGAAGCAAAAAAAAGGAAGAAGTGGAGGAAGGAAGAACGAAGAAGGGAAAAAAAAGTTCTTCTTATCCGAAGCACCACTGCCCCTGCACTGCTTATTCAACATAATCTAGCGACCTCCCAATTCATGTTCCCCGAGTCCAATTTCCAGGCCCTCCCTCCTCCTCTGACTTCTCCCCGCGCCTTTTGCGCCGATCGGCGAATTTTTTTTTCGCCTCCGTTTCTGCTCATGCTCGTGCTCGTGCTCGTGCTCGTGCTTCCTTCTCTGCCCCTGGCGTGACGAAAGAAGATTGGCCTCTAATTTTGTTGACGGCTCGTGCTGTTTTCTGTCTCTGGAATCACCGCCTCTCCGTCTCTCTCTCGGGGTTCCTGTCCTCACAGTCCTCCTGCTGCACACTGCAATTGGACAGACACATTCTCCACAAATACAATGGCTCCTCCCGTCCCCCTTTCAATGCCTCCGGAGGCTCTGCCAAAAAGCCCCACCAAGAAGGTCCCTGCAAATGCCCCCGGGAAGGCCCCAGCGTCTCCCGCCGCAGTTGGCAGCACACACGGGAAGAAACTCCGCAAGATAGAGAAGCCGCCCAAGTCATATGCAAAAAGAATTTGGCTCGTGGGTCACATCATGACGTTGAGCTTCGGCGTCTTCTATTCCATCTACTACCTTCAGAGAAAGTCTCAGCACCGGTTCGTCCCATGGGCGTGCTACAAGCTGACTTTGATCGGCGTCTGTACCGCGTACATCACCTCGATCCAATCGCAGTACAACATCAAATCGTTGCCCCACTACACAACCTTAATCGCCACTGAAAACTTCCAGTACCTCTTGTTGAGCGTCATGTGGTTATTCAACAGAAACTCCCTCTTCAAGATCCTCCCATTCATGATTGTGTCTCTTTTGCAGGTCGCCACCGCCTGCCAGCTGACGGCGATCCTCAAGCTGGAGACCCAATTGAGCAAAGTCGTCTTGTACGATGAGCTGTTCCTCTTTGTGCTGTTGCTTGTCGACACCCTCCTCTTGAGAGGCAGCTCGGGCTACGGGTTGGTCGCATACTGCATGTTCATGTGGCTGAGAATCCTACAGAGCGAAAACACCAGATTTTTCCTCTACGACAACTTGATCAAGTTTGACGCCCACATCTCCAAGATCAAGAACCCAAAGGTCCAAGAAGGCTGGCTCGGAGTGAAAAAGTTCTTGTCTTATAAACAGGCAAACTTCGAGAAGAAGTATCTGTAGTGGTGGTGGTCTGGTGACACTTATTTGTAGTTTATGTTTACGTTTTATAGGGAAAATTTGAAAAAAAAAAAAACATTAACACCCCAAACAATAGAAAAACACTCTTTATTTCCTTTCCGTTTTGCAAGATCAGAATAATTTTTGGTAATAAATTTGTTATCTTCATGAATATTTGGTTCAGAAGCAGAACTGAAATTTGATTTATCATCATCTAGAAAAAGAAAGAAAACCACAAGTGTTTTTGGTAGCAAAGAAGGGCATTTGCAACTGCATTCTCCTAAACGAAGTTGAAAAGGCAAAGGCAAGGAAAGGGGAAACAAAAAATAGTAAATAAAAACTCCAATCAGATGGTGATGCATGTTTATTCTAAGGCACACAAGAATTCACCGAATATTTAACGTGAAACGGTTCACAGTCATCATATGAAGCAATAAAGAGAAAAAAGAATCGTGGAAAAAGCTCTCCATACTCACACAGCGTACCCCTACGCTGACGCACGACTATGGATACTTGCCGTAGAGTAGTAATAACGTCTGAAATGCCCCCTATGAATCTTGGCTTAACCAGATATGAAGGAGCAGAACGGCCGCCTTTTGTACTTCCGGCGCGCAGGCGCTGTGACGAAGAAGCTTAAGACTGTTGCAGGGTTTCCCACTATAGGAAGGGTTTTTTTCTTTCAGTTGTAGTTTCGACTACCGTACGATTGGTGCAAACACAAGCACGGGCTCAATCATAGTCACAGGCACGTGGACAAGCACGTAACTTAGTAAAAGCGGTTTCTTTCAAAATCTTACTATATTTAATATATAAGTAATAGAAACTATACACGAAACATCATGGATGAGACACTTTGCTTAATTGATAGCTCTGGTGTAGATTAATTGCTTGGAGTGTTTAGAAACTGGCTTGATGACACCGTCTTCTTCTAACTGTCTAAGAGCAACTCTAGCAAGAGAACCTCCAATCTTTAATCTGTCAACCAAGACAGAGATCGAAACAAATCTGTAGGTTGGGACCTCCTTCAAGATTCTGTCGTATTTTTCTTGGTCAAGGATGACTAAGTGGGAAGCCTTGTCCTTAACCTTACCCTTGGACCACTTCTTCTTGGACTTCTTACCACCAGCCATAGCTGCAGCTGCCTTAGCTGCCTTGGATTGTTGAATCTTTGGAGGCATTTCTGTGTTCAAATAAATGGGAGATACTAGTTAGTAAAATGTTCAAAGGTGATGCACGGTTTGGATCCGGACTCGAGTCAACAACAGCAATAAAGAGAAACGTAACGCCAATGTGCAATTCATTTACTAGGGATGTTTCCTGACCTCTGATTCCATCATAGGGTGTTCTTTATTCTCGTAATGTATTCTTCAATTTCAGGGGGATCTGAATCGATGCCTTGTTCGACATTCGTCCACAAATGAGCCAGTAACTCGCTGGGAAAACTAATAGACATTGCAACTCTCTAATATTTCATCCCCTCTGGCAGGTGTCGTCTTGCTCTGCCATCTTGTCTCAATATTTCAGTCCATGACGTGTTTCTCTCTCTCTTGGCATTTCGTCATGTGCTGCTGTATCTCATTCCGTGTTTTGCAGGTAAAATAATATGTACATACTTGTTTGCTACTATAAGTTCTGTGCCAAAAAACCAAAATCGAAAGAGATTCGTCGTGCTAGTGGTTGTATGTCAACTCATTTCCTGTTATCGCAGAAGAAAACCTTTCAACCACCTACCCACACCGTCTCTCTCGGACGCTGCTTCGCTCACGCTCCCTCTCGGAAGGCAATCCTCTCTTACTTTTTCCCCAGTGACTGTTTTTTTGTGCACACATAAAAAACACTCCTCGCACCAATGGGTCACGTGCAATAAAAACCCTTTGAGCGAGCACGTGAATGAACCCTGACTCTTCTCCCCTCCCTTCTTTTACGAAGAAAAAAAGCTTGTAGGGTAGTACATCATGATAGCAACTGGTAAGAGAGTAGAAAGAGGAGAAGAGCAGACACTGTCAGTCAACCTAGAATACAGCGTAGTACAGTATAATGTCGAAAAGAACCAAAACGCAGTTAACCAAAGATGCCTTCGTTGCCTATGGTGCAGAGGACTCGGGAGACGATGAGCACGAAATGAATCCTCCGCAGATTGCATCTCAAGCCGTCATGGCAGGAAGGAAGATAGCAGGAATGGGTCGCAGGTTCGGAGCCAAGAAAGTACAGGCGGGTAAAGCTGCTGCTACCGTTCCCTCTGCCCTTGCAGATAAAGTCCAATTGTCGCAAATGAGATCCCTCAACGCCAACTTTCTGAAATCTGTCAACGACGGAATAACTAAAAACCCGGTGGCAGACCTTACTGCCATATGCACAAAGTACTTGGACTATGTTACCAAAGTGAACGACAAAAAAATAGAGGTAAAGAAGATGGATGTGCCGAAAGTGGACATTAATCCGGAGTCGGTGAAGACCGAAGGTAAGGCAAATCCGTTTGCCATGTTCGCTCCGGCGATTAACAACAATAACGCTCCGGCCACCGCCAAACTTAACTCTGGGGTAGATACCAAGTTTGGGAAGCCTGCCGAAATTGCACAAGCGCCTGCAAAGGCAGCTGCTACTGAAGCAGCCAAAGCTGACGAAGAGTCCGAGGATGATGATGATGAAAAGGCGAAAAAGCCTGTTAAGCTGGAAGGGCCTAAATTTGTGCTCAATGAGCTGCCAAAATCAAAAAACTATGGCTTCCAGTTTGGAAAAGCTCCTCCGAAGGATGATGATGACTCCGAAGATGAAATAGAGATCAAAGGTCCTTCCTTCATCTCCACTGCCAAAGTAAGTGATAGCAATTTCAAATTCCCTCCAAAGACCAATGATAAGAAAGATACCAATCCAGAAGATGTAGCGCCAGAGACAAAACCCTCTAACGGGTTTTCTTTTGGTAGTGCTTCTTCCGCATCTACTTCAAAACCAGCATTCAGTTTCAACTTACCTGCATCTTCAGACAAGCAGACTGCTGAAACTAACAAAGTGAGTTTCAACTTTGGTGCAGCTTCCAAACCAAGCAACGAAACCAAACCAGCCTTCTCATTTGGTGCGGCTCAGTCATCTACTCCTTCCTTTTCATTTGGCGCAGCTAAATTACCTGCCACGACCACTGCAAATAATACAACAGCTCCAGTATTGAATTTTGGTCAAAAAGCCACTCCTTCAAGCGCTTTCAGTTTTGGATCGACCAGCTCCACAACGACGGAATCCAAGCCAACCTTTAACGCAAACTCGGTCTTCAGTTTTGGGAAAACTTCGGACACTTCTTCTACAGCATCAAATCCTTTTAATATAGGAAAGCCAACCACATTTGGTAACAATACATCGCCAGTTTTCAACTTCAGCGCCAACACGCCTTCTTCTACCACGAATAATGAACCATCTGTGACGGCAAAGAATACGGAGGAAAATGACAACCCAGACGAAGCCAATGAAGCCGAAAACGACACTGTGAAGGGCAACTTCGCTGTTGTTCACCTAACGGAAAAGGTCGAGGTGAAGACTGGTGAAGAAGAGGAAGAGTCTTTATATGTTAAGCGGTCGAAGATAACCAGATTCAACTCGGAGACCAATGGTTATGATCCAGTGGGACTCGGTGAGTTGAAGGTTTTGAAGAACAAAGCTACTGGCAAATGTAGAATCTTGGTGAGATCTGAAGGTTCGTCGAATGTTTTATTGAATGTTGCAATTCTTGAGGAAATGAAGTATGAGTTACTGGGAGATAAGAAGTCGATGTTGAGGATCCCTTCGGTGAATGCGGATGGTACGCTGGTAACATATGTAGCAAGGGTTAAGACTGCTACCGATGGGGAAGAGTTGTTGAAGGCAGTAAAGAGTTGCCAGTAATTGATGAGTGAACTTGTAGAATAATAATCATGTTTACATTATAATAACGGAAAGCTTATAATAAAAGTACGTTTAACAGCTTTAAAATAAGGGCTACTAAATTTCTGGCTTTTGGCAAGGGGTTATTGAAGCCAACGATAAAATGCATCATAAAGTAAGTTGCGGAATTTATGAGAAAACTCAACCGGGACAAAAAATGTATTAAACAAAAAAAACAAATTGGAAATAGAAATAAACGTAAAAGTAATAGTAAAAGTATTAAAACTGAAGGTGAAGAGAAAAGTGAAAATAAAGTGACTAGATATAACAAATGCGGTAAGTGGTTAAATGCTATACATGAGATTGTTTTTGTTGTTGCGTTTCTATTGCTGTTCAATTTTTTTTCAAGACATCCCTGATATCCTTGATGAATTCATCTACTTCTCCAACCTCCAAGTGGTTAGAATTGATCAATCCGTCGACCTTCAAGAGGTCGTAAACTTCCTCTTTACTCCCATAGAGTTTGAACGATATCTTTTTGAGTAAAGCTAGTGATGCACGCAACAAAAGAATATCTCCTTCGAAGAAATAAATGTCCATTACTCTCAGTACCACATCGAAAGGCAATTGGTTTGAGAATATGCAGCAAGCTAGGCCTTTAACAATCTTCAAACTGTTGATATCTCTCTGGATAAAATGGTTGTAGAGACGAGGAGCTAGTTGCAACAAGTATTTATCAAATTGATCCTTAATGTCTCCAAAGTAAGAAGATTGGCTCTTTGATTTTTGAATTTCCAAATCTTTGAGTAGATCAGAAGGAATTTGAGATTCATCAGAGCATAGCATGAGGTTAGGCAATTTCTTCGACAACAGTGAGATAAAACAGCTGAGTGTGACCAAACTGTCATCAAAAACATAAGTTAGGATGCATACCAAATTGATGGTTTTCAGCATGTCAATGGATTCTAGTTTTTCATTTTTATTTTTCAATGATCTGAATGCAATCAGAACTTGCAAGACTGAGTCGAAATTCTCTCCGTACTGGAAATGCTTCATCTCGGGGAAAGAATATTGTAGTCTGTCTGAACACTCCTCGATGAACCGTACATCTTCTAACAGATCAGGATTAGCTTTCTCTTTTTGCCTTTTCGCCAATTCATCCTTGGTGGATTTCAAGTTGCATGCTTGACTAAGAGTTGACAAGGCATCATTCAATGCCTTTTTAAGTACTGAGATTTCAAAGGCTAACTTCTTTTTACCTATCAATTGCCTCTTCCAGATTTTACCTCTATACTTTTCAGGTAAGTCCCTCCACCAGAGTTCTCTCGTTTGAGGTAATTTGATAAGAACATCGTAGTTGTTGATAACTTTCAACCAGAGTTTTTCATCTTTTGCTTCTTGGGCCATTAGAAGCTTTTTCTTGGTCTGGTAATCCTTCAATTTTTCCTTTTCGTTGTATATTTCGGCCTCTAAAATATTCTGATAATCCTTCTCGTGTTTTGCTATTTCATATTTTGTCTTTGGTGGGAGATTAACAGGTCTTGTACTTGACAGATACTGGCTCCGAGGTTCTGATTTCACACTCAAAGTGGAAGCAAGAGAAACATTCGAGTCTGAGTTTCTATGACTGGAATTGTTAGCCATAAGATTGTTCTTTGTGCATAGATGAGACATGCTCTTTAACATCGACATCCTCTGCAGTGCTTCTTCTAGCTTATAGTCTTTGTTTTCGAATAACAGTTTGGCATCCGCAGAAAGTGGATTCAAGTACTCATCGTCAGCACCAGAAATCTCAGAGATGTCGGAAGTACGAGAAAAGATTGAGGAAGCTCTTGTAGCCGGAGAAGAGGCGCCAGAGCTTGCAGAGGAGGAGGAAGACGACACGAAAAGCGAGTGTGGAGGTTGATATTGGTATTTATTGGCAGTATTGATGCCATTGGTATTATTTAGATCATGGCTGTAAAGTTTTGTGTTGTTACTGATGTTGGAATTGGAATTACTGTTGGGCGTGGTGTTTTCAATCTGTTGATTTATGTTATGCGTGTTAGTTATGTTATTGTCAGGATGCGAGGAGGTGCTATTGTTGCGTCGAACGGAGGGCCTCCTGGTTCGAGGTTTGCTGTGAGAGAGCGATTGTAGAGAATATAGTGAGGGGACGTCGTAGACTATCAGATCATCAGGCAGCTCGTCATCGGAGAGAAAGTCGATGGCATTGAGAGCTTCTGGACAGTTTGTGGACAACTGGTCCTGGCTCATCTGGACCCTCTGTTTCTTGATGATCTTCAACTTCTGTGAGGGCGTCAGCAACAGCTCCCGTGAGGAGTTGTTCACTGAAGCCATGGAGTAATTTGCCCTAGTGTTTCTACTTCCACTCATATTCGTGTTCATGTTCATGTTCATGTTCATGTTGAGAGTGCTGTTGCTGTTGTTGGAGTTCAAGCTCAATGCCGAGGCGGAAGCGTGGCTGGCAACATTGTTGGAACTGCTGAAGTTATTTCGCATGGAGTTCTGTCTGTTGAGTCCGTAGAAGTGGTTTGGAGGGGTTTGGGCGTACTCCAAGGGCACGTCTTCAAATGATTCCTGTATCACGTCCAGAGTCGATATCATGGTGGTGTCAGTTATGGATGGGTCTGATCTCTCTCTTGAACAGCACACTTTGTAAACTGTGGTGGTGATCTGTGTGTATATCTGTCTTAATT
This sequence comes from Pichia sp. PH4023, assembly GCA_025531575.1. NCBI lineage: Eukaryota > Fungi > Ascomycota > Pichiomycetes > Pichiales > Pichiaceae > Pichia > Pichia sp. PH4023. The sequence goes on along the minus strand of JAMGYR010000025.1, from coordinate 106,240 downwards.
ATCAAGCGAGTGAGTGAATGTGCGACAGAGCCAGAGCGTAGTCTATCTTGTCTGTCTCCTTTCGAGAGGAAGGGGTAGGGGAAAGCAAAGCGAAGCAAGCAAAGCAGGGGGACACGCAGGAGCAACGCAGCGAAGATGCACGATAGCTGTTGGTGTCAGGGCAGACAACAAGCAAAAGCTTCGGAAGCTAGCAAACAGAAAGGTAAACGACGAGGCGAGCTTTTACACGAGCCGAAGGAAAAACACACGCAAACAAACAATGGAAGCACAGAGCCGCAAATCTGATTGTGACACAGGCCAAGGTACGCCAAAGGAGCAAGGCAGAGCAGATCACGCAGGCGAGACGGTGCTGTCTTCACGCAACGACACAAAGACGACGACAACAACAACAACAACAACAGGATTAATTGCAGGAAAAGAGAAAATGCAAACAAAGACAAAAATAATCCTGCCACCGCCGCGCCACGCTGACCCATCTTCACGGGAGGTAAACACCAGCACCCTCACTTTCTGCCTCGCCGCCGCTGGCTGGACCGGGCGGTCCGACCCAGCACGCGGCCGGCCAGCGGCAGGTTACAACAAACGGTGCTGCGCCACGCTGTGCAGCGGCCTCTTTGCTGCTTCGCTACCCTGCTGCAAAACGCGCACGCATGCGGGGGGTAGGGAAGGGGGTGGGAGAAGCGGCCAGAGGGGGGAAAGCGTGCCTGTGGCGCGGCAGGCGGGCTAAACGGGACAAACGGGCAAATGGGGTCGATCGGCGTAGAGCTATTTTGGAATGGACTGAAAGTTGAAAGTTACCAGATTAATGGAAACTCAGTTGCAGGTTTGTGATGTATGTACATGTTTAGGTTTATTTACGAATTATATAGACGGGACAGCGGCATCAGTTCTTCTTGCTGTCCTTGCCGGCGGCGTCGTTGCCGTCGTCCTTCTCGCCCTTCTCGCCCAAGATCTTCTTGAACGCGTTGTTCAAGAAATTGTTGATTCTCTTGAGGTTGTTTGGGTGTTCACAGTTGGAGGCGTCCTTGTCGTCGTCCGTGGTGCCAGTCGATGTACTGCCTCGGACGGAGTCCTCAAATGGCTTCCACTCCGGGTCGAGTCGCTTCGCCGTCTTGTCGCCAAAGGCGTCGGCGACTGCCTCGAGCAATGCGATCTGCGTTGCGTTGGTAGGCCGCATCGTCTTGACGTTCAAGATGACCTTGAGGGAGCCCCGGTTGCTGCTCATGTCGCTAACAGGGACACCCTTGCCTGGGATGTCGATCGTGCGGCCCGACTGCGAGCCGGCCGGGATGCGCAACTTGATCTTGGCGCCGTCAAGGGTAGGCACCTCGATGGTTCCGCCCAACGCAGCGGTCGTCATCGGGATCTCCGTCTTGTACTCCAAGTCCTTGCCATCCCGCTTGAAGTTCGGATCCGGTTGCACCCTTATCCGGATGATCAAGTCGCCGTTCGACAGCTTGTACCCGCTGGACGTAGTCATATGTGGGGCGTCCCCGGCGTTAGCGACCCGGATCCTCGAGCCGTCCTTGATTCCGGAGGGCAATCTCACCTCCGTCTGCTTGATCTGCGTCTTGACACCTTCACCGTGGCAACCCCCGCACTCGTCCTCGTGGTTGATCTGCACACCGGTACCATTACACGCCTTACAAGTCGACGACATGTGGAACCCGCCCTGCAACACGTGCATCTGGGCCCCCGTACCGTTACACACCTTACAGGTGGACTTCTTCTTGCCGCTCTTCAGCCCGCTCCCGTGGCAAGTGTCACACTGCACAACAGCACTGTAGTTCACCTTCACCCTCGTGCCAAACACAGACTCCTTGAAGGGAATTGTCTTCAAGATCTCAATGTCTTCACCCTGGTAGTGCTGGAACCCGCCACCTCTTCTACCGCCACCACCACCCCCGGTAAACCCGCCAAACAAGTCTTCAAAGTTTATGCCCTCGAACGGGTTGCCGCCGCCGCCCTGTGCACGGCCTCCGAACCCGCCGAACCCACCGAACCCTGCAAATGGGTTGCCTCCTCCGTATGGATGTCCGCCGCCATATCCACCGGCACCGGGGCCTCCTGCCCCCTGACTGAATGCCGCTGGTCCAAACTGGTCGTATTGCTCCTTCTTCTTTGGGTCAGAGAGAATGTCGTATGCCTCTTGCAGTGAGTGGAACTTCTCGTCCGCACCCTTCTCTTGGTTGACGTCCGGATGGAACTTCTTGGCTAGCTTGTAGTACGCCTTCTTGATTTGAGACGCAGTGGCACTCTTGTCAACCCCGAGAGTCTTGTACGGGTCGTCAAGCCTAGGGATGATCGTCGAATGGAACTGCCGAAATTGGTTAACCTGCGACGAGCATCTCCTGGCAGCCTTAGAATAGGCCAGACAAGATGATTTATTGACCTTCAAACACCTCGCCTTGAAAAGACTGAGAATCTGTGAGTTCATCTATGAAGTTATGTCAAAAATATAGACTGGTGCTTTTGTTTTAAGAAGAAACCAAGCACCCCCGTTGCTAAACGAGAATTCTGCACCCATCTTGCTTTTACGCCATCTGAATTCATGTGAAAGAAGAAACGTAATTTCGTCTGCGGTACCGTCGGTGAGCTTAAGAAAACTGCTCCACACTGGAAATTTCGAGAATCTTTTTGTCACACACACTAGTTTACTAGCGCACTTTTCTTTTGTAAGCAGCGAAAAAAAATTCAGATTTCGCCTGCACCCATGCTGGGAGTCGAACCCAGAATCTTTTGATTAGAAGTCAAACGCGTTAACCATTACGCTACACGGGCGAATCTTAGTTTCAAAAAAGGCTTTCTCTATATATCCAAGGTTTTTACAGCATAGTTGGCTACACTATTGCTTTTTAAAACTTAAAATTCCTTAATGCGGCAACTTTTTACTTAAATATTCATGTCATTGAATCATTTAATAGGTTATGTAATACTTGCGCGGCTGTGAACTCAACTTTCCCTCGGGGTCATAGGGATAATTTCCATTTACCTAGCCCAGACATCACGAGCGCTTATCTGAACTCATATCATGACGGGATTTTCATTGGCATTGAAATTCCCCCAATTTATTGGGCGAGCTTCAGACCTTTCTTCTCTTGATACCAACTATTTTCAGACATCTAGCACCTGGTTCTAAGCGGCCTACCCTTGTTAACTTAGTCCATCTTGGTAATGGACAGAAAAGATAAGGCTGAGCCGGCTGGAAACTGTGCCAAAAACACTGATAATGCCAACACGACCGGCGATTACTTCTCCATAAATCGGACAGGAAATTTGTTCCCTCATCAAGGCTTGCTTTCTTCACCAACATCAGCTACATCCTACAGCAGTACATCTACGATTTTCAATCTACCTAAATATGGTGGTAACCGACATGCATCGAACTTGAATCTTCTATTGTCACCCATTGCCACATCTCCAGCATCTACCAATGTCGAGCCATCTACCACAGAAACAGCAGAGGCAGGTTTTTCACTCTTGTCATCGTCAAATGCCAACTCCATATTGAAAGATTTCTTACAGCCAAGCGTTTTGCATGAATTAGAACAGAAGGCTTCCTTTTTTTCTAAACATGCAACATCCACGTACTTGACTTCGATCCTTCCTCATGATTACCTAAATATGTCTCTTGATTTAGAGGAACCAAAACCTCAGAAATCGCCAAGAAGTAAGAAAGACATGTCCCAGGTATTGAGTAGCTATACTCTGATTAGCAAAATCCATGACGACAAACACAGTGATCCAATAAATCATTATCTTGGTGAACATAAGACGACGAAGCAAAAATTTGTGATACGATTCATTCGACAGTTAACCGTAGGAACGGTGTGTAGACTCGTCAACAGCTACCATGCAACATACAGTCCCGATTCAACAAAACCGTCAGACGGATATCCTTCTTTCAAAGATATTTTGAAAGAGAGGAGTGAGCATCGAGCTTGCCCTCCCGATTTGCCGGGAATCTATCCATGTACAAAATTGGAGCTGTTAGAGGATGAAAAGGGTATCGTTGCATTCTATCCAATTGCTGACAATGTTGTACCTTTGAGCAAGATGGAGTTTGATTCACCGGTGGAAATAACCACCATAATCTTGTTACTCGTTAACATCTTAAAGGTTATTAAAAACATTCATAAGCATGGTATTGTTAACAACACGTTATTGCCTAGTGATATTTTCGTTGATTCTAGCACATACGATGTGTTCATTATGGGCTTTGACTTCTCATTCTCAACAGATATTGATTTTCAAGAAGTTCCTTATAGATCTGCTAATAAAAGTCACTCGTTAAACTATATACCTTTCACTGCTCCAGAAAACTTTCAAAATTTAGTCCCAGTTGATTTTAGAGCTGACATTTATGGAGCTGGGGCCATAATTTATTTTATATTGTCGAAAAGAGTGTTCAAACAGAATAACTTATTTATTTTGGTTGCTGCTATTATCACTTTAAACAGTACACCTTTACACATCATTGATTCTTCAATTCCTATAGAATTCTCAAAAATCATTTCTCAAATGATTAACAAAGATCCAAAGTTGCGATATTCATCAGTCGACCATATTATTCATGATTTGGTGAAACTTTACCGTAATAAAACTCAAAAAGATATACCTCATAATCCAGTTCCTACTTCCCAGAGTAGAATACCGATACTTATACCAACTGAATTAGTGGGAAGAGATGAGATAATAAAGTCATTGTTAACAGCATTATCTTCTAAATGTGTAAAAACTTTCACTTTAACTGGTGAAACAGGAATAGGGAAATCCTCCGTTTTAGAGAGTCTAAGAATTCCAGCTATGACCAAGAAAATGTTTTTCACAACTTGGAAATGTCAAGATTTGACTTACGTTACTTCCAAGTTCCAAACTTTTGATCTAATCTTGTCCCAGTTGCTAAGAGACATTTTATCCATGGATAAACTCGATATCGCGTTTTGGAGGGACATCTTGTCAGTAGAGATCAAGTCAGATTTGTCACTTTTATTTGATACGGTTCCTGAAATGAGAATTCTATTAGGGCCTCGTTATACTCACATGAGACAACACAAGATGAACAAAAATGTATATCAAAAAGAACTTGGCCATCAATACATATTGAAAAAATTATTTGAGCTATTTAGCAGACATGCTGGTTGGGTATTAGTTATTGAAGATATTGGTAATTTAGCCGAAGCAGAAGCGACAATTCTTCAAGGACTTTGGTCACATTTAAAGAACGATTTTAGGGATGGTGAACTGAACTTCACCTTGTTAACTTCATATACAGTAAGGGGAGAACAAACCTCAGATGAGGAAGACAACATTCCTTCATTTTTAAGGAGCAATGTCATGATCGAAATTCCCCGCCTAACATATGAAAACGTTGAGAGATATTTGAGCTTATCATTACAATTATATGATAGCCAATTTTTGTGGAAAGATGTCCAATCGAAACAGAACTCATATTATTTTGAACTATCTAATAACGCTCGAATTAATCAAGATAGGAGACAAATGGCAGAATTATTGCACAAGTACAGCCATGGTAATCCGTTGATAATCAATCGGATCATCATCCAGATACATTTTGCCCAACTAAGATCCAAAACCCCGTTAAAGCCTAGCGAGGCGTTTAAAAGCATTTTTACTATTATTAAAGAAAAATGTCCTAGTGGTGATGTCTTCTTTGACAGTAACTTACACACTAAGGATGTTCCAAACGATCGCACAGTTGAGATTTTGAAATATGCAGCATGCATCTGTGTTGGCAACTTATTTGACATGTATGATTTATCAATTGTTACAGGATTTGATGTATCGACATTGTATAAAGTATTGTCCACTGGGATAATTACTCAGACGCTAAAGTCGTGCTCAATAGTTTCGAAATTGCCAGTGGATCGCTTGGACGATCCAGATTTTCCGCTCAGTAAACTAAGCCCAGGGGAGAAAAGAAAGTTGCTAAAATATACTAAATTCAAATTTTTCCATGAAACGATACAACATCATCTGATTAGGTCGTTAAAGGATGCAAACGAATTAGAAGAGTTCCATAGAAATTGTGGGTTGAGGTTATTTGAAAACTTAGAAGCAAAATATGGCTCTTTAAAGCTGTCAAGTGCTGACTGCTTCTCCATAGCATATCATTTCATAAATTCTTGGAAAGTTGCTAGACCTGAAGAGTATTCAATCTATACTAATATCCTAATAACGGCGGGCTGGTATGCATATTCTTCTTATGAACATGTTTCAGCTTTACGGCATTTTCAAATAGCAAAGGAATTGACAACTGATCCACAGATTTTAAAAGGACTAGAGTGGGTAGAAATTCACATATATGCGCTGAAAGGAAAACATGAAAAATCCATTGACCTGATAGAGAAAGCTTTGCAAAAGTACCAAGAAAACTTTGAGGATGTTGCACAATTCCTAATAGCCAAAATGCAAAGTTTAAGATCACTGAATAAATGGGAAGAAGCTTTTGAGGTTTGTTTAAATACATTGAAAGCACTTGAATTTCCTCTCGACTTATCTTCTCTCAGCGAAAAGGAGATTGAAGACTATACTAATTTCGTTTTGAGACCTAAACTTCCTGCCTCCCCCTCTGAAATTCGTGAATTGAAAAATTTGCCTCTACTAAAGAACAGGAGGGTCACGTTGGTGCAAATGGTGTTGATGGACATCAATCAATTTTCGGTCTACTTGAATAAGCCATATTTATTTCCTTTTGCCAATTTGATGAATGTCATTCTTCTCATGGAAAATGGTAAATCTGTTTACTCCAGTTTCAGTTTGATAATCCTTGGCAGTTTAGATGCCATTGTTGATGCCAAAGGACTAAATAGGGCTCATGAATATTGCAAATTGGCTTTCAGTATTGTAAGTTCAGATTCGCTAGAATCCAACGAATTATTTATTATTTCATTCAAATGGTACTGTTGCTTGGTTGGATCGCTAATTGAGCCAATTGACAAAATCAGTCAGTCTTTTGATTTAAGTATCATGAATTCAAAAGCGCAAATGGTTGAAACGACATTTTCCAAAGGCACTGTCGTCAAGTTCAAATTTCAACTTTGGCTTACCCAAGGTTTGACCGCTAAAAACATACAGGAAAGGATGGAAATTATCCGAGATTTTTACAGACCTGATAAGGATCCAAGAGGATTGTACGATAAAATTTACAATTTAGTTATTGACTTGTTGAGCGTTTTGGCAGGAAGTTTATCCTATGATAAGTATGTGGAAGGCTGGCTTAGTTTGGGTCTAAACTTGAAATGTGTGCATATGGGCTTGACTTATAACGTTAGTAGATGTTTTTCATGTTACATTTTGAGAAAGTATGAGGTAGGAGCTGATATTGCAGTGGAAGAGTTGGTAGGTAATTGGTCTGAAGAGCTTGCATCAATTGAGATGGCGTGGGCACGCTATTTTTTTGTCTTACTTATTTATAAAGACAAAATGAGAAGGGCTGATATCAATGACCCACATAGTGAGGACATATCTGAAAAGATAGCAAATCTTTTAAAGAATACTCAAGCGTTTTTCAAAGAATTATCGGCACGAAATCCATCTGTTTTCACCTGTATGTTTTTGACTATTGATGCACTCATTAAAGTTATGGACGAAGACACATTTTCGCAAATAGACATTCTAGCAGCATTTGAGATTGCGCTTGAGTCATCCGTTGAGTATCATCACTATTTGCTTGAAGCCATAGTGGCGGAGGAATGTGCCAGATGGTTGACAACCGTTTCCAAGACTAATAGTATGACAACGAAATACCTCAAGATTGCATATAACGCCTATAAGACATGGGGACTTACACTCAAGGTTGAGCAGATTGAACAGGAGCTAATTTCAGATATTGACCTGAACTTGGATTTGTCGCCTTCACCTCTTGTAAGATCACAAAGAAGGAATTCTAAATTCTATTTTCAGAACGATTTCATCCCATTTCAACATGATTCAGAAAATAGCTCCGCAGATGTCAGTGGCTCCTATAAACTTCCATCAGAGAAGCAGCAAGATAAAAGTGTATCCCTTTCAAGTTATTCACTCAATAACTTTAAAGCTAAAAGCGATGATGGAATGGATGACGGTGCTAGTTGTGCTTCATCAAGAGTGTCAGTAGGAATCCCAATAAGTGCAGCGCCAATGGGAGTTTCGGATACCTTAATTTCCGAATGTGGGGTAAGTGAATCAAATGAGCAAGATTGTACCGATAAGGAAATAGATTTGAATAATATCGAGGAAGAATCTTGGGACAATGACGCAGTTATGGGATTGAGCACCAAGATAGCTCTGTCAGATAATTTTGAAGAGATTATAAAAATGTTGTTACTTTTTTCAATCCACCTGGTTAATGCTGACTATGGCTGTTTCATTTTGAACTCCGACGATGGTACACCATGTTTGACAGCGATGTGCTTGAAGAATGATGAAGTCAGGTTTTTCACGCAAGAAATTCTATCACTTAAAGGTGATGTGCTACCTGTCATTCTGGTTGAGGAGTGTATGAAAGAAAACATGTCCATATGGAGAGACTCCGATAAGTTTTACTTTGACACGACATATAAGAACAGAGATCCATATTTTGAATCAAACATTTGTAAGAATGTCATTTGTGTACCTGTGAAAAGTGGGGACTCTACTGTTGTTGGTGCACTGTATCTTGAAAATCAACGAGAATCTACCTTTGTTGCCTCAAAAAAAATAGATTTACTAGAATACCTATGCTTGCAAGGTTATATTTCAATGAGCAAAATGAAATTGGTAGAGAAACTCGAGCTGGCAAAAAAGGCAGCAGAAGAGGCAACAGCAGATAGGACCAACTTCTTGGCAAATATGTCTCATGAGATAAGGACCCCTTTCAATTCATTGATGTCTTGTGCTATATTTTTGCTTGATACCAAATTGACGAAGTCGCAAAGAATGTACGTCGAAACGATAAGAAATTCTGCAATGGTAACCCTTAGTATCATTGACGGAATCCTCTCATTCTCTAAAATAGAGCACGGGTCACTTTTACTTACTTTTGAACCTTTTAATTTGACAAAATGTATAGAGGACGCAGTTCAATTGGTCGCAGAGCAAGCTGCGTTGAAGAAATTGGAGCTAGTTTTTATTGATGATAACTACCCAGTTACCACAGTTTATGGTGATGAAACAAGGATTGTTCAAGTGATCATCAACTTATTGGGTAATTCAAGTAAATTTACCAATAAAGGCTATATTTTCGTCCATAGTAGTGTCAAGGAGGTAGCAAAAGATCGATATGAATTTACTCTTACGGTCAAGGATTCAGGAATCGGTATCCCTGAAGGGAGTAAAGCTAGATTATTCAAAATGTTTAATCAGCTTGATGGTTCGAGTAAACGTGTATATGGCGGTTCTGGTCTTGGCTTAGCAATTTCCAAAAAATTGGCGGAATATATGGGAGGTGATGTTGATTATGAAAGCAAAGAAGGTGAGGGTACCAGTTTTTGCTTCACGATTACTAGTAAAGCCGAGAAGCACAACGTTAAGAAAGTCGAAGGGATCAAAGAAGACGATCTTGTGGCAATTTTAGATCCTCGAGAGCTCAGTTCTTTGAGCTTGAAAAAGTGTATCGAAAGGAGAGGGTTTGAAACAAAGAATGTTATAATATTTGATAAACTGGATGATGAAGCCAGGGCGAAATGCAGAAAGGCAAAGTTCATCTTCATCTACATGGAAGTAATGAAAGGCAAGCCTGAACTAAAGCGTCTTCGTGAAGAGTTCCCGAAAAGTGTACTCATCTATGAGGTTCCATTTGGTGTCAAGATACCAGCGTTCATAGAGGAAAATGATAGTCCTGGTGACTCTGCCGCCAAACTCATAGATTTTGTCTTGTTAACCCCTTTCAAGAGGGAGAAACTTGATGAGATCCTACAAAACGAGAAACAAGTGCTTGAGGCACCCAACGGAAAGAAGCCAGAAACTGCTAAAGATATCAAATTAGGGAAAAGATGCCCCTTAACCATTCTCGTTGCAGAAGATAACATGATCAATACAAAAATGGTTCGACTACAGTTGAAGCGCTTAGGCTACGACTCTGATCATGCAAAAGATGGTGTAGAAGCTGTTGAAAAAAACGATCAGAGGTTTGCTGAAGTTGGCACAGCCTATGATTTGATCTTGATGGACTTGCAAATGCCTCGCAAGGATGGATACGAAGCAGCTGAGGAGATCAAGTTGAAGTTTGGCGATCGCACCAGAATTGTTGCGTTGAGCGCTAACGTCTATTCAGAGGAGAAAGCCCGCTGTCTCCGCATCGGCATGAGTGGCTTTTTGAGTAAGCCCTTACTACCCGATGCACTAGCACAGCAGCTAGAGGAGGCGTATTTCCAGAAGAAGACATAGAAAAGCGGAAATAGGGAGCATAGTCGGCATGTATATTAGAAAGTAAGATAATAGAGTCTGTAAACATGTTGGGGCCGATCGGCGCGGCGCACCACTGGCTTGAGGCCAGAACGCCTAAACAGGCAGCAGTTCGCTGCTTCTCTTGTGTAGGCAGGCGGATTTGCCATGCTGCTGTCGTTGTCGGCAGACGGATAATGTGAGCAAACAGAGGGGAATTGTTGCATATCAGCAAGTGCACACAGGTGATAGGATTTGAGAGGGGTCCTGTTTAGAGGTTCTGTTTCAAGTGTTTCCCACGGTCTCTCCATCAAAGAGTCAATTACTGCTAGTGGCGGCGTATTGATATACCACATCCAGAAAAGAGGAAAGAACTAACCGGTTTGACGATATATCCATTTAGCATCATCCCTACTATTATTGTTGTTACTACGATTATTAGTGTTACTGTTGATACATTAAACGAGTAGAACAAAACGAGCATTAGACTAAGAGTACCATATCTGTGTTTTCGTTTTCCAATTGCATATCAGAAAGCCTATACATAAGTATATTATCAAATTGGTAGTGCTTTAGCGAAATAAGTTAGTTTCAGTTCATATTCCTGTCATCTTTACTTATTTGATCATACTTTGTTATCTGCGATAGTCAAGTAATTCATTCTAGATCAGCACCATAATTCGATCCATTTCATAAGCCAGTTAATACATTCCTTGGCTGTCCGATTCTTCTAATCACCTATTTTATTCATTTCCTACAAATAACATACAACTACAGAAATGGGTTCTTTTAATAATACCATCAAATGTGTTGTCGTTGGTGACGGTGCGGTTGGTAAAACATGTTTGCTAATTTCCTACACCAGTAATCAATTTCCTGAAGATTACATCCCAACTGTGTTTGATAACTACGCGGTTACTGTCATGATTGGTGACGAACCTTACACGTTTGGTTTGTTCGATACTGCTGGTCAAGAAGATTATGATAGACTAAGGCCATTATCTTACCCACAAACAGACATCTTTTTGATCTGCTTTTCGGTCGTTGTTCCTTCCTCATTCGATAATGTGAAAGAAAAATGGTTTCCAGAAATTTTACATCATGCTCCACACGTCCCTTGTATAATAGTCGGCACACAAATAGATTTAAGGGACGATCAAACTGCGCTTGCTAACTTGGCAAGACAACATCAAAAACCAATAACTGCCCAACAAGGTGAAAGACTGGCAAGAGAGCTAAAAGCAGTGAAATACGACGAATGCTCTGCCTTGACTCAAGTGGGATTGAAAAGTTTGTTTGATGATGCCATCGTTGCAGCTCTAGAGCCACCAGTCATCAAGAAATCTAAAAAATGTACTATTTTATAAGTAAAATTCACCACTTAAATAGAATGGGGATGGAATGGCTTTTACCTTTGTTTTAATCTTTTTCCTTTGTTTTCATTGTTAGTACCAGCTATTCTCACATTTACTAACTCACTTACTCACTTCGTTATATCTCTTTGTATGTTTTTATCCTTTATATCTCTCTTCTTTTTATTTCTCCTCTTCCGTTACTTTATTTTCCCGAAACTTAGGCTTCATTATTTTATTTTCCATTTTTTCGTCTATAATAATCCTTCCTTTATCTAGCTGTTGATCCAGCATCAGTCCTTCCTCTCTTCCATCAATTATCCTCTATAATCAAGCAAATCATGAATGGAAAGAACTATATGAGGTTTGCTCCGAGCCGGGTAACAGCACTCGCGTAAATTTTTGGCTGAAGCATTTTTTTGTTAATCCGAAGGACGATGAAAAGCACAGGGCAAACGAGTATGAACACGCCTGATTAATGTCCTTACTTAGGCCACATCTGCAAGTAAGGCGTCAGAAATACACAGTCAATAGAGATATCCAAGGATGTTTTCCAATGCACGCTCGGAAACCCTCTTTTTGGGAGGTGAGAAACTAAGTGGTGACGATGTCCGTGACCAGAACGTGCTTGCGACTCAAGCAGTTGCAAACGTCGTCAAATCTTCATTAGGTCCTGTTGGACTAGATAAGATGTTAGTGGACGACATTGGAGATGTCACTGTCACCAACGATGGTGCCACAATTTTGTCTCTTTTGGATGTTCAACACCCAGCAGGAAAGATTCTGGTGGAATTGGCGCATCAGCAAGATAGAGAAGTTGGTGATGGTACTACTTCGGTTGTGATTATTGCATCAGAACTATTGAAAAGAGCAAATGAGTTGGTGAAGAATAAGTTGCATCCTACCACTATCATTACTGGTTATAGGTTAGCATTAAGAGAGGCAATCAGATTCATCAATGAAGTTTTGAGCCAATCTGTTGAGTCGCTAGGTAAAGAAACATTGATAAATATTGCCAAGACCTCAATGTCATCTAAAATCATTGGTTCAGATAGTAATTTCTTTGGAGAAATGGTGGTGAATACGATGTTGTCGGTGAAAACTATGAACAATGCAGGTGAGCTTAAGTATCCAGTGAAAGCGGTCAATATATTAAAAGCTCATGGTAAATCAGCAACCGAGTCTGTTTTAGTTGATGGTTACGCCTTGAACTGTACTGTTGCATCTCAGGCGATGTTGAAAAAGGTGACCAATGCTAAAATTGCATGTTTAGATATCAACCTACAAAAAGCCAGAATGGCCATGGGCGTTCAAATCAATATTGATGATCCTGAACAATTGGAAGAAATCAGGAAAAGAGAATATGGAATTGTCTTGGAGAGAGTCAAAATGATAATTGATTCGGGTGCTAATGTTGTGTTAACTACCAAGGGTATCGATGACTTATGCTTAAAAGAATTTGTGGAGCACAAAGTTATGGCAGTCAGACGTTGTAAAAAGGAAGACTTGAAAAGAATTGCTAGAGCAACGGGTGCCACTTTAGTGGGTAATATGTCTAACATGGAAGGTGACGAGACTTTTGAATCCAGTTACTTGGGTTATGCAGAGGAAGTCGTACAGGAAAAGTTCTCCGATGATGAGTGTATACTTGTGAAGAGACCTAAGAAGCATTCAGCAGCATCGATAGTGCTAAGAGGGCCTAATGACTACTCACTAGATGAAATGGAAAGATCAATCCATGATTCCCTATGTGTGGTGAAGCGAACCTTGGAAAGTGGCCAAGTTGTTCCAGGCGGTGGTGCTGTCGAATGTGCCTTGAACATCTTTTTGGAAAACTTTGCAACTACAGTAGGTTCTAGAGAGCAACTTGCTATTGCGGAGTTTGCTACAGCATTATTGGTGATACCTAAGACCTTGGCAGTGAATGCAGCCAAAGATGCCTCAGATCTCATAGCCAAACTCAGATCATACCATGCAGCATCACAGCAAGTCTCCGATGCGGATGTGAAGAGAAAAAACTACAAAAACTACGGTCTGGATCTCATCAAGGGCAAGGTCGTGAACGAAGTTACAAGTGGTGTATTGGAACCAACTGTCTCCAAGATCAAGTCGCTCAAGTCTGCCCTTGAGGCTTGCATAGCAATCTTGAGAATCGATACCATGATCAATGTCGATCCGGAGCCTCCAAAAGAGGACCCACACGCACACTGATGTGTCGTATATATCCATCTTGTCCATGTGTGTAGTCGTGCTTTACTCATACTAAATAACCCGTACAAACAGTTTAAAGTATAATCCTGTAGCTGTCTCCGTCGAAATGACCTGTCTATAGGCTTGTCATGTAGAGGCTGGTGTTCGCAACGAGCGCAACGACAAAAGAAAACGCTGAAAGTTGAAAGAAAATGGAGAAAAATTGAAAAATTGAAAAACTGTTTACCTTTCGTTGGAAAAGCGTTGGGTGGTGCGAGCGGAACGAGGTGTACGACCAACACGGGCCTCACATAGACTTGGCAGGAGGCTCTAAGAGACGAGATCTGACTGTTGTCTTGTCAAGACAAGCAAAGTCGAAGAAACATCAGTTAGACTATATTAACCGCACTTGCTTGCAAGAGCGTACAGGCAAAAGGATTAGGAATTTTGGTAAAAAAGGGATAAAACAGAGAAAAGTTGAAGGAACAAAAGGAACTATAAATCTAACGTACGAGCCAGATTTATCCAACAAAAAAAATGATTACGGGATATACATTTGACACGCCGTCTAGCTCTGGAACCATCACAGAACTGGAGAACGCCAAAATAGCCAAAAAGTCCACCGGCAAAAGAAAATTTCATAAGAAAAGTAGAAAAGGATGTGCCACGTGCAAAAGGAGAAGAGTCAAATGTGATGAAGCACGACCTCTGTGTGGAAACTGCGAAAGAATGGGCATTCAATGTGTTTTTCTGACGGCTGAACAACATGGTGGCAACGAGGTGTTTGAACATGAGCACGATCAAAATGACTCAAGCGAACATATTTATGTGAAACAAGAGCCTACGCATAGTCCTTCATTTCCCAAGAAAGAACCGCAATTAGATATACCAAAAAACATCTTGCCTGCCACACCGTTAATGCTCAATGAAAACCTTGCCAATATGTCACCGGTCTCTCCGATCTCCCAATTTTTACATCAACTTCCCCAATCACCTGCTGCCACGGCAGCAGCATCACAATTCTTAAACAACTTTCCTCCGGAGGTGCAAATGAAGCTGTTCCAGCAGTTCCAGCAACTGCCTGCAGATAAACAGCAGCAGCTATATCAAAGTTTACCGATGAGCGTCAAGCCCTCCTCGGAGTCGCTGACTATGCCTGATGAGAGTCTTCTAAGTAATATATCGAGAACAACAGAAGGGAATCCTTTGTCAAATCTACTTGAAGACATAGTACCTAACAGAAACAGTTTTTTGAAACAGTCAACTTCGACCAAGACTCCAACTCCTCAAGAACTAGCAGCTCAATACCAGCAGCGTTCACAAGCTTCAAAAGAAATACCAATTTCAGCCGAAAATGGCGGCCCATCTTTATCTCCTGATTCCATCAGATCTCCTCTGCCCCCAATCTCGAACGGGCAATCTACCGCTACAGGATCAATATCTGATCTCAATATGCTAGATCTAAGGTTGATGTATCATTATACAACAAAGGTATGGCCCACTATAACAGCTGCAGGAATCTCAGACTCTAAAATTTGGTCTGATGATATCCCAATGCTTGCATTCAAATACCCCTTCTTAATGCATTCTATTCTTGCATTTTCCGCTACACATCTTTCAAGAACTGAAAGAGGACTGGATCAATGTGTAACCTGCCACCGTGCTGAAGCGTTGAGGTTGTTGAGAGAAGCAGTCCTGGAAATGTCTCCTGAGAATACAGATGCACTTGTTGCCTCGGCCTTGATTTTGATCATGGACTCCTTGGCTAATGCATCATTGTCAACCTCAAGCTCAATCAAATCACTCCCTCCGTCAGCTTGGATTTTCCACGTTAAAGGTGCAGCTACAATTTTAACTGCTGTGTGGCCTCTCAGTGAAAAATCCAGATTCTATAAATTCATCTCTGTTGACCTTGGTGACCTCGGAGAAATAGGGTATGATCTGATAAGCGGAGAGCTTTCTAATACTTCAGACAGCAATGAAAATTCAAGGTCCAGTAGTGTTAGTCTAGAAAAGGGTGCATCCAAAGCATCCTCATCTAATGCTTCCAATGGTCATCTTGGGACCGCTGGAAATAAAAGAATGAGAGTAAATTCGTCACCAGGGCGTTCCAATTTGTCCGGTAGTACTGGTAGTAGCAGTAACAAATCGAAAAAGCCAAGATTTTCTTCAATTGAATGTTTTGATACTGAAATCTCAGACATGTTTCCAATATCTTTCAACTCCCCCTATTTTCCTACTCTGGCTTACATGGCAAGACTCCATAATGAAAGAGACAAATCAGATTTTATCTTGAGAATATTTGCATTCCCTGCACTACTTGATAAAAGGTTTCTTGGGTTGTTGATCAATTGTGATTTGTCGGCAATGAGAATAATGAGATGTTATTACAAGTTACTGAGAAATTTCACCGAAGAGATGAAGGAAAAGGTCTGGTTTTTGGAAGGCGTGAGTTCTGTGCTACCTGTAGATGTAGAACAGTATGCAGGAGGTGGTGGTATGCATATGATGTTGGATTTTCTTGGTGGACCCTCCACCATTGATGATGATGGGAATGGGGAAAATTATGTTGCTAAATCTGCAGCCCAATCAGGGCTGCTTGATACCAATAACTTGCCTAGTGCGTCGATGACGGGTAGTCTTGGATTGGACGACACTAGCGGTTTAAATAACGATGGGAATGACACATGACTTGGAAAGTCTGTGCTTAAATATTAACTTGGGGCCGTATGCTTTATAATATTTCGATAAATAAGACTTACACACATATATATAGCTATAAAATAAGATGCAAAATTTTGGATATGAAGCAGTTATCAAACTTTCACTCTTTGTACACCATCTTCATCCCTTAGAACTCCTAATTCAAGTAGCTTGGCAAAGGCTAAGGCAAACTGTTCATTGAAATAGGCTTCGTCGTTTGCAAAAATTTCAACCCATCTTTTGAATTCTGGGCACCTTAGCAATTCAATGTCGGTGTTCAACATCATCAAAGATTTATCATCGTTGTAGTATTGTTCAATTCCAGTCTCGGGAACAATTCCCAAGCTCCAGTTCTCATTCAACAACACTTTGAAGAAATCATTGTCCCATTTGAATGGCGCCTTAGTCCATATACCATTAAATCCACTGTACCTGGCGTGGCAGCCTCCAATTCCGTGACCTCCCCCGATGAGAGCAACTGTTTCTTGAGCATTAAACCCTAAATGAGTATAGAAGACATCTTGTATGTGCTTCCAGTCAAGAGTTGCCAATGGTAACCTTCCCATAGGTGGGACCTTAGCAGAATCAGGGCAATCTGTCCTTCCTGGCTTCCACTCAATTTTTGGACCACCAAGGGCTTCAACTGCTATACATCCTGCAAAGGTATATAGATCAGCAAAAGTCATCCATGGGAAGTTTTCGTGGACTTGATCCAAATACGATTTACTTGTAGTAAGACCGGTATTACCTAAATCATTGAACTCCTGCGCAAATCTCATTGTACCGCCACTTGATCCACCAGTTCCTGAGGCTTTATCGTAGTGTGCACAACAGTGCCAAGTGAACCGAATCAGGTTCGGACCAATCGTTTGATCTGGCAAATAATTTGGTTGTGGAATAATGTTTTTTATGGCTTGTGCAACAAGATCGTATCTTCCATATGTTGGGTGATTTTTAACATCATTTTTGGAATTCTTTCTTCTGATTTTAATTTTGTAGAAGATGTTTTTGGTGGAATTGTTCGGGGTAGCTACCGATACTTCCTCTGCTTTATTCTTCTCATCCGAAACTGTATCTACCACTGAAGGGTCTTCTACTTGAGATTCATTCTGATCCATAAATAGGCCGGATAGTACAGGGCAGCCCGATACAGATGAGTTTTGTGGTCTGCTACTACTTCTCTTCTTCAAAGACTCAGTTATGACATAGGGCTTCGGAACAAATTCGATCTTTGAATAATCATCACCACTTTCTCCAGAAGCTGCACTTTCTGCCCTCACTGTTTCTTTATCTTTCCCAGTCATTTTGTTATAGGATTGTGCAGGGTTATAGAAGTAAGAATGAATTGATCCGTTGAAGAACGCTACGGGGTAGTTTATCAAGTATCGATCGTAATAGTAATCAGTTCTAAACCACATTCTGCTAATGTATTCAGAGATGTTTGTTGGTGGATCAAACATTTCCTTAACATTAGGTGCAACAGGTAGTGATTTGTTTCTAATCCTGTGTTTATTGTTGAACTTTCTCTGGTTGTAGGTAACGTCAAATGTTTCTTTATCATGATCAGATTCCTGCATTACGTGTAAAAGATTATAGTGATAAACCACGAACAAACGACAGTAAGACAGCGTATTCATAACTATGTACCTTAATGTTTGAAGCGTGGTCTGTATGTAAGAATAAGGTAAAAACAGTAACCTTCCCAACGGGGAAGCTGATTTGGCGGCTGCCATGTAGCATGTCTCTACAGCATCCATTGTGATGTTACAGAAGACCTAAAGCTTCTTGTCGTCGGACGTGGCAAGAACTTTATGAGAAGAGAAGAGAAGCAGAAACAGGTAGAGATGTAGAAGTGGACCAATGGGAAAAAGTGTGGAAATGATTGGTACAAGGAGTGATAGTTAGGTTAGTTGCCTTTTTGGGCAAACGCAACAAGGCATTTTCATGGTAGTGAGGAGGCCAAAGCCCGGCAAGCGCTGAATCCGGGGAATAGTTCTCTGGTGAATTTACAAAGATCGGAAGGGTTTCTAATTGCAGTTATCCATGGATCTATATGTACAGAACAAAGGTGAAACTCTATAAAAAGGGCAACTGTATTTTTGCGTGCTGAGGGAGGTTCTAGTTGTTTGAGTTGACCACAATAGTGATCGGTTGTTCTCTATCCTCGTGTGTGACTTCGGCGTAGTACGTTCCAAGCTTGTCAATGGCTTCGAGCGGCTCGCCGGACTCTGATTTGAGGGTGATGGCGGTATTCTGGTTGTTGAAGAACTTGACGGCTATTTCTGCCTCCCTTATGTACTTGGCAAGAGACAGCTCGATCTGCTGGGTGACAAACGATTTCTGCAACGGCGAGGAGAGAACCTTGTCCTTGGACCTCTTGACCATGATCAACTTCTTTGGGAGTTTGGAAAAGACCAAGTCGAGGTTGTCCTTGGACAAGGCATTCAGGTCGATGGCCAAAAGGTCGTCTAAGCTCAAGAGGTCGTCCGCCTTCTTTGACTTTTCGAGTTCACTCTTCAGAATTGGGTTCAACTTGACCTTCTTTGTCTTCTTGGACTCTTTCTGTGCGTTCTTGAGTGCAGCAAGGGCTGCGGCTGCGGCGGCCTTGGTGACGACCGGGATCGCAGGTTCTGCGCCCTCGTAGTTCATATATACGGCTCCGTTAAAAGGGTGGAGCTTGTTGGACATGGCAGAGGGCTTCACGGCAACAACCTGGCCCTTGATGCCGACGCCTGGGAAGTCCTTCAGCAATTGGACATTGATTCTGTTCTTCTTGGACTGTGCAGTGTATCGCACGCCTGTCTTCTTTAGTTCTGCCTTGGACGCAGTAAACACATATGACGACGATCTGGAAAACATGGTCCGGTGTATCTTTCTGTGGTGTGTCCGTGGCGGCTGTCCTTGTCTGCTGGTCTCTGGATCCGGGCAGGATCTTCCTTTTGATCTTCCTCTTTTCCAAATGTCCTTCGTCTTCAGATACATGTCTTTTTTCATTACTGCGCTCGTCGTCGTAAAAGCATGCGCGATGCCGACCGGGTAACCCCTCGGAGAGTAATTTATACAGATAGTGTTTGTTTGTTGGTACTATACAAGAGAAAAGAGAACAAAGGTATGTGTTGCAGCTGAACTGGCCGTCAGAAGCGGGCCTTCCGGGCCCGTCCGGTGAACTTCGAATCCTTGCGCACTGTCTTTCCCCGCTTCTCCATGAGTATCTTCTTCCGCTTGATGTACTCCTTCTTCGTCTCAAGCGCCTTGGTCCGTTTCCGGGAGAGCTTGCTAGACTCCTTTGCGTGCTGTAATTTCGTCATGTTCTCCACCTCCATGCCGTCGACGTTCAACGGTCTTGCGGACGAGCCCGCCTGCAGCACCAAGTAGTGCTTCCGGTTTTTCTTCGACTCCGGATCGTCAACAACGACACCACACTGGAAGCCGGCAACCTTGGCGGCGCCCGTGATCTGCACGGTCTGGTCTTCGTTTGCCGGGTAGAACTGACCCACAAACTTGCCGCCCTTGCGGAGCGCCGAATAGAGTGTGTTGAAAAACCGGGCGAGCCGGAACTTCGGCTCGTTCGTGCTCGTGTCGGCGTTGCAGAGCCACTGGATCGCAGAGATCGATATGGCGGCGTCAAACGTGCCCGGGCGGAACGGCACGCCGCAGCCCATGTCGGCTAGAAAGAGGTCTCCCTCGATGTCCCTGTCCAACGCTGTTGCCAGCATGTCTGCCGAGATGTCCATCCCAACCCACATGTGGCCCTCCTCCGTCAAGATCTCTCCCGAGAGTCCAGATCCGCAGCCCACGTCCAACAGGTAGTGGCTTCGGTCCTCCTCTAGGTTCAACAAGTCCAACGCCCGGAACGTCATCTTCGCCTGAATGTGCTGCACCCGGGACGATTGCGTGTACTTCCTCGACTCGGTGTCGTTGTAGAACACCTCTGGCGGTGCAATCTGTTCTGGTCTAGACATCCTCTGTAGGTGTTTCGATGTTTCTTTGTCTCTCCGATCACCTCTTGCTCCCGACTCCGGCCGGCCTGATCTCTTTTCCTCCTCTTTGCTGGTCTTTCAGTGACATGAAAAGCTGCAAATTTTTTTGTCCTCCGGGGTCCTTCCGAAAACGGCAACTCTCCCGATCCTGTGATCTGCTTATGTCAGCGCAGCGATTCTCTGGGGACGGATAGAACGTCTGAGGCACAGGCTGCTGCTGCTGCCGCTCATGACTATGATGAAATTGACGATTGTAGGGATGAAACGTTCTGGGGAAACGGTTGAGCGGGATCAGGGAAGCTCGGTGTATAAACAATTGACGTCCACAGGACCGGAGATCGACGGCACAGAAACACTACGCACATCACACACGCAAGAAACCATGGCGGACCCGCGGGAGGAGTTCCCGATGATGCCCCAGCTGTCGGAAGGCACGCTCAACCGGGCGAACAGGGGGTTTAAGCGGTTCAACATACTGGAGAACAACAGCACCACGAGTGTCGGGCAGAAGAGACAGTCAATTGTGCTCAACGATGAGTACGACTCAAGCGACAGCAACATTGTCGGCGTGGAGAGCATACCGGAATCATCTGTGGCCTCCTCGGAGGCGGAGGCACAGGCGGAGGTACAGGCGAAGGCAGAGATAGAAGCAGATGATGATCCGCTGTCGGCGGGGGAGTCTGCCAAGTTGAAAGGCAACGACACAATCAACTATGTGAAGATCGACTCCGCCGGCAGCCAGAGCACGGTGTACAAGCACGTCACGCAGAGCAAGGTGCGGTTCAAGCGGGATGGAGAGATGCGATCGAACTTCGGGGACTTGAATTTCTTTCCGAGGGAGACCATCTTCGACAGAGAGATCCACTTTGGCGCCAAGTTCTACGGCCTTTACATTGCTTTCTGGATCGCAGTTGCCTTTTTCGGCATCGATGTGGTGAGCGGCTACCACCAGAGCCACGGCAGCTTGCTCAACTCCGAGATCTTCAAGCTCATGCTGAAGGACTTGTGGAAGGTTGCCTTGACTGATCTCGCCATGTATCTCTCGATGTACACTTCAGTCTTCATCCAAATTCTCGTCAAGCACAACATCATCAGGTGGAAGTATACCGGATTCGTGTTACAGACGGTCTATGAGGTTGTGCTGCTCTACTGTCCGCTCTCCTTTGCAGACCGCATCGACTTTCCGTGGATTGCACAGATCTTCATCATGTTGCACACTGTCGTGATGTTGATGAAGGTTCACTCCTACGCCTTTTTCAACGGGTACTTGTGGGAAATCACCAAGGAGCTGAGGTTCTCAACAGCGTTCTTGAAAAAGAAGGAGTTCTTGCCCGAAAACATCAAGAAGGCTCTTTCCAATTCGGTGGAGTTCTGCAACTCCGAAATCTCTTCCCAGGAGTTCCCGTCCAACATCTCGTTCTTCAATTTTTTTGAGTACTCCTTCTTTCCAGTCTTGGTCTACCAGAGCAAGTATCCGAGAAACGACAGGATCAGATGGGGCTACCTTTTCATAAAAGTTGCAGGCATATTCGGTGTTATCATTTTGATGATCGCCATTGCGCAACACCGCCTGTACCCTATCGTTTCACACTGTTTGGAGATTCAGAAGACTACTTCACTTAGCCACCGTTTGAAAGAGTATCCTTTCATCCTCATCGAAACCATCCCCCCATTCCTCACCATTTACCTGTTGGTCTTCTACTTGATCTGGGAGTTGATCTTAAACGCCATCGCAGAACTTTCCAGATTTGCCGACCGTGAGTTCTACAGCTATTGGTGGAACTCTGTGGACTGGAATGAGTATGCTCGTGACTGGAACGTCCCTGTCCACAAGTTCTTACTCCGTCATGTCTACCATTCCTCAATCTCGGCTTTCAAAGTCAACAAAACTGCAGCCACATTCTTCACCTTCTTTTTGAGCTCAATCATACACGAGTTGGCGATGTACGTCATCTTCAAAAAGGTAAGGTTTTATCTACTCTGCCTTCAGATGAGTCAGTTGAGTCTCGTTCAACTGTCGAAAACAAAGTGGATGAAGGGCAAATATGTTTTGGGAAACTGTATATTTTGGTTCGGGGTCGTTTTTGGTCCAAGTTTGATGTGCACAATGTATTTGGTGTTTTGAAAAGGGAATAGAAGCTTCATCAAGCTGAATATTTGTCCACTAGTAGCTCGAATATGTACATACGTATTTCTTTTCTCTACAAAAAAAATAAATTTAAATACACACATTTATGTATTCCTTTCATATATTTGATAACGGATCCTTTGTACAAGCATGAAAGAAATAAAGGAAAAAAATCACCTGTATATCATCTCAAAAGGCCTGGTATCGTTGAAACAGGATCTGAACACCTCATCCACAACCTCCTTAGCATGGTCCATATCTCTACACTTAGGATGTCCAACAACGCTCAAAGCAGCCCTACGCTTCACGCACGCTTGGTGTCCCTTGGCGATTCTCATCATACCCGAATTCTTCCAAAACTCGGTCATAATAGCACACTCTCCACTCAAACTGGCAGCACGTATCTCACTGCAGGCATGGTGCTTCAAGTTCATCCAGTCCACCTTGAATCTCGTATTGTCGTACCAATGGATCAGCTCGTGCGAAAGAGTATCGTTCAAGACCCACTTATCAGGTATATAGTTGGCACAGAGTTGGATTCCAAGATCTGGATGAAATCCCCCGAGCTTAGGGTCCTCGCAGATCTGGCAGTTGATTTTGCTGGGAGAAACATAGCCTCCAGCCTGTTTGATCTGATCAAACATAAACCTCACGGTTGGTGAATACTGCGTCATCCACTGTTTGTACTCGTCACATTGCGAACACAATGAAGCTTTCTTTTCTTCTGATAGCACTGGCTTTTCCGGCTGCGCAGGCAAATGCGTCGTCGTCACCTGCTGTTGTTCTTGCTGCTTCTCTGCACTCATGTCTTTTTTCGTTCTCTGTAAAGTTTCCAACCGCTTCTGTTCTGCTCCTCTGGTTCGGTGCATATAGAGGTGCTTTACTTCTGCAAACATGCTCCCGAGGCTTTAACTATTTCACCAACTTTTAATCACGTTACGTAATCACAGTGCCACTATAGTAGTGAAAAAAAACTAAAACTTTTATCTATAAAAGATTCGTAAATCAAACCGGCCAGGAGGATGGGCTAGTGAGATCAGAGCACAGCTCTTGAAGCAAGGAAGATAAACGAATCAAAATGTCAGATAATATATGGGTCGCAGCTGCAGATAACAAAATTAATCTGGTGAAATCCCTCATCGAATCGGGGAAGTACACCCCAAACTCGGCTGACCCAAATGGCTTTACGCCGATCCATGCTGCTGCTTCTTATGGCAATATTGACTTGCTGCGTTATCTTTTGCAGAACGGAGGCGATCCAAATGTACAAGACTCGGACGGTGATACACCTTTGCATCACACAGAGAGTTTAGACACTGCAAAAGTGCTGGTACAAGAGTTTAATGCCAACTACAGGCTGAAAAATAATGACGGGTTAAACGTGAAGGATTTTTTCATTGAAGAGAACGAATTCGCAGACCTTATTAGATTTTTCACAATCCTTGAACAAACAGGAGATTCTTCAGCAAAGGAGCTGACCTCTGCAGGATCTGATGGAGCAACTCTTTCCGAGGGAAAGTTGCGTTTGCCAGATGGACAAGAAATCAAAGCGTTTCTGACTACTGATAACGACGCAGATGAAAATTCTGAAGAAGTAAAGGAACGTCGTGAAAAGTTGCAAGAGATATTCGGAAACACAGACCTCTCCGAGGAACAAAGAGATGAACAGTTAAGAAACTACGTCGTGGGAGTTGTTTCGGAAAACATGGGCAAACTAAGGGAAACCACAGAGGCGGAAAACGATAGAGATGCGGATCCATCTCATAAGAGAAGGAGATAAATACTAGGATGCGCATTGCTGTTAATGCAGTAGGTGTATATGTATGTCAAGTATGGTATATAAATAGTTAGACAATGTGTGCAGAGCGTTGTGTATTCAAAGCTGAACTACTCTTCCTCTTCTTCTTTCTCTTTCTCGTCCTCATCGTCCTCATCGTCATCGTCATCATCCACGTCGTCTTCTCCCTTCTCGATTAAAAGAGACCCGTTCGGCCATATTTCTTTAATCTGGCTCAATTGTTGGGATACGGGCTGTAATCTGAGTCGCGGCATCGGAGATATCAGATCAAAAGAGAATGAGACTTTATCCTGCTCGGTGCCTTGGTCAAACTGATAGGGGTAATTCTTCAAAGATTGTAAGACTTCACTTTCTGTAGACAAATCGTTATCGTCGGAATTTATCATTTCGTCGATGAGCTTTTTACCCGCTACATACTTGAATATGTCCAATGCGGTCTCGTTTCTTATAAACTTGCGAATAAATCTCTGGCCCTGGTTAGTTCGGAATTGGATTGTTGTGAAATCACCTCTCTCCCATCCACTACAATCTCTATCATATTTCTCATTAATGTAGCGTATAGTGGATTCTTTGCGCTTGAGAATCTGTTCTTCTATCCTTAACTTTTCTTCTCTTTCTCTCCGCAATTTCTCCTCCTCTTCGTTTTGTTTTTGCTCCCTCTCCCTTTGTCGTTTCATATCCTTCAATAAAGACTCTTGATATGCATTATCCTGTTGCTCTCTGAGCAGTCTCGAGCATTCTGCTTCCTGTTTATCATATCTTTGTGCCACTAGCTGTGGCTCGTATTTGCTGACTAGTCTGTTCAACTTCTTGCATAATCTAGAAACCGAACTCTCACTTCCAATTCTATTTCCAGTGCTGCCGAATCCGGTCAACAGCTTGTTATATTTACAGACAAATGAAAACTCTGGGTGTGTCATTCCTGTTGGTGAAACATTTGCGATTAAAGCCAAGTATGGTAGGCCGAATGCGGAATAAGTTTGGCCGACTTCAAATGGTTCCGGATAGACTACGTCTCCAACATATAGGATGACATCGTTGTTCTTAATGAACTTAACAAAAGAGTCATTTGCTAGAAAATCTGTGACAAGTTTCTCAGAACTTGAGGATTCTGAATTGAAAAGCACGATGCAAAACCATTTAAAATTGTTCCTGGCTTCATCGAATGCAGCATTGAATTCTCCTTTGAATATTGGCAAGCCAACTTCTTTACCTGACACATCCTGTATGTACCTATTTACATCGTAACTTGATAGCTGTTCGTCGCTATTGTAGGCTGGTTTTGAAGGAAAATCATCCTCCTCGGTTCGTAAACCTAATATCCTGAATAGTTTTGGCGCAAAATTTCCAAAGAGTCGATTCAAGCCATATCCTAACAAGAATAGAACCTTAGGCATAAGCATCAACAAAAACACAATGGGAGTAAGTAAACGGCTGTATTTGTATGTATTTTTATTGGACGCCGAATTTATCAAGCCTGCTTGAAATTTCCATTTGTTATTTATCGGCAATGCACGGTGCAGCTTGGGCATGAATGCATCTTCAGGAAACGGAAATAAGAAGTTTGTCTGCGTGGTGGGAGGTAGCAGTGGGGCTCGAAAAAAATCATTATCTGCTGCCCCAATATTATCGGATCCAGTAGCTGAATGTGCCGGAGTAGCGACCATGTTGGAGGCTGAACCTACTGTTGACACACTCGAAAGCGGTACCTGGCCCTGGGAAGCTACCTCGTCAAACAATTGAGGAAAATCATTATCAAAATACCTGGCAATTGCTACCTCTATATTCCAATTGCACACTGTCAGTAATCGCAGAACTTTAGTACTTTCGTGCTCCTTATCGTAGTTTGTGATTTCTTCAAATTGATCCAAGATATTTTGCTCCTCGGGAGTTATGTTGTCCATTGTGAGAATATGCAAGTGTACCCGTGCCCGTGTGTCTTGTCTCTGTTTATGATAGTAATGTATGCAATGTGTGTTCATGCACAGCACTGTCGACGTGCCCAATGGAAAATATCAAGCGCCCACCAATGCAACCAAAACGCCTATCTCCTGCTCCTTTCCCCCCCCCCCCCTTCGCAGTTTGCCACCGGAAGCTGTGTTTCTCCCCTCTGAACCAATTTCTCCAAAATACCCGCGCCACGCGCAGAAGAGCCCGAGAACCTTCTCGGACTGCCTACTGTTTGTGTCTCTTCGTCAAGTGCGCCGGTATCTGTATCAGCAGATGTGTCTCTCTGTCGTTTCCTTTTCGAATCGAGCACATTGAGGGTATTGTGAGGGTACTAGAGGAAAGCTGAAGAGGGAATGCTTTTCCGGGTAAACAAAATGGAGGGGAAGAAATGGGAAAATAAAAAACAAAAAGCAAAAAATGAAAAATGAAAAATGAAAAACGATAAACAGAAAATGGGAAATGGGAAATGGGAAATGGGAAATGGAACGATGGAAAAGAATGAATGGGGGAAATACAATGGAATAATGTTAAGAAAAAGACTAAAACTTTTGTTTTTCAATTTAGTTTTAACTTATTATTTCGTAGTCTAACAATATAATTTACAATTTCAAATCACTCATTCGATATTCACATATTTACTTCAGTTGACTTGAAAGGAGTCTGTTGGAAAGAGTTTTTTCTCTAATTTAGTGAAAAAATGACTAAAAAAATACAATTTTGATTCAATTTACTTGAGTTTCTACTTATCTTCGCATAGTTTTCTTCTTCTGGTCATCATCGAATTTCTGGTGTCTCAAAAACGTAAAGTGAAGAAAAAGATATTCTTTATTTACTCAATTCAATCGCTACTGATTCGTAATCATCAATCCGTCCTGACTTTCTGTTTTTCAATTCTTCCTTGATTTTCAAAATCTACCTGGAGATCTGTCCCTGTTGAAGTCTCTGTCACCTGAATATTCACCACCATCTTCTCTGCTTGATCTGTAGTCGTTTCTTGGAGGTGGAGGGCCTTCTCTGAATTCAGCACCTGGAGCAGGTGGCATACCGTAGTCACCCCTAGGAGGAGGAGCACCACCGAATTCACCGCCTCTTGGGCCGTAATCGCCTCTAGGAGGGTAACCGCCTCTTGGTGCATAACCTCCTCTTGGCATGTACCCTCCTCTGCCTCTTGGCATGTAACCGCCTCTACCTCTTGGCATATAGCCACCTCTGCCCATGTAGCCTCCTCTTGGAGGGTAGTCTCTGTAACCACCATGAGGAGGACCGTATGAATCGTAGCCCATTGGAGGTGGACCTCTGAATCCACCTGGACCGCCGTAACCACCTCTGTGAACTGGACGGAATCCACCACGATAATAGCCACGACCTGGTCCCCCACGGAAATAGCCTCCACGGCCACGACGTTGGACAACCTGTCTCGAAGCAGATGCAATATAAGGAGAAGTGTCTTCTTCAGCAACGATGGCAGCTTCCTTGAATTTGGTTTCGTTAATTGCTGCAATTGCAGTTTCCATCTCTTCCTTGGAGGCAAATTCTAAATGACAAACGGTTGGCTCTTCGATTGGAATACGGACAAAGGTTGGCTGAACATGGATTTCTTCCCGCAAGAAATCCTTGAAGTCCTGCCATGATGTGTGTATTGGCAAGCTGCTAACCTTGACTCTGTTTTCACCCTTCTTCGCATACTCTGGCTTGTGTTTGGCGTACTCGACTTGCAAAGGTTCACCTTGGAATGTCTTCTCCACCAGTTCGTTGAAAGCCTTTTCAGCGATTTCTGGGGTTTCGTATTCTACGAAAGCATAGCCTGGCATGAGTCTGAGCTCTCTCAAAGGACCGCATTCGGAAAAGAATTCCTGCACTTCATCGTGCTTGGCCTGAGCATTGATTGGTCTCACAAAAAGTTGAACGGTTGAATATTCGCTCTCCATCGTATGTGTTTACTGTCCTGATGTGTCCGAGTAGTGCTCCTGTTGATTCAGTCAAACGAAGAAGCAGCTTACGAGCGGACAGAAGAGAAAAAGAAAGAAGAACCTCCTCCTGCTTTTCTTCTGCCGCTTCTTAATTTGCCACCTTCGCCTTCCCCCCCTGTTGCCCCGTTCTCGTGTAAGAAAAGTTTGGAGAAAAAGGGGAAATTGCGCGACCTCAACAAACACCCGGTGCACGGGTTAATTGTCGCGTTTTTCCCTCTTTTTGTGTCTTTTGCGGCGATCGACCCGTTTTTTTGTCGTACCTTAGTATCTATTACGTGATCCCGTCAGCGTACCTTACGTAAGAGCCACTGAGTGAGAATATCAACCACCTTTGCTTCCGCATCGGGAAGGAAAGCCCGTATTATGCAAGCCGTCGGAGAAACTACTAACTGCTCGGCCCGTATGGTAGCCTAATAGGCATTTAGGGGTTGACGAAAAAACACTGATAAAAAAGTTGCCAGAAAACAAGCCATTGGTGCCGTCAATTGGTCTGCAAACACGGTGGAACTATTCGGTAATCTCAGCGTATACGAGGGTATTTGAGCAAGACAAATGAAGGGCTTTTTCCAGGATAAGAGCTGTCTGCTTTCGCCCGACCAGAGAATAAATGTGCATAATACACCGTTCGCCATCCCAGATCTTACGCCAAAGTGTGCAGTGGCTTCTAAAGTGGCAATGACTCCGACAATTGAGACTAGCGGCTACGATAGCCACGATCACTTTTCCCACACCGATGGAAGCACCATAGCCACGAGCTTTCCTGACTCTGCGCACATGAACAAGCTGACCCCCGATTACTCAACATCGTGCCCTCCCACAAGTGAGAGTGAGTTTGAGAAGCTCAGGAAAATCGACTTGAGCTACTTGACTCTGTTTAGGAGAAGCGCACGCTTCTCCAACAAGGGTTTCAACCATTTCTTCCTATCACAAGAGCTAAAGTGTGATGATCATTTCCTGTCGCCCTCGGCTCACGACCTAAACGGCAGTGGCTACGGGACAGATTCTTCAGTAGGCAACGGCCATGGGAGTGTGCCTCCTAACTATAGAAGGAACACCAGCTCAACAACTTTGAATTCAAATGGTGTGCAATCGAATGGGAACATGTCTACTAAATCGGTGGATTCGCATGCCATTTACAATATGGCCTTCAGCCATGACGGCAAATATTTGGCTTCTGCTGGTGCCGACGGTTTGATAAGAATATGGGAAGTTATCACCTCGGAGATGGACAGACACAACAATAATCTCCATTCTTTGAACATTCCAGTTAAACCACACAGGAAATCTTTCATCGAAAACGCCATTGACGATACTTTGAATGACCTAGGCTCTATAATAAATGGTGGCTCTGATCAGAAGCCCAATAAATCGTTTTCTAAGTCAAGAAGAAACACCCTGGATTCTTACGATAGCGCAAACACCAGCGATTCCAAGGCAAACTCTCATTTCTCATCGAAAAACACAGAATATGCCCCGGTTTTCAAGTCAAAACCTGTGAAGACATTTTATCACGATAGAACTGTTAACTCTTTGGATTGGTCCAAGAACAATTTTCTATTGAGTTCTTCAGAGGATGGAACCGCCAAGCTTTGGCACGTAGATAGAGCGGATTGCCTACAAACCTATAAATTCGATAGTATTGTGACGTGTGCCAAATTCCATAGGTCTGATGACCGTTTTTTTGTCGCATCTCAGTGGAATGGTAGGGTACTCTTCCTCTCAATTTTGGAAAAGGAAGTCATATATGAAATCAATTTGAACAAATCCATCACTTGCTTTGATTTTTGCCCAAATTCCAAACGATTGTTTGTAGGTTGCGATAAAGGGTATATTTTCACCCTTAAGATTGATGGTGGTTTAATAATCGAATCGGATTACCAAATCAAGAGAAAGCATAACATGCCTAGGATCACAGGAATTGTTACGTTCACCGATGATACCAAAGATTGTCCGAAGAATCCGGTAAAAACCCCTTACAATAAAAATAATATTCCGAGTACTAATAAACCCAGCAATGAAAACGAATCTCCTATGATTAAGGTTTTAATTTCATGTAACGATTCTAAAATCAGGTTATTCAATTTTACGGAGAAATTCTTGGAAGTTAGGTATTCAGGTTATACAAATAAGGCATCGACCATATCTGCAAGCTTAAATGAGGATCAGACCCATGTTATTAGTGGTAGTGACGATGGATGGACTTATATATGGCAATTATATTCAGATAAGCGAAACAAGATAGAAAATGAAAAGAAATTATTCACCAAGGCACATTTTGACCTTTTGAATTACTTCAAAGACGACACCTGTCTCATAGACAACAAATATTATGGTTCTTTCCATACGCATAACAACAGGTGTAATGTCTCACTATTTGCACCTAGGGCTTCATTGAAGTTGTTAGAATTGAGCAATGACCCAATTTTTGATTTAAAGCATCAGTATTCTTCACTTCTTGCTGAAAGTCATATAAAGGATTTGGAAATTGATGATTTATCAACTGCTCTGATCGTTTCAACAGATAACACCGGGAAAATTAAAGTTTTTAGAAGAGATTTTTCAAGGTATATTAGAAAAGCTTTTCAAGGCAAAAAAGCATCACAGTTATTAGATAGAAAACAGAGCGTACTGTCAAGAGGGATGAGTAAGAAGGTTATGAATAGAAACTCTTTAGTGATTCCAAATTATGAGGCCACAACGATGAACATCGCAGATACAATGTCTTCCGTTTACATGGATACAGATGCAACAGTAAGGGGTCGTGGGAAGAAAGGATACTTGAGACCAGCAAATAAGTTTGCAGTAGAATCAAGCATAATACCTGAAAGTTTGAACACAAATAGCCAAAGTAAAACAAAAGCTTCTGATTGTTGCAAGAACGCAAAGCGTTTAATTCCGAAAATCAACATCGAGAAGCAGCAACAACAGAATTTGGATGGCAACAACAACACCAATATGATAACGTCTACCCCAGATGTCTCAACAAGCTCTTACAGTGGCAAGACCAGCTACGACGAGATGAACAATAGCACTTTGAGAGGCAATCACCACAACCATGGCATTGACGAAGATAAGCTAACTTCTTTGCCTCTGCGAGAAGTACCGTCTAGCGTGTCATCCACTTCTTACTCATCAAGTTCTAAAAATTCCATACAGGTGTCAGATTCTGTGAAGAACATTGATGATGAGATCAAAAAGGTCTTAGTGCAGACTCCACATGTTGGGGTTGTGCATCAGATAGGCCAAAAGCAGCATTCACATTCCAATACTTCATTGTTCAAGTCAGAGGAAGGCGGTCAGCTGAAGGGCAATGTCTACATTGAAAGAGCTACACACCAAGTAGAAGACGGTGGGGTAAAAGAGTCCCAAGTGCTAAGCATACCCTTGAATGTTGAAAGCAGCGCAAACAGGCGTGCCGAAGGTTGGAGTGACGTTGGAGATGGAAAGTATACCTGTTCGAAGTGTCAAAGTGTCAACTTTACCCCACATCCGATGAATTCGGGTACTACCAACCAAATAAGGTTCTACTGTGACGACTGCGGCCAGGAGGCCAAGATCGAATGAACCGAATTTTTTTCTGCATTTCTCTCAATAAAAATGGTTAATTATCAGTCATCTTTATACATATATCTAGTGAGATCTAATACCCGAGTATTGTAAACACACATCCTGTACGTAATAATATCCCCATGGAGCAAGGACACACTCGTCCTCGTTCAACAAAATGTGCCTGAATGGGAGAGGAGGGCCGAGTGCGCGTTTGTCTTTTGAGGGAAGTTGAAGAGGAAATTGACAAGCCATTTCTAAAACACGCTGTAATAAGGTGAAGAATGCGGTTATTTGAGGGAAAAGAAGGCCACTTGTTCATCCAACACTTTCATTGACCTGCTGCATTTTCTAAAACATTATGGAAGTCTATAGCGCAAACAGCATACAGGATCGGACCTTTGAGTTCCAGCAGGCGGTCAACACATTCTCTAGGCAAGAGAAGTTGCACCACAAGGGTGTGAATGTAAAGGGTCCAGCTGGTCCGGTATCGGCACCGGCACCTGCAGAAGCGTCATCTGGCAAGGGTAATGCTGGAGGCAAAAGTGAGTTCAACAAACAAGCGGGACAGATTGCCAAGGAAATCATACGTGTTACTGGAGCGTTATCTAAATTGGCACAGTTGACCAAAAGAAAACAGCTATTTGGCGACAAGCCCACCGATATTGTTGAGCTTACATATATCATCAAGCAAGACATCTTTAGAATAGAAAGAGAGCTCAAATCGTTAAAGTCGTTGCAAGTTTCAGGACAGCGTGGTAAGAGCAACAGCGGCAGTGATGCGCAGTTAAACATGTACAACAAAAACATTGTGCAGCTTTTGAACACCAAGACTAAAAACATTAGTGAGAATTTCAAAGATGTGCTACAAGCCAGACAAAGGACAGAGATGCTACAACGTAGCAGGCAAGAACAACTACTAGCTGCAGTCAAGAGCAGCGTTGGGAGTGCTACCGGAGAGTATGGACATGCCAATGGCGATAACGATAAAATCAATGGCGTCAACGGTCAAATCCCATATGCAGTACGGGCTGCAGCTAAGAATATGGCTGGATCTGCAGGATCCCCTGGAATGGGCACCTCGGATAATCCATTCTTGGCCAGTTTGGACCTTGGAACAGCAGCTGCCTCCGGCTCCGGAGATGCAAACCACCTCGACGACTATGGGGGCGCTATGTTGAGTTTGCCAGACCAATCCCAGCAACTGCTTTTACTGGAAGAACAGAATAACCAATACATACAAGAGAGAAGCAACGCAGTGGATGCCATCGAATCCACAATCAACGAAGTTGGTGGACTGTTCCAACAATTGGCGACAATGGTGCAAGAACAAGGAGAGGTCATACAGCGAATTGATACCAACGTCGAGGACGTGAGTCTTAACATCGGCGGCGCACAAAGAGAGCTCATGAAGTACTACCACAACGTGAGTAGCAACCGTTGGTTGATGCTAAAGATCTTTGGTGTCTTGATTGTATTTTTCCTCATGTGGGTTCTCATCAGCTGAGCGCTCTCCTGATCCAGGGGCAGTGTGTAAACCTGAAAGAAGGATATGTTTCTCTGTGTGTGTATCTGTGTATAAGGAGACAACAGCCTCAAATCTAAAAAAACATGTTGGGGTCGATCGACGTTTTTACTCATGAAACCCGTGCACCAGGGATATTAAACTCTCACATTTACGAGTGGGGAAAAAAACGAACCTCTCAGAGGAGGTCTATTATCGTAGTAAGCGTAGGTGCAAAAGGGACTGATGATGATACGATTAGAGTGTTGGAGGCTGGAGTGTTTCTTCTGAATACAGATAATCCACAGCACAACTGTCTCCACAATAATGTTTGCCAGAACAATTAGACCTTCCACATTGAGAGGCTTGAACAGTGGTGTTCGTATGAACTCCTCCAACGCAACCCCAGTCGTTGCCTCAGTCGAAGTGCCTGAAAAGGTCAAGGAAATCACTGATCTGACTACACATGGGAAACAACTCATTTCTGGTGCACCAGAAGAGTTATCTGTGTCGGGCAACAGATTGGTCAGAGTCTACAAAGAAGCACAATACGCAACTCAAAACGGTTACGGAAACACCAAGTTCTGGAAACTAGAGTGGGACATCCTAGGTAAGGGTAACAGGTGGGAAAATGATCTTACTGGTTACCAGAGTACTGCCGATTACATGCAAGCCACCAGATTGAACTTTGACACCAAGGAAGAAGCCGTCAGATTTGCCGAATCGAATGGCTGGGATTACTATGTCACCGAGCCAAAGACCAAGAAATTCAAGAAGAAGGACTATTCCTCTAACTTCTTCCACTCCAAGGGCCCATTAAAGCATATATTCACTAAATAAGCCCCTCCATCCACATATCCCTTTCCATGATCCTACTCTCTATATAAAGACTATTTATTTATCCATTTAACTCTATTATAATCGTTTTAACTATTATTATTCGTCGTCCTCTCTAAACCATAGGGAAAGGAAAGAAGGAAAGGAACAGAAACTGCACCAGTAAGTGTATAGGACTTAGTTTGCAATTATAAACATGAACTAGGTTGATTATATAATAACTGAACATTATTATTATATGACTTATATTTACAACAACAGTTATGGGAAGTGAAGACCACAACTATCTAATTTATCTTTGGCCATATTGAGCCATAATTTCACGAACCTTTTCACTTAAGACAGGATCCTCCTTAACCTTCAACTGGCATTTAGCAGACTCCAACAGAGCAATACTTTGTTTTCTATCTTCGGAAGATCTGCATAATCTACATGCACGTTCAAAACATTCCATTGATTTTTCCATCTTTTGGGTCAAAAGGTAGACTTGACCCAAGTTGGTCCAAGCAACTTCTGATTTTGGATCGATCTTGACAGCTTTTTCCAAAATTTCAATACACTTCTCGAATTCGTTGGTCTTTTGGAAGATCACAGATTTGTTAATCAATGGCAAAACACCTATATTGTTACCTGGCATGGCTTCCTGCAATTTAGCAGAGATATCAAATTGCTTGGTTGCATTTTCAACATCGCCTTTATCAAACATGATTTCACCCAGATAGTTAGGAATCTCAGGTGCAGTTGGGAATATACTCTTGGCTTGGTTGAACATTTCAAAGCATTTTTGGACATCATTGTGCCTGTAGGTTATACATGCAAGTTGGATGTGTGCAAAAACGTTCTTTGGGTTCAATGACTTGGCCTTTTCAAAATTTGATTGAGCCTTTGTTAGATCACCAATCAAGTAGTAAACTTGACCGTAATGGTAGTAGATATTAGGATCTTCTGGGTTCATTTCAATTGCCTTGGTGAATTCAGCATCCGCAGATAAGTAATCACCCTTGTCTGCGGCAATCAATGCCAAAACAACATACATTCTTGGCCTAGAGTAGATTGATAATGCTTTTTCAACATAACTGGAAGCATCGTCACTTGTTTTCAGGAAAGAGAAGATTCCCATGTATTCGTAAGCAATTGCAACCAATTTCTTATCCTTTGCATCATAAGAGCCTTTTTCAAACCTTTGGATCGATTGGTTCAACAAGCTATCAGCATTTTCATAGCCTTCGTCAGTATCCTTGTTAATTTCAATCAAGGCACTGATAAAGAAGTAGATGCCGGAATCTTTTTCATATTTGGACAAGTCTAAATCAATATCTTCTTTGACAAAAGCACCTAAAAATGATGAGATGGAAGAGGAGGATGGTAATTCTTTTGGCAAATGGGAGTAAACTTCTTCGTTCATCTTGTTGGCTAATTTAACCAGAACTCTTTCCAAAATGGATTCACAGGATTGGTCGGTAAGACGGCCATAAATGGAAAGGGCAGTCAAATCAAACATAGCTTCTTCATATCTACCAAGCTCTTCATATGCGAGTGCTCTTCTTAGCAAGCATTTGGAATAATCAGGTTTTATTTCTAATGCAGCAGTTGTATCTTCAATTGTCTTATCAAATTGCTTCAAAGCAGAATAGCATGCACTTCTGTTACCATAGAAAATGTGGTCCTTCTTACAAGTCAATGCATTGGTATAGTAAATAATGGCTCTCTCGTATTGTTTTGCCTTGAAGTATTCGTTACCTTTCTCCTTCAATGCAATGGCCCATTTATCTTTCTCGCTGCCTGAGAGCTTAGAAACCTCTTCAGGTGTGACTTCAGGCAGTTTGGACTCTAAGTTGACTGGATACACGGATTTTTCAGGATCTTCCTCAGGAATAGCTATAGGTGCTGAGGATGTTGATGAGGCCGTCTGTCCAGAAGAAGAGGCAGACTTGCCCTTCTTCTTCTTATTCTTTCTCTTCTTCTTGGAGGCTTCCGATGAGCCTGAGGAGGTACCCTTCGAAGCCCCAGAATACTTCATATAATAGACAATCCCGGCTAGGGTACCTACACCAAGAAGGGCAGTAACCGTAACGGCAACTTTATTCTTATGTAAGAAAGACATCCGCTATTTTTCAACTATTGTTAGTGGATAAGTCTCGTCCTATTCTGTGCAATCTTTCCAGAAATATGGGTAATCCTGTCGTTTTACTGGCAGAGCAGATAATAAAACACCCTGTCTACCGTCTTCAATCTGTGGTAGACAGTCGTTCCTCCTCCCGTCCTTCCTTCTTCCCTTCTTCCTCCCTCTCGCTTCCTCCGCCAAGCGAAAAAAAAGGAGAGGAAGAAACCTTATGGCATGTTGGTGCACGGATCTCTAGCGAAGGACAAAAAAACTTAGGTAAAAAAACAAAAATAGATGCGACCTCTGTGGATCGAACACAGGGCCTCCAGATCTTCAGTCTGGCGCTCTCCCACTGAGCTAAGGCCGCTAGAAAGAAAGGGTGCATAAGACAGGATTCGAACCTGCGCACTGTTACCAGTAACAGAACTTGAGTCTGTCGCCTTAGACCGCTCGGCCACTTATGCTTTCCTTGAAGATAGGAATGCTTTTTTAGCCCAAAAGCAAAAGTAATTATATTTTGACTACGTGATGCATTAGTATTTTTATCGTATTCAACATAGCCATAAGAAGATTTGATTGTCTAATTTCTAATTGCTGGATTGAACATATTTTTGGTTCCACGAGGGGATAACAGCGGATATTTCGCATATCTTAACACTTCCATCACTTGTTTTTGACAAGAAACAACAATATGACTAAACCAGAGCATAAGCACTACACGCCTATGGTAGCAGGATTCCATTTCCAGCTGTCTACCGGCGGCCTGCCTTTGTTTGATACACGCGGAAGTCTTCTCTTTTTACCTGCAGGATCGAAAGCTGCAGGATCGAAAGAAAGAGTCCTCGGAGCTTTTTTCCCTCCCGTTTTCCTCTGCTAATCCTTTCTTTTTGCTCTCGGCGCCAGCAGACGACGCTTTTTCAGTACCTTTTCAATCATCACAGTCTCAGATATTGTAACGCCCCTAGAAGTACTGTCAGCACTTCCTACAAACTCTCTGGTACGCCACGGAGCTCCAAAGGTACATGTCCACGGCGTAAGGGACTCCGGTCGCCCGATCTATTATCCGGCTTTTCATAGAGTTTCGGACAAAGTCTGAGTTCAATTCAAGGAGTCCACGGCATTGCGCAGCCGCTTAGAAAGAGTAAACCAGTGCTGCAATCGATCCTGCATGTCCAGTAGCACTAAGTTGACAAATCGGTAGTAGTCTAAACTCTTTATACTGACATCCTTTGTATTCCGCCAAGAACGGATTGCTCCCGAAAAGAAAAATGCTTACCCGTTGGAAGCTAAAGTTCTTCTTGGAGCAAACCTGCATTTCTACATAGAAGGACTGAGACTATATCCGATGTTCATCACCGTTGACAACGTTTGCACG
This sequence comes from Pichia sp. PH4023, assembly GCA_025531575.1. NCBI lineage: Eukaryota > Fungi > Ascomycota > Pichiomycetes > Pichiales > Pichiaceae > Pichia > Pichia sp. PH4023. The sequence continues at coordinate 68,438 of JAMGYR010000025.1, read as the reverse complement.
CAATTGTTATTTAATAGGACCAAAGCCAGATCTAATGCCAAAATGCACGTCATGAGAGTTGTTTCTCAACTGCGCAGGTTTCATACTCTGGAATCAGAAACCAGAGTGTTTTACAGCCTTTCTTTTCAGCCCCAAAGCTTAATTTCTTCAGAATTCCTTGCCAGTACATATCTCCAGCGAATTAAAAATCACAAGATGTTAGTGAGCCTCGTGGGATGTATTTAGTTTTGGAAATACACCTCTTATGTAGCTATAGCAGAGAATGCGTGTTCTTAGTACTCTCCAGAGATTGCATTTTAAAGTGAAAGCACTGGAAGATTCCGCCAAACAGTGCTCTAGACACATATCTGCATCATTAGACTCATCAGTTAAATCACCGCTTGCTTAGTTAGTAGCGCTGCAGCGCTATATTAGCTACGCTGAAGATGAGATACTCATCAGCAATTACTCTTGCTGAGCTAGATTTTGAATCACTTACCAGAACACAGTAATCAGAGTAAATGCAAAGCCTTGGGGGAAATCATTCTGACTATAGGTTTTTCTGAAAATCATGACCGTCCCGATCACTGCGTTACCTGGTGTTGGACACCGAATTAGCGTAACATTGGGCAGGGATATTAGAGATACTTATGCGTCTTGTAGCTGATTTTGCGTGACGAACTAACTCCCTGGCCTCACCAACCTCTTCCTCTTCTTGTTGAAGAGTGCGAGGGAAGTATTTTTTGAAATTCTTGTACATCTGTTTTGCACATTCTTCTCTTACTCGCATACGAAGACACCTGTGTCCCAACAACTACTGCTAGAAGAGTCAGAAGACTAGGGCAGAGCAAACAGACAACAGATCTTAATACAACAGCAAATATGGCAATAGGAAGAGTGCCGAAGAACACGAGATTGGAAACACTACTTAACTATAAAGTACGTGTCACAACATCGAAAAACTCCACGTTTATGGGAACACTATTATCCTATGACAAATTCATGAATCTAGTCCTAGTTGAATGTGAAGAGTTCCGCTTGCTACAGAAAACGAAAAAGTACCTTGACCAAGTGAAAAATGGAGACGTTGACCTGTCTAAAGTAAAAGAGCAGAAGCGACTGCTCGGGTTGGTGATTCTCAGGGGCGAAAATGTGGTCAGCGTGGTAGCTGAAGCGGCTCCAAACGCCAACACTTTGAAACCACAACTAAGACTCAAAAAGGGAAAAGCGTCAGTGAAGCCGTTGATGAAAAAGCTAACCTCGGAAAAACCATCTTTTAGATCGGATTCTGGAGTTCAGAAACCCAACCACTATATCAGAAGATGAACGTTACACATAATTAGTTTTGCTAGAAATTCTCCTCTATTCTATTTGTACATTAGTAACATTATAGTCTATCGAATAAAACTGTAGATTACAAGTAAAGGGAGGCACAGAAAACAATATCACGTTTAATCTTTTCCTGTGCGTCCGTCATCTTAGAGTGCAATGCTGAATCACCCGTGATTATCGAAGCATTTCGAACTTGCATACAAATTTCATCAAGGAAAGTGATAACCCTGACGATCGTACCTTCAGACTCATCTGCATCATTTGCATATTCCATGATATCTTTGAAACTCCTTCCTCTGGCCCACTCGTATACTGTGTTAACTAAGGCGAATCTATCATTTTCCAAGAACGAGTCTTCTTCAGCAGTTAATTGGATCTTCAATTCAGTTGAGATGGTCATGATCTTTTCAACAATGGAGCATATTTTCTCTTTACCCTTTTCCAATCTAGGAGTGGATAACTTTGTTGGAGCATCATCCTTATTGTTCCCTCTTTTTCCCTCAAAGACGAAACACGATAACAAAGCCACAATTTCTTCAGAACTAAATCCGCCCAAGAAATTATCGAAAACTAATTCTGTCATAACAAGTTCCCATCCTGAATTGATCTCACATGCAACTCTACCTTTAAGATTGATCGTTAGCTGTTCTGGGTTTACATAGTCCAAGGTTTTCAAAACTTCCAATCTTTTATTATACTCAGGTAACAATTCAAGGTTCTCATCACTTAATGATTTTTTCAAACTTTCGATATGTTCAGTTATTCCCATTTTATGGGAAACCTTTAGATAGTTATCACCTTCGGTTATTAAATCGACCATCTCCATATCATTCAATAGCTGAGAAAGATCTTTCATTACCTTGACACGCTGAAGAACTAACTCAATGTTGGACTCAAACATTAAATTCTGGTAATCAGTTTCAGACCAGTGGGCTCTTCTATCTAACTGAGTACCGAGCTCTTTTCTAAATCTCTCTATGGCTCTCGTATCTTTCTTAAAGATTTCTTTTGGCACATGAACAAATTCATTGGAGAAAAATTCGATAGAACTCAATTTAACAGCCTGAGAATGTATCTTCTCTTTGCTTGATACATTCCATCTTGGGAACCAAGCATTGATGAATCTCTCACCGAAAACAGGATTGAAAAATAAACTATTATCCGTCTTATCATTTTCTCTGTGTTTCTCAGAAACCTCGCAAGCGATCAGACAGGTCACTGAGTGTTTATATATGTAATCGTCGAGTATCACACCCACCATTGATTTTTGATGCCTGTCCTTGAATACCAAAATTCTACCGAATTTTAGAAATTTTCTCAACTTAGGAAAGTTTTCAAGAGAGAGATATATACCTGACTGTAACTCTCTTATTTCTCGGGATAATATGTAGATCCTTTCTAGTTTCATGAGGTCTTCTGTTTCGATATCTAACTTTGGTATGGATTCAAGCTCTTTTTCTAGTCTCAAGATTTCAAGCTGTTGCTCGGGTAACATTGATTGTGAAGAGTTTTCGCCGAATGAACGTTTGATCATATCCTCAACTTTCAACGCTTCAATCCTGAGCAAGTTTAAGATCATAGTGTACGTTAACCTGAATTGTGATGAAAGTTTAGTAGGAACGCCTAATGCTACTTGCTTCAAGCTGCTTTTGTCAAGTGGCTGTTGATATGCCATAATCATAACGGTACCAATTTTATCTAAACCACGGCGGCCAGCTCTACCTGACATCTGTGTGAATTCACCTGGTAATAAGTCCCTAAAACCGGTACCATCATGCTTTCTCAATGAACTGAAAACCACTGTTCTTGTAGGTAAGTTTAAACCCATCGCAAATGTTTCGGTGGCAAATAACACTTTGATCAAAGATTTAGAAAAGAGGATTTCAACGACCTCTTTGATAATTGGTAAAAGACCACCATGGTGGACAGCAATACCACGCTTTAGCATCTCTCTCATTCTCAATATTTGGGGCAATTCTCTATCTTCTTTCTTCAATCTTGCAACTGCCTTGTCAATAAACATATGGATTTCAGAAGATTCTCTTGAGTTTGAAAAGTTGAAACCGCTCAAACTCTCAGCATATTCTTCACATCTTTTCTTCGAAAAGACAAAAATAACGGCGGGTAATAGGTCGTTCTTTCTCATATAATCAACTAAGGTAGACCAAGACTTACTAGTTGGAGCGTCTCTTTTGATGAACCTAGGACCATTGTTGGTTAAGCTTCCGCCACGACCGCCACGACCGCCACGAACACTGCCACGGGAACTACCACGTCCGCCAACATTACCACCTCCACGACCACCACGGCCACCGCCTCCACGACCACCATTGGCCACTGTCTTTGTATCATCGTTACTTTTAGTATTTTTGTTGAACTTATCTGAATGAAGATTATAACCAGACTCAAGGAAATGTCTATTGGAGTCAATGACTTTATATGGTGTGTCTTTTGCGAAAATAAATATCTCCAATGGCACGGGTCTTTTAGGAGTAGATATGACGTAGATGTCTTTTTGTTTAGTTCTACCCACCCAAGAAGCAAACTCCAAGGTATTTGGTACGGTAGCAGATAGAAGTATAATCTTCACGTGGTCTGGTAACATAATAATAACTTCTTCCCAGACCACACCTCTATCGACATCATTGACATAGTGTACTTCATCGAATATAACGAATTCCACATCTCTGATAACATCAGAACCTCTATAAAGCATAGATCTCAAAATTTCTGTCGTCATGATCAAACAGTTTGCATCTGGATTGATTTGGACGTCACCCGTAATGACCCCAACATCAAGCTCTTTGAAAGTGTGCTTGAAATCTCTAAACTTCTGATTACTTAAAGCTTTGATTGGGGAAGTGTAAATCGCCTTTGTCATATTTTTGTGGGCCATTGCAATAGCATATTCCGCAACAACGGTTTTACCAGCAGACGTGTGAGCAGCCACAAATACAGAATCTCCTTGCTCCAAATGGTAGACTGCTTCCTGCTGAAAAATATCCAATTCAAAGGGCCATGTCCTGGCTGGATTTGGAATCAACTCATCAAAATTCTCAATCCTATGGTCTAAATCAACAATATGAGCCCAATTTGTCTTACGTTTATATTGCTGGATTAATGAAGAAGATGCTGTCGATGGCCTAATAACAGAGTTTTTGGGTATGAATTGACTGATTTCATTTTCAAAATCTTTATCGCTACTGATTTTATTGACATTGTTTGAGTTTGCAACAGCATCACTTTCAGTACCATTAAGGATATCATCATCACCAGCATCATAGTTTTCATTTTCGGATAGGCTTCCTTCGCCAAACTCTTCAGGTAAAATTTCAATTTCATCCATGCTCCTGTTCAAATCATTCTTTTCCCCGCCAATAATTTTGATGTCTATATGCTCCTCATCTAGTTGAAGTCCTCTAGAGAACCCCTGCGGTATATCGAACAATCCGTACTGATCACGATGCAGATTTCTTGCATTACCGGCTTCTCCTTCGTTAGTGCTGTCATCCGACTTCTTGAATCCACCAGGTAAAAAGGGTAAACTCGATGTGTTACCCTTCACGTTCAACCTAGCGTTCCCTGTATATTTTCTACTTATTGAAAGAGATGACGCATCATTGCTAGTAAACTCTTCTTTGAAGGAAACAATCGAGCCATCTATTCCCGCCCTTTTGAATCTGATTGACGTTCTATTCAACAATTCAGGCATGTTAATAAGTGAAAAATTTACTTTTTCTTTTTGGGAACCATCCAATTTTGGCACATTGTAAAATTCGTTCAACAAACTCCATGGCAATTTATCAGAAGGAGTCAAAAAATGCTCTTTAAGTTCTCGGTCAATCTCGTCATTGTCACCTTCTGTAGTTAAACCTTTTGCTGAGTGCAAACCTGTCTCTGGATCGAGAGAAGCGTCATCCACAGGCAAAACCTCAGCCAATTTCTCGTATAAAGTGTCCAGACACTGCATACTCTGTTCTGCCTTTCTCTATTCTAGCTGTTTGTAAATGGTTCCTTCCTGCTCCACTCGTAGATTCCTTTCTCTCTTTTCATCTCCTTATTCTAATACTCCCCTCTTGTCAGATCATGACATCAAACTAGCACTACTCGGATTTGGCACAAGATCCTACACGCCCGTGCACCGCCATTACCCCCACAAAGTATTTGCAGAAGTAAATCTTGTGATTCTGGGGAAGCACCTTGAGAACGTACATATTTTGACACTCCTACAACTTGCCCAGTCGAAGACACCCTCAGGTGACGCTCGGGGACACCTAGATAGAGAAAAAAGACAGACCTACAGACAGATAGGCACACATACGGATAGATAGGCACGCATACGGATATATAGACACATCTTTGGACTCATTGACTCCTAACAGATTACGAGAAGGATAGTGCAGTTTAGTCACTCATCATCATCAGTTAACAAATATAGCTTAAAACTACTTGCTTTCGAATATTTCGTGATTCCGGCTTCGAAATACAAAAGGAACATAATTTGACATACTAGAATTTACCACACACTCCCGCCTAACGTCACACAACTGAAACAGATGCCGTTCGCCACAATCGCAGACTCAAACCCAATAAAGCTGTGTGTGGTCATTGTTGGCTTGCCTGCGAGGGGTAAGTCATTTATATCACAGAAAATAGTTCGCTATTTGTCTTGGCTTTCGATTCCAACCAAATCTTTCAACTGCTCTACAAATTTGGAGCAAATCTTAAAAGAATCAGGGACAAATGCAGATGATCTTTTCCGGTCGAATTATGCTTCTGATGGTGAAATACTTAACAAGACCAGAGATATAACATTGGAACAGATATTGGATTGGTTTGGAAATGTAGCCGCTTGTGGGGTAGCAATCTACGATGGGATAAACGCTACTAAAGTTGAACGAGACCGCCTCAACAAGACACTGCAAAACCATGGTATTAACACGGTTTTTCTAGAGGCTTATTGTGACGATGAATCAATAATAGAGACCAATATAACCGATATAGATTCAACTTCTCCAGAATACTCAAAGTTTGAATCCTTGCAAGATACTATAAACTCAGTTTCGAATAAAATTCAATTCTACAGCAAAGCTTATCAAACGTTGACTACAGAGGATGAAGGCGATTTGTCATTCATCAAATTGATAAATTTCTCTTCGCAAATCATTTTGAACCATATTGATTCCTACCTCAAATCACGTATAGTTTATTACATTATGAACTTGCATGTTAAAAATAGATATATCTGGCTGTCTAGACATGGAGAATCTCAATATAATCTGGAAGGTAAGATAGGTGGTGATGCAAGTTTGAGTGAGCGTGGAGTCAAGTATTCATATAAGCTGGTGGAACTCGTCAACAAGTATATACCAAATCACGATAAGTTAGAAGTTTGGACTTCAACTTTGAAACGAACACAACAAACAGCGAAATTTCTTCCATATCCACAGAAACAATGGAAAGCCTTGGACGAATTAGATGCAGGTTCCTGCGATGGTCTTACATACGAAGAAATTGCAGAAAAGTATCCTGATGATTTCAAAGCAAGAGACGACAACAAGTTCGAATATAGATATCCCGGTGGTGAATCATATAGGGATGTTATCACAAGATTGGAACCCATTATCATGGCGTTGGAAAACCAAGAAAACGTTTTAGTTATAACACATCAGGCGGTATTGAGATGTATATATGCATATTTCATGAATGTTCATCAAGAAGAAAGTCCTTGGATGAGTATACCTTTACACACGCTAATTAGATTAGAGATTAAAGCATATGGGACACAGGTTACCAGAATCAAAGCCGATATTCCTGCTGTTTCTACTTATAAGGAAAGGGGCACCTCTAAGCTTGGAGAGTCTAGTAATGGGACAAATATAATGAGTGGTTCAGTGATAAGCGGGATAACAGATAAAGTTGTTATTTGAAGGTTTTTATATACAGTCGATTTTATAAGTTGTGCAGGCTTGGTAAACTCTGTAACGGCAAGTAAAGGTTTGTAATCTTTAAGACTGTAATTAATGAAAATGCAGGAGGTACGCACTAAGGCGCAAGTGGTACAAAAATGAAAAGCTTTATCAAAGTCACGTCCAGGCTTTTACATTTTATAATTGTAACGGCTCTTCAACAGCAATATTGGCACGGCGAAAAAAAAGACTGTGAATCAGCACGTCAGGTCGAAATGTGCAAACCTGATAAGGTAGATGATTGCGCACCTTAGTTAAGTTTGCTTACCAGTCACAGAGTTTACCAAGCCTGCAACTCATAAAATTGACTGTATATATACGGTCTATTTGTATGTATTAATATTAAACAACTGCAGAAAACCATAGTACTTTGCTGCATGTACAGTGAATATGTAAATGATACAAAGATATCACGCAGCTTATGATAGCAGATAAGACTCAACAACTTGCCCAAAGAAAAAAATTTATAAAGTATCTATTCATCATGCAAACTCCGAATTACTATCGACCTCATGACTTATTTCCTTTTCTATTTGTGAGATTTCTTGTAATTTAGCTTTTAGGAACTTATACTTATCGTCACCGAACCAATCATCCAAGAACATGTAGCATTTGTCAAAAGAACTGTCAAATTTTCTTCTTATTAAATGCCAGTAAATCCGAAGATATGACCGAACCGCATATTGACCGTCAACTCTTACCTCTTTTGAGGCACATGAATTGATTGCGAACAATACAAATAACGCAACCAAGTCAAAAAACATAAGGTGTATAGCCTCAAATATGGGAGGCATTTTTTTAAGAGCAAATAATATTGTCACTATGATGAATGCCGAGACAACTAGAAACATAAAAGCCATCATTATGATATTGAAACCTCTGTAACAAAATTTACATGCCAATATGTAATCCAATTTTTTGATAACCTCCATTTCCTGATCCGTAAATGTATAAACTTTTTCTTCAAAACGAGAATCCAGGAATTCGGACAACGGTTTCACGTGTGGTATCCAATATCCGACACTCTTGTTTGGAAACTTTAGTTTTAAATTTTTAGAAAAGTCCCTTTTGCTTGGAAGGGGTTGCTGCTTCAAAGGATAAGAGCAACTAAGCCGGTCTTCAACACCTACTCCGGAACTCAAACCAGAACTCAAGCATGAGTCTTCATGATTCTTTTTTGATTCGTCATCTTTGTAGCTGTTTAGAATTAAGTGTTCAACTTCTTCAACATTCTCAGGAAGATTTTCGTCCAACATGACTTTTTCTTTCGGTTCTGGTTCTGGACGTCTTTGTTCCTCAAGAACACTTGGCATAGCAAAAAGACTTAGGTTGTCACTATTATCCAGCAATATACTTGTCTTGAGCCAGGCAGTTGCACCTTTAAACTCAGGGATTATACTTAGTTTAGGCGCTTGGCCCATGCCCACTTCTCCTGACTGTTGATGTGCTGCTGAGTCGGATAAATCATTGTCTGCTGAATCAGCTTTCAATTTTGACTCTAAAGAACTCTCAGAAGGTAGATTTAGAGTTTCCTTATTTTTGTTTGTATCGTTTGGGCGGTATTCGACATTCGTTTTGGAGTTTGATCTACTCTCTTTCCTGATGTCTGGTTTTGGTTTCTCCTCTTTTCTTTTGTATTGCTGCCCAAGCATTGTGCTGTTAGACTCTTCCCAGTATTTTTGTGGTGTTTCACATTTCCAGGACAATGGGTCTCTTGTGTATCCCTTCTTGTCAATGATCTGTAGAGCCACTCCTTTGTTTCGTACCGCTGAATCCAACGCTGAAGAACCGGCATCACTCTCAAGCTTATGCTGTGAACAGTTCGATATCGACGGACTAGGAGATACTCTATCCATACCAATATTTGATACTTAATATTGATTGATAGTAGCCTAATCCAAAGTATGATTCTTCTTATTTTTTTTCTTTTAAAGAGGAGTTTTTGGCTACAACTATGGATCCTTGTTATAATTTTGTAGCAAAGATTCAAAAACTAGTGTTATGTTTCAGAGAGAAAAAAAACGTGTACGTATAACATGCACATACATATATGTCAAGCAGATCTCTTTAGTCTGCAGCGGACTTGAGCTCATGGAATTTTCCTTTTCCAACCGGCCTCTTACTTTATACAGAAGGGCACATTCTAATTACCCGATTGGGAAAATCAAGATGTTGAAGCCGATCGACCCTTTTTTCGTTGCAGAATTGTACATATTATTACCTATATATAAGGAAATGTTCATAAATACGTGCTCTATTTAGTCTTGTTTATTCTTATCGCATCTTCCTTGAGGAGACCACGAACAGCTTTCCATAAACCGTTCACTTCTGTTTCGGTTGGCCAGCCGGAACCAGCCCACCTTATTTTGTATGAGCTGTCAACAACGTATATATATCCTGAATATGCGTTCGTTAATAAAAGTTTCTCACGATCATCTCTCGACAGAACCGAGTCCCTCCTAGCAATCAAATGCTTATCATGCTGTTCCTTTGGTCTCTGACTTAAAAGTTTGCCCGGGGTTATGAAGGTATGAATGAAGTGCTTGGATGCATTTTCACTTAAAACAACTTCTATTATCTGTGCACTAGGATATTCTTGTTTGAAAACCTCGATACCTGTTTTTGACATATAGTTGTCCTCACTATCCTTTATTTTGAAGTAATCGTTGGTCATTTCGTAACCTGCATCTGTGGAGTAGACTCTTAAAATACTTAGTTTCGCCTGATCTAGAGCATCCATCAAATCCATTCTTTTTCCAGTAAGAGATTTAACTCGGAAGTTCGGAAAATATAGAGCTCTTTCTTTACGGAAGAAAGACATAGGAGCTTCAAATAACCGACCCTTTGTCTTGGTATAAACATGGAAGTCATACATACCCCCGTATGCCAAGTCTTTTTGAATTGCTTCAACCCTTGTTCTCCTCGTAATACCATCAAAATAGAAGTTCCACAATCTTTTTGGAAGGTTGAGATTCTCTAGCGTAAAAAACGATTTTGTCTCAGTGTCCTGGAGTCTAACAGGCGGTCTGGAAAATCCGAATGGCTTTGAAACTTTGAAATACTTGTGTGGTTTCGGCACAATCTTGGCCATACTTTGTCCTAGGTTTCCGAAGAAACCAGCATTTCTGGTGAACACGCGGGACCCCAACAGGATATTCCTACTCATCTCCAATGATTAGCTTTTTTCTTAATGTCCTGGACACTGTAGAAGCTGTGGTATGCCCTGCAGTAGTATAATAATCCGAAGAATCTTGGAAAAATGCTCGGTAGCGATCCCCCCACCGACTCCTCGTTCTCTCCCTTATGTCACACTACGTTGCGTGAAGAAATATCGTTTTTTAGTTGTTCAAATTTTGTTACTGAAATGGATAGTGATAAGGAGCTTAGTGGGGAAGTTGGCCTTTCTTTCAACAACGCAGAAGAAAAATCCTGTCGGTAGATCAAGAAGCAAGAGCATGGACATCAAGAAAATATTCAACAAGAAGAAAGTGAAATCCAGACAAGGAGGACACACCGAGGGGGGTAATTCCGAGGCTACATCAGTTAACTCGATAACCTCAACGGTATCATCCTCTTCAAACTCGTCAGCGAAAGGTGCAACGAATGCCACCCCTTCATATAATGCAGATCTATTCACCTCTTCCAAAAGTTTCCAGTACTCTTACAACTCACATACAAACTCTCTGTTTAGCTCGAAAAGAACACTTTCTACTGGAGTTTCTACGCAACCAAGTTCAAACGTTTCATACAACAAGAACACTGAGCAGGCAAAAATAACGAGTATTGGTAGGCCTTTGAGAGTTCTCCACGAGGATGAACAAGAATTAGAGTATGCACGCTCTGGAAGCGTATATACGGCTGAGGGGAAGTCCATGGCAGCAGATGACGATAGCACTGCTGGATTAGATAGTAATTTCAATAGATCCGCATCAACCCACAGGAGCAGCACATCTCGTAGGAGATCGAATCTTTCCGATGACATTTCTTTATGTCCTACCGAGAAATCAAATGCAAGCATCCAAGGAGCGTCTGTTAGCACAGACAATGGAAGTAGCACCAATATAAGTAGATCACATTCCTCGTCTATTTCAGATAACGAGTTGAGACTACAACTTATTGAGTTCATTAAGGGCCAGTTGAGAAATTTATCCAATTCTGTGAGCAATATAATCATTCAGATTTCCCAATCTGTGCTGAATTTGACGAAGGCTTCCATAACCATAAGTGAAAGTATTCTCTTAACTCATAAGGTGATTAAGAACAGCAGATACATTGGGTTATTAACACCGAGCCAGTTTGATACCATAAATTCCATTGGCTTGAGGAGACTCATCAAAAACATACTCCACTTGCTTGATAATTTGTTGATTGGAGATGTTTATAATAAATCCAAATCATCGGTCATAAAAAGACTTCATGATTTATTCTTGTTGATCAAGATTCTTCCGAACAAGGCACCAGAATTAACCAACTTCATATCATACATGGCACCAACTACGTTCCCGATTGATTCGAATGTTGCAAATTTCCCTAATGTTGAAAAAGTGGACCACATAATGTCCAGTTTATTATCAAAGGGTAAAGAGAGTCTTTTTTCAGATCAAGATGGGTCTTTCATTGCTCCGGTTTTACGAGGCTTCTTTTTACCATCATTAACTATAATTACATTTATTTTCGGGTTCCCTGAAATTTCAAAAGAACATCATGATATTATTAAGTTTTTCTCGACGCAGTCGAATGATATACATTTTCTATTACAGAAGAATCGAATAACTTGCGCCACAGGCAAAGGAATGAAACTGAAATCCCCATTCAGAACAGTTGATGAGGGTCAAGGTTATGTACCAATATCCATGTCGTTGTCAACAGACTCTTCCACAATATCAAGCGGCACATTAGGAGGATATTTATATCCAAAAGTTCCAGAGAACTGTTCTAATCCAAAATTGCTGAAATATCGGGGACAAATATTTGGATTGACCTGTGCACATGTTGTCCTCGGTAGTGAGTCTGAATCTGAGGAGTTACATCCCAACGTTTCCACACCGTCTCCTGTGCTAATAAACTTGTACAAGAATGCTCTTCTGAACGAGATGATGAACCATTCTACCAGTTCTCCAGAGTATAAAGCTTACAGCGAGGCAGTGAAAATGATTGATGCTGAATATCCATCGAGGAAAGTTTTGTTGAATGGTAAAAAGGTAAGTAGAAACTTACCTACAGAGGATTTGGGATGTATTATTTGGGGTGAAAGGTTAATCAACGATAACAGGCTCAGTGACATGGCGATTATTAAGATCAATGACCAACTGAAAAAGAAGTTTGTCAACTATCTTGGCGAGGACTTACAGCTTTCCCAGTATGATCCTTCTTTGATTTTATCCAATTTGAATGTCAAGAAAACCATAAGCTTACAGCCCCGAAAGAACGGGATACTTAATACGGCGAATTTGAGTGTTTTCAAAGTGGGCAGCACGACGGGGTATACCAACGGTAATTTGAACGGAATGAAGATGATCTACTGGTCCGATGGATCGTTACGTAGTTCTGAGTTCATAGTTTCAGGGAGTGGTGGGAAGATGAAAGGCTTTGCGAACGGTGGCGATTCGGGGGCATGGGTTTTGTCCAAAATTAGCGACGTTAATCATATCAAGAGTTATTCGATTGACGCTGAAGATGAGCCGTTTACGGAAGAAGACGAGAATAAGAGCAGTTTGAGCGCTTTTATTGAAAGCTTCATACCGGGAGTGAGTAGTGGTAGAAGACAGGATAGAGCTTCAGGGAGTAGACGAAGAAGCGCAGTAACCGCTGCTGCTGCCGCCACAACTACGGTTGGCAATTCCAACGGAGCCAAAGAGAAGAACGAAGAGAGTGGATTAGGACTACTTGGAATGCTCCACTCTTACGACGGAGAGTACAGACAGTTTGGACTTTTCACGCCGATCGATGACATAATGGAGCGATTAGAAGCTGTCACTGGCGTGGAATGGGGAGTTGTTGGATGTAGTGAGGAGGGAGACTTGCATGAGGGAAGCAGCAGCATCGGCAGTACTAGCGACGGCAGTGACAAGGAGGAGAGTGAGGACGAGTGAGAGGTGGTGCTGACTGGAGTTCTTTTCTTTGTATTTCAATTTATAGATTGATTGTAGTATATAAGAGGGAAAGAAACAAGGAAATAAAGAATAAATAAATTAGTAGCAGGTGCAGGTGCATATGGAGAAGGGTGCGTATGAGATGCTCGATGGCAGAACTAGTAGTAGGTGTCCTCTGGATCGACGTTGTGGACCCAGTGGTTGCCAATGAATGGGATCTTTTGGTAAAAGGTCTTTTGAAAGAGAGGCCAGTGTTCAGTGAAGGTTGCAACACCTGCGCCGGCGGCAGCACCCCAGAAGATAAGGACTGGGGTGTAGGCGATGATGTTTTTGACGTGGAAACCACCAAGGGTGGCTGCGTGTTTGAGAACAGGACCTGAGATGTACTGCACGAGAGAAAAAAAGAGTGTTAGTACCTATGAGTTGGGGATGTGAGTGTTGGCGAGTGCAGAACGGGCGTTGATGGTGGCGTAAAAGGGGACAATACGTACAGCCATTGTGAAGATGTGTGTGTGTGTTGAGTAGTGTGTCAGAAAGAGATAGGAGCAGAGCGGAGTACCGCAGGCCAGACCAGACTGGCTCTGTACACTCTCTTCACTGGTGCTTCTGTCTCCTTCATCTTCCGTCTTCAACACCTCGCTGTAGTTGTCACATTGATAGCATGCTTACGTCAGCTGGCACAGCACACTGTATTATTCTACATCGTTCTGATTGGTCGGCGGTTCTAAAAACAGCTAACAGGTAAATACCGAGTCGATCGGCGCACAATGCATTTACGTCGATCGACCACAAAAACAGCTGCCAGACGATCGACGCAATTTTTGATCTTACCGCGGTAACAGAAGTTGGCTTCCCGCGGGGAGCCCGCGGCGTTCGGGCGGGCCGCGGCTGCATCTTATCGGCACTGAGACCGGCCGGGAGTTCCATACTGGCGATCTGGCTTGGAAGCCAGATGAGCAGCTGGGGAGGGGCCATTTCGGAGTTGCGGACACGCCTTGAGGAGGCATATAAAGATCACGGGGCGTCCGTGCTGGCTCAGACGGGCGTGTATGGAGGGCTCAAGACACTTTGTTGTTTCCAGCACCCCTGGCAGAACCACAATTTTACAGCCTACACACAGAACGTTAAGGCTACCCTTTTATCTCTTTACCTATCTCTTTCTCCCCCCCTCCGCTATCTCATCTGTTTTGAAAATACAAGATGCCTACTAAGACCAACGCTGCGTACTTCCCGGACACAATCAGCCCTGCATGTCATTCGGCTTTGCAGTACACAACGTACTACGGGACGTTTGCCCACACGCCGTCGCTGGGCTTGATGGAGATACTGCCGCATACTGCTGTCGGCGTGGACCAGGACGGGACCATCGACTTTATCCTCTCGGGTGTCAAAGATGCCTCTCGGGCGGCCTTGGTACAGCTAACGCTACAGCATGCGTCGTCGGCGGTCACAGGGATGATGCTGGTGGCAGAAGACATTGCGATTGTCGACATCTCGAAGGACAACAACCAGTTCTTCTTCCCCGGCTTCATCGACACACACATTCACGCCCCACAGTTCCCTAACAACGGGATCTTCGGTAACACGACTTTGCTCGAGTGGTTGGAGATCTACACGTTTCCACTCGAGTCGTCCTTTACAGACCTCGACCTTGCCACAGAGATCTACACAAAAGTCATCTCGAGGACGCTCGGGTACGGCACCACCACGGCGTCGTACTATGCGACGATCCACACGGACGCCACCAACCTCTTGGCAGACCTAGCCTTGAAGCTCGGCCAACGCTCCTTTGTCGGCAAGGTCTGCATGGACCAGAATTCGCCCGATAACTATATCGAGACCGAGGAGGAGTCCAAGGCATCCACGCTCGAGGTTATCGACCATATCCGGTCCAGAAACCCCTCGGGCGACTTGATCAATCCCGTCTTGACGCCCAGGTTCGCCGGCTCCTGCACCGATAGCCTACTGAGCTGGCTCGGCAGTTTGAGGAAAAAGGGCGATTACCACTGCCAGACACATCTCTCGGAAAACCACAAGGAGATCGAGTGGATCACCAGCATGTTCCCACAGTACGATCACTACACGGACATTTACTACCAGAACAACTTGTTGAGCTCGAAAACGGTGTTAGCCCACTGCATCCACCTTTCGGACGAGGAAATGCACATACTCAAAAACACGGGATCGGGCATATCCCACTGCCCCACGTCGAACTCCTCCATTACCTCGGGGGAGGCCAGGATAAGGTGGCTTCTGAACAACCACATCAACGTCAGTTTGGGCACAGACTGCTCGGGCGGCTTCACGCCCTCGATCCTAGAGGTTGCCAGGCACGCGTTGCTTGTGTCAAGACACTTGGTGATGAAATCGAAGGAAGACACTGAAAAGTTGTCCTCGAGTGACGTGCTATACCTTGCCACCGTCGGAGGCGCCAAAGTGCTCGATATCGATGACAAGGTGGGCTGTTTCCGCAAGGGCTTGAAGTTTGACGCACAACTCATCAGTCTAGATTGCAAAGACTCCAACGTTGACACATTTACTTTCCAAAACCCACAATGGGGGGTCTTGCCAGCCGAGGTTTCGCAAAAGAAATTCGCAGACTTGATCGACAAATGGCTCTTCACAGGCGACAACAGAAATATACAAAAGGTTTTCGTCAATGGACGGACAGTGGTGGACAGAACAGCCTAAAGGCTTACATTACTGTCCATCCATGTGTATTCTTTATGTAAGAAAAACTATATTCGATAAATGGCTAGACACGAGTAGATTATTATCAAGTATTTTAACTCACTATAGATTTCTATTCATGTGATATTTCTGTGCCCTAAAGGTTTAGTCCGCGATCTAATGATAGCATAAGCTGTAGAGTAGCGGGAACATCTCGTGCTTCTGTTGCCATTGGGTAATCAAATCCGGTATATTGTCTTCCCAATATTCCGGGTGTGCCGGGTCTTCGGTGTTCTCACCTTCCGTGGCCTCCTTCGACTTGAGAAAGAGCTGATTCAACGAGTTCGCCAACTCCAGGATCGCCTGTCCACCGATGTGTGCATTTTCCCGGTCATCTCGAATCTCAACATTGAACACATGCACCTTTCTGTCGATTTCGTTCGGACTGAAGTAGTTTCTGGCTAGAAAATCCTCAATGACGCTGTCGAAGCAACGCTCCTCACAGGTGATCACAATCTCGAAGTCGAGCTCGTCCTTGAATCCAGGATGCTCCTCTTCGGGCAGTTTCTGCATCGGCTGGTTGAAGTACGGCCAGCGCTCTGGCGACTTCTTGATATTCATGTTCCGCAGCGTCATGTCGAGCACCCCGTTGTTCTTGTGCACTTGGATCCCCTGCGACTCGAGCACCTTCAAGATTTCCGTGTACGGCGTTCCAAACTGGAACACGTTCGGCTTGTTGATCGAGGGCCCTGGCAATCGTACCTTGGAACCGGTACCGTACGATCGAACCTGATATCCTGCCTCTTTGAGAACTTTATGTGCCTCCATCGAACGGTTGTTGTTCGACGCACATACGGTACAGAACCTTAAGTTAGGCACGTCTTCCATCTTGCTCTGCTAGTGTCCTTCGGTGCTGTCACGGCCTTTTCCACAACTGCATCTTCAGCCCCAGCTCATGCAAGTTCTAAACCAGTGCTTAGACGAAAGCATATGTTTGTATGTACATAATTTGCACGGGAAACGGCGCTCTCTCGCATGAATCGCTCTTCTTCCTTCGTCCTTCCTACTTCCTTGCACCCTCCCACATACTGTGTGTCTACGTTGGGGGATACGCAGAACCAGTGGCTCTCTGCCATCGCATCCAGGATAAGGTAACACTCCTTTAAACTACGTGTTGTGTTACGTGCCGAGTAAACCGCCGCAATCGCATCATCTTTCCCCTTCCCTCAAGGCGGACCAGCGTCGGCCACTGCAACCCAAACTGACGCCGTAACCTCCCCCACGCCGGTTGACGGTACTACGTCCACGAACGACACACAGGACATTCTTATTCTACGCAATCGCCAATTGGCCGTGCCGAACAGCATTCTAGTATGTCTTCACCGTTACCTGCAAGCGACAGAGGCTGAAGACTTGCCATGCACGAACACAACGATCTTTCATGTCGCGGACGAGAGAAGATAACGGACAGACTTTCTTGCATGTTCATGTTTGCCGATGGGCCTGTGTTTACGTTTGTCGTTCTGCATGTTCGGAGTCAGTAGCAACACCGACAGCAGCAGACAAGACTGCTGGTGCACCAGAGGAAAGCCGACAAAGATGTTGCAATGGGCCAGGGCCCTTGTGGTGTCTGCTTGCATGATCTGCGCCACAGAATCTGCCGTTCGAGAGACGGCTGCAAGTGACGAATCAGTGATTTCACCGTTTGCAAGTGTTCTGCTCACAACAACACAGGCATCCATGCTCCATAATGACTTTGAAGAGGCTAATATACCTTTTATTAGAGTAAAAGAAACAGAGAATCAGGAGCAAAATTTTGCAAACTCGACTACTGTGCCGAATTTCCAGAGCTTCGAAGAGTGGAAGAAAAACAAACTCAACCAGAATCGAGCCGATCTGACCAACAGCTCGGAAAGTGGATACAGCATCGAGAAACCGTCAGTGCAATTGAACACCAGCAATAATAGCAAGAAAAATATATCACAGCTGGATATAGAAGACGTGAAGGTCAATAAGAACATTAAACATATTCAAAGAGACGAGATCCATCAGCGGATCAAAACAAGAGATGGTGATCTACAGAAGGAGAACCAAAACAGCAACAACGTCAACGCACAGCTAGGTGAGGAAATGGTCATTGAGATATCGATGTTTGCTGGAAGCGGTGAAGAGCAGGGAAAGCTTTACAAGGATAGATTCAACTATGCCTCTTTTGACTGTGCGGCAACTATAGTGAAAACAAATAAAGAGGCCAAGGGCGCCAATTCCATTCTTCTAGATAATAAAGACTCCTATTTATTAAATGAATGCTCTGCATCAAGCAATTTCATCATTGTCGAGTTATGTGAAGACATTCTTGTCGATGAAGTTTTGGTTGGTAACTTCGAATTCTACTCCAGTATGTTCAAGGATATCAAGATATCTGTAAGTGACCGTTTCCCCACCACTCAATGGATAGTCCTAGGAGAATTTCAAGCAGAGAATGTGAGACAGTTACAAACTTTTGGAATAGAGAATCCATTGATCTGGGCCAAGTTCATCAAAATCGAATTTTTGACTCATTATGGGAATGAGTTCTATTGTCCCATTTCATCTGTTCAGGTGCATGGAACAACAATGATTGAACAGTTCAAAGAGGACAATCCAGATAATGAGGAAAAACCCGATTCCGAGCTGATCTCAACTACTGAAGAAATCAACGCTAAGGCCAACAGTTTGGATTCTTATCAAGAAATGCTGTCAAATGATCAACCAAATGAGACACATGCCAACACTGAAAATGGAGTGTCTAACCTGGGGCCCGAATTTGATGTCTACCTTGCAAAAGAGAAGTTTAAAGCATGCCTAGACTTTCAGCTTTTGGAACCTGAAGTGAATTGTACGTCTAAGTATTTGAAATTGGACCAATTTTTGATCGATTATGAGAAAACACGACATGAAAATTTCGACCAATGTCTGGTCGACCAGGAAATGGAAGGTGTAACATCAGAAGAGCAATCCAGGGTTGTTGAGACACAACCACACACTCCGTCACCTAAAGTTCAGCCACAAGATTCAATATACAAAAATATTGTAAAGCGATTGAGCTTATTAGAATCCAATACAACCTTGTCATTGTTGTATATCGAAGAGCAATCTAGGTTGCTTTCAGATGCATTTACAAATTTAGAGTCACAGCAAGCAGTTAAATTTCAAAATATTCTGTTTCAATTGAATTCCACAATACAGTCACAAATGGATATTTTCCAAAAATTGAATGTGGATGTGTACACTAGCTTTTCCAGATTATTTGAATATCAACAGCAAAATTTCGAGTCTAAAAATGTGGAGATTTCAAAGCAGATAAGTCAGATTTCGAGTATGATATCATTTTATAGGAACTTGACTTACTGTTGCTTATTGACAATCATCCTTCTGTTCTTTTATATTCTACTTACCAAGGATCTCTACATTGATGACACATATTTCCCTGAAACTTCTGTTCCGACATCACCTATGTTTTCACCGGAAAATTCTCCTTCCATTTCTCCTGCTGCTTCGATTTATAATATCAGGGACCTGGTGTCTACTACTACAGCCAAGACTCTGTCTGAACAACTAAATGGAGATGGTGGACTAGATATTCAGGACTCTGTGAGTAGATCAGATCATTCACGAAAACCTTCAGCATCGCTTTCTACAACAGGATCCATAGAATCGGTGCCTGCAATTGATGCAAACAGTGGACAAGTTTCGGTCCCCAAGAAGGCCAATACGAGCATGACATTACCTGTGCTATATCGACGTCGAAGTACACTTTTGAATAGTTTCTCCAAGTCGTGGTCTTTATCACCGAAGAAATCTGATATATCAGGGCCGTTCAAAAGGAATACTGGCTCAAATACCCAGAGCCAGGCACAGAACAACAGCTTGGTTTCTGAAGTAAGAAAAACAACATTAGGGTTAGATGGAAAATGTAGCTCAATGAAAGAGCCATCACAGCTTGCTGTGCCCAAATATAGAGTTGATAAACCCTTTGGAAATGTGGTGCACGAGACAGGGAAGGTAGACTTGATGGTGAAAACAAAGCGGCGAAAGAGAGAGTTGGAAGGAGAGAATAATGCTTTTTCAGTGTTGGAAGAGCCTGGAGAGAAGACCGATTCTGCCGATTTCGAGTATGTGTACGAGGAAGAGGAAGAGGAACGAGGGGTAGAGCCCATTCCAATAGAGGTATTGGAGACTAAGTAGTTTTGTACTAATGTGAATACAAACGTTTGTGAGAATATGAGTAGATCAGTAAGAGTAGTAGTGGTAGATTAATTAAATTTAAACCGTTCTATGCTAGATAAAAAAGGAGGGGAGAAGGAAGTGTAAATATTTATAAATAGATAAACAATTTTATGGAAGAATGTTCTGGAAAGTAAAGAAAAGGAAAGAAAGAAGGAAGGAAAGAAAAGAAAGAAGATAAAAAAGCAATGACAACGATATTGCAATAAAAGAAAGATCGTAATAGTTGGAGGTATCAATGTGTGTACATAGGTCGTTTTTTTGGTGTTTCTGTTTTGAGCTTGTAAGTCTTGTGTGTATAGGGGAAGCATTTCAAGTTGTGTACTCGATTCAATTCTTCTATTTCTTCACCAGTGCAGCGGGCAGCTGATGGGCTATATCAGTTGTTTTTCCTTGAGATCTCCACCGTTGACAAGTGCATACTCGGAGGAGTTTAGCGAGAAGGTGTAAGAGGTTGCGGATGACACCGAGGAGAAAGAGGAGAAGTTGGATGGTGATTCACAAGGTGTGCCCATGATGGAGTCTGAGGATGAAGAAACGAAAGACAAATCTCTCAAAACTGGCTGTACGAACGGAGAAGAGTCGTTGAACGAGAGTAGCAGATTGGTCAATTCCATTGAATAGGGGTTGTCATTCACGTTCGTGTTTGCATTTGTGTTTGGGCCGTGTTTGGAGTTTGAACTTTCACTGCAATTGCTCAGTAACGAGATATCTATTTGGTAGAGATCGTTATCCTCAATAAAGCGTTTCACGACAGTCATGACCCCCAAGGAGGAGTATTTGTCGATCAGCACTTCCGAAGGATCCAAGATGGATCTGAAGAGATGCAATGCAATTTCCCTGATCTGTGTGATGGAGTCCATGCCGCTGAAGCCGGAAATGAACGGACCTTGTTCATGACTTTCAGGTTCTGTGTTTTCTGCGTCCGAATCGTAAGCAGCATCATCATTGTCTTCTCCTTCCACGAATTGAGATTCATCGTTGGTGATGTCGTTTGTGCTGTTATTACGGAAAGCGAAGAAGATGCGGTTTTTGTTTTCGACAGAGGTATGAGTGCTGTTGAACGTGGTGGTGCTATTGGAGGATTTCTTTGTGGCATTCATTGACTCTTCAAAGAGGGTGTAGACGTGACTGATATAGGTTGAGCCGACGTCCATATTGAGGATGGAGCAGGCCACGAGGAAGCAAGAGACGCCGATCATGGATGTTGGGAAGGTGAGATAGACCCTGTCGTAAAGAGTCAACTCACACAGGTATCTTGAGACAGCGAGGATGGCAGAGACCGTTGGGGTGTTGCCCTTGTACAACTCGATTGGCTTGTTGAGGAGCTCTTTACCGTCTGGGTCTGAGAATTTGACAGCCAGCTGCAAAATGTCTTCGAGAGTTGTGTGACCAATTGACCAGTTCAGAGTGCTGAGGATGTGGATCTCCATTTCCCTGAACATGGAGTCGTCGTAGACGTTAGAGCACATGGTGTTGAGCTCCTTGACGGTGGGGACTCTGGACTTTTTGTCCTCATACTTGGACGCGATCCATAGAGCTGTGCAGCCGATCAACTGGTAATGCTGCTTGAAGGCTATTCTTCTTGCGCAGTACCTGTCAATGATGTTCCAGCAGAGGAAAAGGGTCTGGGGTTTGAGCTTGAGGGAGGAGTGCATCTGGACTATGAAGTTGACGAGGTAGGGTCTCATGAACCATTTGACCTCTGGCTGGAGGTCGATCATGGCCGGGTTGACGGCGGACTCGGACTCGAGCGACTTGTAGTGTGCGGAGATGGTGTCGAGGTACTCTGCGGAGATGATCTTGTTCTTATAGTTTTCGATGGCCTCGAGCTTGGCGGAGTATGGTTTGCACGTGTTTCTGCGAGGAGGTCCGTAGGACTTCCTGCTGTGGGGCTGGTGTGTTGGAGCAGAAGCGTGCATATCGAGGAAAAGAGTGAAAAAGAGAAGTGAAGAAGGTAGTGAGTGGAAAGAGTGTATGGGGTATCACAGGGGGTTGTGGAGGGGTTAATTCAATTGCAGGACGGCCGACAATTGGTTAATAGCAAAGAGGAGAGAGTGTGTGAAGTTTTTTTTTCAGAATCTTCAGCTTGTTGTATCTTGAGTAGCAGGAGGGGAGACTGGAGAACGTTGTGGCTAATCCGGTTATGCAATTGACGGTTCTGTGCTGTCGAAGTCTACGCCAAGAGAGAGATTGCAGAAAGAGGACACAGAAAAAAGAGCAATGGAAAGAAGAACAGTGAAGAAGAGAAGATAGGAGAGAAGCAGACGCAGCAGACAGGACGATGAAATGGGCCAACCTCGGGACGCAAATAGCAACGGGCTAGACGAGAGGCACGATTAGGAGAAAAAGTGGCACGCCATATATACATATAGACACAGCACACACGAAGGGTGTCTCCATCGCAGACAAAGAGGCCCCCCAGGGAGGATTGACGAACACAGCAGCAGGGTACGCTTTGTTTTACGCTGTGCTTTCGCCAGGAGGGAGAACCGCCGCCGACGAGGACGCACCGTGCAGTGTCCCCGAGAGGCATAATGGGACCCGGCGAGACGAACAATAGCCCGCTGGCGTGCGCCTGCCGCAACGATGTGTTCACCTGGCGAGTGGGTATGCGTGGATTTGCCAGGAGGGTGCCGCCTGAATGGGCCTGGCGTGCCGAGGGCGGGCGCAGGGGGGGCACTGTGTGTCGGGGGTGACGCGCCAGGAAGCGCGCGGGGTGTTGACGGTTTGCCCGATCGGGGACGTGGGTGGGCGCGTCGCGGTGCTAAGGGGGGGGGGGTAGGGGGAAAGGGAGTCGGGGGAAGGAGTCGAGGGAGGGCCAGGCGGCGGACGCGTCGTGACGAGGGGGTGAAGGGGAAGTAGTTGGGTGGGTGCGTGGTGTGTGGAGAGTTCACTATAGGTGTGGTTATAGGTGTGATTATAGGTTTGATTATAGGTTTAATAATCGGGGGAGTATGGGTGGGTACGAACAGTACGACTGTCGATTGCGTGCCTGCTCGCAGAGACGACATTGCCAATTTGTGGCACTCCTGTACTGTGCTTGTGTTATGGCTCTGTTCATTTCCGCGCAGGGTTCTGCAGGTAAACAAACCGGTGGTGGCGCCAGAGCACGACTGGGGGACTACCGTGAACCTCTACGGACGCTGCTGAAAGGATCGCAGTGCACCGCTGGAAATCCTGCAGCGGTAATCAATGCAACGGTAATCGCCCCCAGCCAACGGCAGTTTTCCCGCCAAGACGCGCAGGGCACGGCGAAGACGTTGACAAAGGCCGCCCATCCCCAGAATAATACCGGCCCCATCGGTTCCTCGCCTGTGCGCGGCGGCTACATGCGGCGGAAGGCTGTAAATCTTGGGAGATTGTCGGAGTGGATCGTCCCACCCATGGGCCGGTCATCGTCATCGTCGAAGTCGGCGTAGTCGACTACGGTGTCGACCCCGTTGTTTCCAACACAACTCTCGTCCTCTAGGGAATGGGCCTTGCACGTCGTTGCTTTTCCTACATGTTGCCGAAACTGGCACCCCCCGAACCGAGGCTCCAGTGAACACTGCCACCGCTGCTCGCAGAAATCAAAAATTGCATGCGGGGGGGGGGGAGCGTCGAGCTCGAAAATGTCAACAACGGCCCGAAGAGGCAAGACAGGGAAACTTAGCACGATTTTTGTCGAAAAATTCGAGGCCGTTGCAGCGGTAAACTGATTCCCGCAGTACGGGCAATGTCCTTGTACAGACTAGCGTACATGTTTGTGCGCACATTTGTTTGTCTGTTTGTGCATGCGTCTTGATATACATGCAAGTGCAGCATGCAAGTGCCGACCCCCATGCAGCCTCTCCCGCTGTGTCTCCCATCCTCCACTGATCTGTCCTTCTCTCTTACCTCAAGAAAAACAAAAACAAACACAAAAAGAAAAACAAGACCGAAAACAAACACAAACATGTTCCTCTTCACCACTAACGCTTTCCTCGCCATTCTACAGCCCAAAAAGCGCTTTGCCCCTGCACCATTACTTCCCCCCCTCCCCCACTTCTCTCGTAATCTCTTGCTCCCTTTTTCCCTCCTCCGCTTTTTCTTCCTCGCCATGCGCCGCCAATAATCCCGTGAACCACATACCATAAAGAGGCAGAACCACTACGCACACCTATCGCTGGATCTTTTTTCTCGTATTGTCTCGCGGTTGCTTATTCGAGCCACGCAAACTCCACCTCGCATGCTTTTCCCGCTGCTGCTGGCTCTTTATAAATCCTCTCCTATCGCTTTCTCCCTCGTCCCCCCAGCACTGCGGGGATTTGGTACTAACTAGTAACGCTCATTTGCGCCGCTGAGCGCCCTCTTCAACATTTTGTTGGAGGATAACAAATCGACTAGGTTGTTGAATCCAACTTCGCTTTGTTATCTGACTGCTGTGTTTCCCTTACTCAATTGAGATAAGAGTCAGATCTCAATGTTTTATATATAACTACTTTATATCTAAGCCCAAGTTGCATAAACAAGTGCTTTATTTGTGATCTTATATGGTTGATGTTGCAAAAAGATAAAGTTCTCTTAGCGCGAAATCTTTATTTCTCTATACTATTCATTTGTTGCATGTTTCAGTCGTCAGTGGCCATATCAAAGATGATGACCTAATCACTTTTTCTCACGAGAATGTTCTCCATATTCTCATAATCAACACTCATCACGTGTACTTTACCTTAGCTTTCTTGTTAGCTTACGTAAGGAAATTCATTGACTTTTGTCACCTCACTGTCTCTCTACGGCGTCGCCGTCGCCTTCGGCCAGACGAACCGCGTTTGCCTTTTTTCTTCCCTCTCGATTTGTCCTCGCGCTACAACTCCCTCTGTCACCCCTTAATCCCCGATAAGTCCCGTGATTTTCCTCCCTCACTGGCTTTTTTATCTTTCCCTGCCCAACCTAACGCCGGTGCCAATCAGTGACTGCCCCTATTGTTTCTCCAGTGTGTCACTAGGAGAAAGCGACACACAGACGTACATCCGGCACATAAGTATGCTGCTTCAGGTCTGTATCTTGAACGGGAAACTTCATTTCAAGGGGAAAAAAAGTGAAATGGCCGTCCTGTCAACCCTGCCTTCTGTTACCGCCGATTTTCCCTCCTTCGTCCGTATCCCCGCTATTCCAGGCCGGTAACCCTGTACTCCCTTCCCTTAGCCTTTCTCTGCAGATCTTTAACCGTAATCTATAGGTTAGATCCCCACCACTCACATCTACAGACACATCCCTCACTCACTCACCTACTCACTCATCCACTCTCCTTTTTCCTCCAACTCTCTTCTATTATTCCCTCCACGACACTTGCACAACAACGGGACTCCTAGGTTCCTTCACTAAATCCTTTGGCTCCTCCTTGTTTTTTTCTGCGTCAAAAGTCACCAATTTCCGTTAATTGTAAAGGCTCTTCTGTTAAGCCTTACCCCCCCACCACACTCTTCCTCCATAGGTGAATGTTTTTATTAACCAACTATTTCCATATAAGCCGGATCCTCCTCTGAATTTTCCCCTTTTAGTGTGCATGACAGCGTTAACGTTTTTTCAAGTCCTTTATTCCATACCTTGAATCGCTTCTTTCCATCCTCCCTTTTCTCCCTAGAAAACTCATGTATTATAGACACATTTAAGTTTCATCCATCATATTCATTTAATCCCTTATTTATTAGTTACTTATTGTCCTATCTGTTGAACTTTTTATCCACAATCCATTCAGCTACCATTTTTTTTATCAATTGAAGTACACCGAGGGACAATAATCGTGTATATACTAATTTTTTTTAACCTGTTAAATAGAAATCATGTCTATGGAAGACAAAGATTTCGATTCTTACGAAATAAGAGAACAAGATAGATGGCTACCTATAGCAAACGTTGATAGAGTAATGAGACATTCTTTGCCTAAAAATGCAAAAATATCAAAAGAAGCAAAAGAATGTATGCAGGAGTGCGTCTCTGAATTCATATCTTTCATAACATCCCAAGCTGCGGAAAAATGTTTGATTGAAAAACGGAAAACTCTCAATGGTGAAGATATACTCTATTCCCTGTATTCCCTGGGATTCGAAAATTATGCAGAAGTCCTAAGAATCTATCTCGCAAAATATAGAATTTACGAACTAGACGAAGTTGAAAGAAGGAGGAAGAAATATTTGGCTAGAAAGGAAAAATTGCAGTTACAGTCCGCAAATAAGAAGAAAGTAAAAATCTCTTCTGTTGACAGTCCTTCAGTTAAAGTCGAACCAAAATCATCTGAGGCTATCTTAGCTGGAACAACTTCCTCGGCTGCTTCCCAAGGTAATGATCAATTTATGAATTCTGATATGTTTTGGGACCTTCAACGTTCTGAATCATTGTCTTCTGAATCTTCGACTGGTCAGGATGGAATATTTGGTAACCTTTTGCAAGACGCAAAATCCGATTCTTTTGAAACAGTGTGGAAAAACCCGTGATTTTTTCATTTTTTTCCTTTTTTTTTTGCTATGAAAGATATCCCTTACAAAAAAAAGGGATCTTCAGGATCCTAAAAAAAAACAAGGGAAAGATAGCAACCCTTCTCCACAAGCAAAGCAATACAACTTGCTTCCAAATATATTTTCGATTTTGACACATTACGTTTTCTCACCCAACAATGCTACCTCTTAACTATGTATTGCTGGTCTTACAATTGACAGCTATTGTCGTTTCAGAAAAGCTTATTGTCCAATTGAATCCCGAGACCTCATTTACATCTTTTGAGAAAAAATACCTTGGTCAGGTTAAAGGGTCTGCCTTTGACAATATTCAAATAGGGAGCATCAAGGCAATAATGGGTGATTTCAATCTCAACGTGCAAAAATCGATCTATTTTGATAAATCGGTTCTTTCTATTAATAGTGATGCAGATTTGAAACTGTGTGAAGTGCAAAGCTTTGCTCCTAGACATTTGGTTAGGTTATCGCAAATGAACCCAATCCACAAACGACAAAAAATGAACTTCAAATTTGGAATGCTAAATCCAGTCAATGTTTACATCCTCGATACGGGAATCAATTCCAAACATCCTGACTTCACAAACAGGGTGGAAGTAAGGAAACCTTCCAGCAAAATTGATGGCGACAAAAATATATATGAGGACCCGATTGGCCATGGAACAGCAGTTGCAAGTGTGATAGGATCCCAGCTTCTCGGAGTGTGCAAGAATTGCAATCTAATATCTTACCAAATATTAAATGATTTAGGACAGGGTAAATTGAGAAATCTCATTCTTGCATTGACTAAAATTTATCACAGTGAGAAGCGTGGTACAATTGTGATGCCATTCACCACCCCGAAATCTGAACTACTTAATGACATTTTACATGAAATGAGAGCTTCCAATTTTACCTTGGTGGGAGCAGCAGGGAATTTCAACGATGATGCATGTAAGTATTCACCTGCATCATCTGTTGATGTTTTAACTGTTGGTTCCATAGATTCGACCACCGACACAATTGCAAAGTTCAGTAACTATGGTCCATGTGTTGATTTATTTGCTGATGGAATCAACATCATCACTTTGGATAATGACAACGAGTTGTTAAAGCTTCGAAGCGGTACGTCTTTAAGTGCAGGAATTACAGCTGGTTTGGTTGCTACATTTTTAGGTTTGAACGATGTGATTGATGGCGAATCTAATTATGATGCTATTAAGAAAATCAAAAACACTGCTATAGAAAATCGAATCAGGCCACAAGAGTTTTTCAAAGAAACTAAGACACCCAATAGGATTTTGCACAATTATTCTGGGAATTGGAAAATTGCTTTTTGAAAAGGGAGTTTCTTGACTTTTGCAAGTCATGGAGTTTCTATTTCACCTCCTTTGTCTAGTATTTTTGAGGGAAAGAACTTTTTATAACTTAATGATTAATGTCGATAAAAATTAGCTATTGTTAATACAATCCAAATCTTCTATTTATTCTACGGCACAACGGACATCTACTAGCATTGGAGCTATAGATCCATTGCTCTATACAGCTTTTGTGGAATACGTGTTTGCAATTCAAGTGTAAACAAATCTCGCTTTCTTTGTATTCGAGCAAACAGATTGCGCATTCATCTCCCAGTTTGAGCTGGGTTAAATATTGCTCATCAACATATGAGTTGTCGTTAATAGTACCGAATTGGACCAATGAAGGCCTTCCCCACGGCTTATGCTTTAAATACAAGTCCATATTGGGGGTCATGTAGTGGTCTGTTAGTTCATCTATCAACTGCGTTAGATCTGGAGCCTTAAAAGTTTGTGGTGTCGGTGAATATGAGGGAGACCCATTTTGTTTAACTGGATTTGCCAAGTAGTTGTACATTTGTTTCAACAAATCAGGCAACGCTTTAAGAATGGGGTCCTGGAACTGGAAAACATGTGTCAACTGCACTAGTTGCCAACCGTACTCACTTAAGTTTGTGAATATTATAGGCCTAGTGGAGAAACGCGGACCTTTGTAGGGCTTGAACTCATTGAATAGAGGATAGCTCTTCATTGAGCGAGATATTTCTTGCTCCAAGCGGGTAATTTTCGTGTTGAACTCATGAAATATGTGACTCCTGTCAGCGAATTTGATTGTTCGTTTTGCGTTATCTTCTATGGGTACATAGTCGTATGACGCTGAGACCGGTATTTCCACACAGAAGATGCCCACAATGACGACGGGGACAAGATCATTTTTGATGAATGTTTCTTGGTCACTGAACTTGTACGCTTGCATGAACCTCATGTTTTCTCCTTTTTTTTTCTGCTCATACAGGACTCTCTGGATCTTGTTGTCGGATTGGAGGCTAGCAAGGAGGTTAGCAAAGGCGGGGAAATGATAGTCTAGGGTTACGAGAGGCTCTCCTTTGAGCTGGGATACGATGTGTTTACTTGTGAAGTCAAGACACTGCATAAGTGGAGGACAGTTTTTGTAGTTCCAATAGGGACTATCCAGTAGAAATTTTAGGTTGTTGGCGTAGACTTGTTCTAAGATGGTGGCTATTGTTTCGATGTCGTTGGACAAAAAATAGGCGGAGTCAAACACGGTATCAGAGGTTGTAAATCTGAAGTCTGGGTTTGGTTTATGGGACGGGTAGGGCCCCGTGTACGGGTAAGGAAAGGGGCAGATCCAGGCCGAGCTCGCCTCACAAGTGGCACTGCGGTGGAAGTTCTCGTTGAACACGGGGCCGTCCCAGCTGTCGCCCATAGTTAGCGGGAACATGCTTCTTAGCTGACTTTCTATCTCCGGCGGGATGATAAATGCGTCCGCACGTACCTGTGAGTGTGCATTGCGGGTACTAGCTTCCTGTAGATGCTTCTTGGAGACATGGTGGTGCCATGCGTTGACAAACCTGTCCCGGATGGGGCGAAATACAGAACGGCTACTTTTACGGTCGGGCATGGTCTGCGAGTTGGTGCTTTGAGGCCCGGGAACCCAGCGGTGGACAGAGCCAAGGACAAAGAAAGTGACATGAAAAGTCAAATCACAGACAGGGCAAGCTGGGTTTCGTTCCCTTTTCACTCCTTCTCCCCTTCTGGCCATGCCGAGCGAGCCGCGACACTGGCGGCTCGTTTTCTGGCGCGCTTGAAACATACATGGTGACGAGCCGACGTACCGTTTCTGTTTCGAAGTGCCGCCGAGACCGGTCGGGGGACGGATAAAAAGCAGGGGTGTCCATCCCGAACTCGAGTTTATCCAATGGCAAAAGGTCTAAGACGGTAAGACAAAGCTCGACACACAGCAATGGTATGGTTCAATATCATCCTAGACAGCGACTACGGCGAGGATTCGAGCTCGAGCTCGAGCTCGAGCTTGAGTCCGACATCGACTACGACGGTGACACACACACTCACATCGACCACCACCAAGTACTATGACATGGTTGTCACATTGGACAAACGCGCTGCCGCAACGCATGCTGTCGGCCATATACCCAGTACCAGCACTAGCAGTCCCGGACTAGACAACCGCCTCGTTGCAGCTATTGTCATACCGCTGGCGACCATCGCTATTGTCTGCATCAGCATGCTGCTGTCTCGGCACCTCAGACACAAACACCATCGCCAGCAACAGCAACGGCAACACGCTAACAAGGACGAAAAGGTCCATGTCCACGCCTTCCCGGATGTCTACCGCCACCCGCACCGCCAGCCTCCGCCAGCCCCCGCACCCGCCACAGTGCGTCCTCACCCGCCACCAGCGACGCCGCTCGCCCTCGCATTCCAGCTCCTTCTCGCACCGGCGCCCAGCACCGCCACTTCGTTCTCCACGCTGGCCAGTACCCCGGCAAGCAGCCCTATCACTACCATCGCCGCTGCCGTCGCTGCGGCGTGGGCAGACAAGCCGTTGTTTAGCCTCCCGACGGCGGCAGAGCTGGACCGCAAGAAGACGGCGCTTCCCAGCCAGCCCCGCCAGCCGAGGCATGTGTAGCCGTATGCAGCCGCCGGCGCGTCGGTAGCGCGACGCAGACACGCATCCCCGCAGCGTATCAATTGGCAGGAAATCTGGAGGTGCTGCCAGGAAAGAGGTGCGACCGATTTTTCCTGCCCTCCGGGACCATATTGAATGCCTCCGTGCGCAACGGTCGCTTGCTTTTATTATCGACGTTCCCCAGCATCGGTGCCGCCGCTGTGCTAGTTTGGCTAGATGACACCCACGGGCGATCATCCTTTTTCGTTCTATATCTATATCTAGCCAGTTCTCTGCAACTGCCCCTGCCTATTAGCTTCCTCTGCAGACACAGTTGCTGGCTGCACAACGCACGACCCTTCTTCACTCCATTCCAAACAAGCTCGTCGTTCCTTACTATTTTAGCTTTGTTTTGCTGCCCTGCTGAATTTTGCGCCTCCCTCTGCAGTCCCTCTCCACCTCCAGACTGTCAACGTCAAACACGCCTTTATATCGATCGAAATAGCGTGTATATTGACATCTCTGACGTGTTTTCCCCCTTGCCCCACACCCAGTTCTCTTTTCTTCCATGGAAAGAACCTATTCATCTTAACTCGCCGTCGCCTTTACTACTCCACTTGCTGCTCACGCACACTTTGCTACATTCTTGAGTCACACATTAATTTTCCTCCTCCCAACTACATTCTGCCATACACCCAGCGCCTTCTTCTTATTGAGCACCATCAAGACACACAAACATGCAGAAACTAAGATCTCTTTCCAAGTCCAAGGAGCAAAAGGACACGAAGGACTCTCTGAACCTCGACAAACCGCCAACTCCGAAATTTAGAGACTTCTCGTTCAACCTACACACGAACTTGAGCTCAAGCACATCTCCAAACCCTACCATCCTATCTTCCAAATACACCCCGCCCTCCTCTCCTACTATCACCACCTTGGAGTCGAGTGGGAAGTTAAGCCCTGAGCTAGCCCCGATCGTCTCCCTACTATCTGCACAAGCACACAGGAAGTATTGCGAAGGTGTGTTCATGCTGTTGAAAGACTTGGACGCAGACGGGAACCCTTCAGACCGAAAATGGCTCGAGGTCTACGGTATCATGATAGGAAACGAGTTGGCATACTGGGACTCCAGCCAGATGGAAGCCTCCGGATCAGTCATGGTGGGGAACAACAAGCCTTCATACCTCAACTTTTCAGATGGCACACTGAGAACTTGCTCTTCTTTGGCTTCTGCAAATGGTAACATAGATAACGTCATTGTTCTGTCCACAACGTTGAAAAACAGATTCTTATTGCAATACTCGTCAAACGATGATTTCCACACTTGGTGTTCTGCCTTCAGACTCTCTGCCTTCGAGTATAAAGCTTTGCAAGAAGCTTATACAGCATCTTTATTGAGTGCCAGAGGCTCTTTGTTGTCCGATATCAGAGTCATCCTATCAGAGAAGAAGTTTAACTATGAAGATTGGACAAGTGTCAGATTTGGTGCTGGAATGCCCTGGAAAAAATGTTTTGCCGTCATCGAGCCCTCTAAAAAGACAAGAAAAGGTTACAAAAACGGATTCATCTATTTCTATGAAAGTGAGAAGAAGACAAAGAAAATCCTCATGGCTAAAATCACAAACATCTCCTCCGTTTATGCACTGTATCCAAGAACCTACACAATCATCGACAAAAGTACTATGATTAAGTTGGAAGGCTCAATTCAGTTCGATCCAAAGGAAGGTTCTAAAAATTGCTCCATTTTCTTAATGCCAGAGCAACATACCTCTGTTCCTGGTTATGATACCTTGATAAGATTCTTGATCCCATTGATGGATTCTTTCCATTTATACGGAAGGCCGAAAAGATTGAATGCCGATAAGCTCGATCCAAACTCGTTATTGTTTGGGCTACCAGTGCTACCCAAGGTTCATTACTTGGAAGTAAAAGACTTGCTCTCAATTGTAAAGAATAGAAACTCTATAGACTGGGATCAAGATAAATGGAATTCTGCAATCAAAGACCTATTGAGAACTAAGGTCAGTAGTGGCTACAGCGGCTGTGGATCAGCCGATGGTGTCAATGGTGCATTAGACCTCCTCAACTCCTCAAAGGATATGGCAGATGGGAAAATTAAGTTCTTTGTCAACAAACCAGAGGTTAACAAATATCTTGAAAATAGCCCCCATGCAAGAAGCCTCCGCCAGTTCTCTTCCAGTGAGGAGCATACTTTACACACTTCCAATCCAACACCGATCTCTAATTCAAAGTCTGATTTGAATGAACCTGCAAAGACTAACATAAGGATTACTGACCTTGATGATGATAACGAGCAAAACGATTCTTTATATTCCAAAGGTAACTCTCTTTCTCCAAGAAAGTCGAACAATCCAAAGCCAAGCACAACCCCTCTCCAAACACACACGATTCCTAGTAACTCTCCCTCTCCTCAAGTCGTCAATATATATCAGAAGTATTCTCAAATTCCTGACTCTTCAAAGATGAGGAAAAGCGTACCTGGTACAAATTTGGAAGATTCTCTGAGGGAAACAACCCTTGATGATGATGATAATGATGATTACAGATTCAACAAGATTAGCAAGGATGATGGATATGGACTACCAGGCCCTTCACCTCACAAGAATGCCACAGTGAATGATTTATATCCTTCGTATGGTGATGCCCTTGATGATGACGAAGACCATGATGATGACGAAGATGAAGAGGAAGAGGAGGAAGAAGACGGAGATGATGAGAATTCCTCTTTCGATTTCGTCGTACCGAAAACAAACCGGGAACGGATTATCTCACCATTTACCGACTTCAATAACAATGTGAGAAAGGCAATGAATGTTGAAGATCCTTATTTTCCATCAAAAATCGTCCCTACTCCCACCTCTAATAACGAGAAACTGGTTGTGAACAAGCAGAGATCGCCTCAAAGACGTGCTCCGCCACCAAAAAACACTGAGGTGAATGAGCTTTATCCCCATGACAAAGGCTCTTATCCTTTGGACGGGTCTAAAAAAGTTGAGTATCCTAATGCAACTGCCAACAGATACTTCTCGAATCCGACCCCACCCACCACTAGCCATCGTGCCCCTTCGAATATAGTTGTTCCACAGAACAACCACAGTTCAGAAAATCTGTATTCGGCAGCTCCTGTTAATCCTTACCTGAATAGTCAATCAAGTCCAAGAACCCCTATTGATCAACAAAACCCACCTTTGATCCATTCGGCCACGCAAAGCAATCATAATCAGAGCCGTGCTGATAAACATTCACCAGACCATTACAGTAGGCACAACCAACAGAGGCCGCAGCACCAGAGCCCCCATCAATACGATTACAACAATAATTCATTTGACGTTATTAAAAACGCCCCACCTAAACCTCCACCTCACGACTACAACTACGAGAGTCCAATAAGTGAAGGATACAGTAGACCTCCGCCACAGCAGAACATGAACTATACAAACAGTCCTGAATTGATTCCCCCACATCAGTACAAACAAACAGAGTATAGTACGCAACAACCCAACTACAACAACCAGACTGCGAATAGTTATCACAAGCAGCCTCAGCGAAGTGCTTCCAATCCTCTGAACAGCCCTGGTGTTTCGTCCTTTGGTGTTTATGGACCAATGAAAAGCCATTCTCCTGTTTTGAGTCAAAACCAGGGCTTTAGCAGAAACCAACCATCAGGCCCAGTGCAACCGGGTGGCCACAATCAGTACAACAACAGAGGTTACGGAAAGCAACAGCCTTCATCACAGGCCGCATCTCATCACCACAACCACAATCACCAGCAACAGCCGTTGCCACCGGCTCTACAACAATACCAGGCTGGCAGCAATGGCAATACCTACCACCATCATTACTCAAACAATCCTCCATATCCCGCTCAGGGCCCTCAATATGGCCAGCAACAGCAGCCACTACCATCTTCTCAACAACAGCAAATGCACTCATCCAACAATCCGCAACGATTGAGACATCGCCCACCTCCACCAAATCAGCAACAGCAGCAACAGCCAGTATACAGCAAATCGTTCAAACATGACCCCTACGCCATTGCCAAGGCTCCTGGGATGAGGTAGGATGGCTTTTTTGTATCTTAGCTTTACGTGTAAATGTTTGTATATTAAACTTGAAAACAATCGTTTAAAATTGAAAGAAAACTATATAGTTCTGATATACTGATAAAAATAAAGAGAGTAAAATGAAATAAGACCAGGTTTTGTATATGGACGTCCCTCTACCGAGCAGCGGTCCCGCTGCTAGCGCTTATACACGTTCAAACGCTGTTTGCTTTGACCTCCTGGTCCTCCTCGATGGTGTTGATGCCTTCATTTTTGTGAAGGGACGCAGCGTGGATCGATGGCAACTTGATGGAGTAGCCCTTGATCAAGCTGTACTCGTGCTGGATCTCGCCTCCTAATCCCTTAATAGATTCCTTGAACTTATCTGGAGAGCAGCTCTCCTTCAAGGTGACGATGAATGTCTTGTGGTCTTCGTTGGTCATGTTCTGTGTGCTTGTTTGGTCGTGTTTCCGATACTGCACTGCACTAACTTCTAGACTGTGGGAGCATGATTGAGGCTTTTACAGCCATCGTGGCAGCAGAAAAGACACCTCTCCCGGAGGAAGGAAGGAGCAGCAGCGACAGGGCGTATGGCAGCCCAGCCGCCCCAGCCAACTCTCTCGCAGCAACGCCTTCGGCAGGACTCGCACTTCTCTCCGGCCCTGCGGGTTGGGAGTGTTGATAATGCACAGAGATAGCGTGAGAAAGGGGTGATGCGATAAGGTGAGCTGACATACACGGTGTGGGTACGTGTTGGAAAAGTACATATAGTGGTAGTAGTAGTAGTAGTAGTAGTAGTAGTAGTAGTAGTATTACACAAATCAGTTGGCTGCGGAGGAGGCCGGGGCGGTGTGAGAGGCAGGACTGCCCTCTTCGCCGTCAAGATCGCCGACGATCTTGAGCACCTTCTTGATCTGGCCGATCTCTGGGTCTGGGTCGGTCTCCACACTCATGAGCAAGCTGCTGAGGAGTCGGTCATCAATGTTGTTCGTGTCCGTTCCGATGCAGAGTCCGATGATGCGCTTGAATTGCGACTCCAATTCCTTGTTGGAGTTCCGCTTTTTGTTCATCCTGTCCATAAGGATCTGGTTGTTCTTTTTGTAGGCACGTATTCTGGCGTCGAGGACAACCGACGGAGGAATGCTCTTTCGCAGAAGTTCCCGCTTCTCGAACGGTAGCTGTTTCTCGTAGTACGGCAGAATGTCCTCGGCCTTGATCGAGGTGAGCGCTTTCAGAATGGCATGACTTGACTTGTCTCCGGAATCACCGTCATTGCCAGACTCGTGTTTGGCAGTGCTGTCATCGTCATTGTCGTCGCCCTCCCCAACTTCTTCAGCCCCTATTCGCTTGACCTTCTCGTCAAGAATCTTTTCTACGACATGCTCAATGTCCTGGTAGAGAGGTAGGATGGTAAACGGCTGGTCGGCATCGAAATCGCCCAGACAGTTGTTCTGATCAATGTGTATACTCGAGTTTTGGATCTCTTGCTGGAAAGCATTCTCTTCCTCAGTTATGGCCTTGTTCAAATTGTCGATCTTATTTGTGATCTTGGAGATTTTTCTCACCATCTTCTGCAGTTCGTCGTACTGCTTCCGCTTTTGCGATAGCTGCAACGTCTTTTCTCGTAGAATAGGATTGAGCTTGTCAATTTGCTGGGATTTTTGCACAATCTCCTGCTTGAACTCGCTCCCGAGGTTGGCGATAAACGATTGAATGGAGTCCAATATTTGCAGACTATTGGTCGACTCCTTGAAGTCATTGGAGTCCAAGCGAGTCTGTGCCTTACTGCCTTTGTCATCCTGTTCGACTTCGACATTCGAAAGAATCCCATTGGACTGGACCTTATTCTTATCACCCTCATTAGAGGTGGCGTTGCCATTTTTGTGCGTTGTTTTTTTTTCCCCTTCATTTGACAATTCATTCCCTATATCACGCACTGTGGAATTTGCAATGCTGTTGTTCACATCGATCCCCCAATCTCCTGGCGTAACACCGATCTTGTTAGCCTTGTATGGGTCGGCACAGATATCCAACAACTGCGACACAATGTATTTATTACCGGCCAAAGTGGCGTAGTTCAAACACGTGTTACCGTACTTGTCTGATTTGTTGACCACTTCCTTAATGAAATTAGTCAATGTTAAAGATGAATCATCCGGTAGTTTGGACCCTTTTTTGACAACCCATTCGAGCAACATTTCCAGATAGTACTTGGACGCATCGTATCTGCCTTTTAATCCGCAGGTTAGCGCTATATGGTGCAAGATACTTCTTCCCCTATTATCGAGTAACCTAATTGATGGATAAAGTAGATCGAGAAGTTTATCAAAACAGCCCAATTCAAAGCAGTTTGTCGTATGGACAACTCTAATCAATGCGGTTTGACCATCGTTGTCTCCCCTAAACCTGTTGGCACCCTTCTCGATAAGCTCCTTCACAAGTGATACCTTACCAAGCGTAGCAGCCAAATGCAAGGCCGTTTGGCCGTTGTCATCTATTGGGACATCGATATTGATTTCGTTCTTGTCGATGAGAGTGTCGTCGTTCATCTTGGTGTTGTCGATATTAGCATCATCGTCAATTTCTCCTTCTCTCCCGGGCGTTGCGTTTGTTGCCTCCCCTTCTAGTTTCACATCACCATCTTCGCTGTGTTGCTTGTTGTTCGCATCGGTAGGCTTAAACTTCTCGTCACTTCCCGAGGAACTGACAAAACCTGTTTCACTCTTCAAGACCTGCGCCAAAGTAACCTTACTCTGAAAAGGCAAGAACAAGGAGGAAATAACAACCTTGGAATGCTCATTGACTACATTGTCACTGGACACGGGCTTCAGTGTGAATGGGAAATTAGGATTCCCCTCAGATAAGTCGGAAGTGTAAATCGGTACGTCCAAAACCTCGTTTTCTTTCTCAATTGTCCTTGACTTCTTGCTTGGACTCTCGAGAACATCAGCCTCCGAATTGGTTCTCTTTTTGTCGTTAGATCCCTCACCCTGGCCACCTTTCACAGCATCTCCAGCGGGCTTCTGGGAGTCGGAAGCTATGTTCATCAAAGGCTGCAAGTACTGGCCGAGGGAGTACTTCTGCGACAATTCCGCCACCTCCTTGTCCGGAAGCCAATAATCACCGTTCACGTCCGGAGACAGCTTGGAAGTGACGCTGCTCTGCAAACTCCCAGGGTCGACCGCGTTTGTCTTCTCAATCAAGAGGCATAATGAGGCCCAATTGAACTTCATGTCGGTCATTCGCTTGATCAGCTGTAGTCCTTCAACTTCCACCTGCCAAACCGGTTGGCCCTTGAATTGGATGTTTCTAAGACTGCTGTTGCTGCTGCTACTACTTTCGCCTGCATTTCTGTTATCCTTATTATCTCCGCCGTCCCCGGCTTCGTCGCTCAGAATTGGCTGAGTTAACGCGATAGGCGACGCAGACTCGTCGTGGTCATCTTCCTTCGTCTTCATTGCCCCGTCTTCACCCCCCTTCGCCGGCATCTCTGCAGGTGTCTCTGCATCCGTCTCTCCTTTCACGATAATCGAGTCGTCGAGCTCAGCGTTCAAGCGTGCTGGCGGTTGCTGGAACGTCGTGTTCGCCGCATCTGGCGCCAGCAACATGTCTGTGTGATCCACGGGCGATGACATAGCGAGCTCTGCTGTACTCCTGCTCTCTACGGGGTCCTCCAGAGGCTCAGAAGTCCCAGAGCCGCCAACACGTCTCTCTTCCTGCCTCCGTTGCACAGAAACACCAAACATGCTTTTCTCCCCAGATCCCCCCTCACACGAAAAAGTGGGAGAACAGGGAAACAAAGAAGTTCTGCGGCCGACGCGTCGCTGCGCTGGCGGGGCTGCCTATCCTTTCGTTATCAGAACATGATCCCGTCACCCTCATGGAGAAGATGGGCGGGGGGTTGCGGGCGAAGGGGAAGAGGTTGGGAGGAAGGATTCCACGGTTAGAAAGATAGAAAGAGTAAGACCAAGATAAACATGTCGGATCCAGCGGAACCAGTGGTGCCGGGAGATCAGGGTGGGTCGGTGAACGATGTGCCAGCAGCCGCAGTGAAACTCATTGGTCCATTCATCAAAAGAGGCCAGGAGCTTCTCAACGTGCAGCCGTTGATCTCCTACTACTGCTACCTCTACGCTGCTCAGCTTATATTGGAGTCGCAGCTGCACTTGCAGTATGCGGACGTCGCTAATTACATCGAAGTCTTGCTCAACGCAGTTGAGGAGAACAGGAAGATCATCGAGTCGACGTCCTCGACGTTAGCCGATATCTTGACCGATAAAGAGAAGTCGTTCAAGTTGATTCTCGGGTTCTCGCTTTCCGTGTTTAACAAGGCTTCAGGTGAGATTGACAGCCACACCGCCTCGAAGATGACGGTACAGAGCTTTATGGCGTTCCTGAACTTTGTGGAGGTGTTGAAGCTCTGGCCTGAGCTCTACCAATCGCATGCCGCGGATCTACACAACCAGATAAAGTACGCAAAGTTCCATTGTAACAGAATCCTCAAGGCCATCAAATCGGATACAGACCCCAACGACTACGTCACTCCGCAGGAGGAGCGAGAATTGTCCAACTTTCTGCAGCCAGCGGCAGAGGCCTCCGAGGAAGCAACAGCAGTAGAGGCTGCCTCACCACCGCCATTTGTTGAGGAGGCTTCCCCTATTTCCTCTTCCATAAATTTGCCGGAAGCCCCTTCAGAGATAAAGGGAGAAATCAATCTTCCGTCAGCTCCCGTATTGATCAAAGGTCAGAAGAACAGTCTAGGGCTACCTTCTGCTCCTCACTCTTCCGACACCGAAAGCACGTTGGATGTCCATGGACAGCCCAATTCAGTGCCTAAGAGCCCACCAAAACTTCCAGCAAAGCCTCCTTCCACACCCAGACACGCGCAGCCACATGCTACGCCTCCTGCTGTAGTTGCAGAGTCCAAAGTTCTGTCAAAGAACGATGTCGAAGAAATATGGTCAAAAGCCGAAGTCATATCGAGCGCACAAAAGAAGGCCAAATTTGCCATCAGCGCTTTGAATTACGAAGATATAGAGACCGCCATAACCGAGCTTCAAAGTGCTCTTCAACTCTTGCGTGGAGAGTAGTGTAGTGTATATCGCATTTATAACCTCCTTCCACTGAGGAACGATAAATAACACTGTGTATAAAAGAATCATAGCAAAGAAAGAGCCCAATCGAATTACGATGTAAACGTATATTTAAAATTATTATAGAATATTAGTTAAATTAGTAATGTAGTATAAACAATAATTTAAACAACAAAAGAAAAAGGGTGACGAAAAATTCTAACAAAAGAAGTGACACTTTAAAAGAGACAATAGAAAGAGATTAGAACCAACCTTTCGGATCATGGCCATCATTGTACGTTTCAACATTTTCATTACCATTATAGCCCTCATTAGGATTAGCAACAGTATTCGCAATTGGCCACATCATTGGCCCGCAACCATTGCCAGTGGTGACCGAGGTGGGAGCGGGACCCGGACCAACAGCTGTATTGGCAACAGTAGCAAAACTATCTATTCTTAACATTGGGTTATACGGATCATTTCCTACCATTGCGTTCCCCATTCCTACAACAGCTGGATAAGCACCAGCAACCGACCGATTTGGAATTGCGCTACCCATGTAACCATGTGCGGGGTAATAGCCACCACTGACAACAGTGTTAGGGTCGATCGGGAAGGATGCAGGATGTTGTATGGAAGAAGATGGTGCTCCGGGGATCACTCCCGTTGCAGGAACGTAAACATTCATACCATTAGCATTAGAGTAAACATTGGAATTTACTGCTGGGGACGGTGCTGGTTGAGACTGCTGCTGTTGATGTTGTAGTTGTTGTGGTTGTTGTTGTGGTTGTTGTGGTTGGTGCTGTTGATATGATTGTTGCTGTTGCTGTTGTTGCTGTTGCTGTTGTTGAGGTGACTGTTGTTGCTGCTGCAGCTGCTGTTGGGACATACCGTAGGAGCTGCCAGTTGGATATAATCCGGGTAGTGGGAACGAGGAATAAGGATTAGCTGTCCAAGAATTGGCCGAAGTAGGTGAAGTCATGTTGTTGACATTGTAATACATGCCTATGTTTCCATTGTTTGCAACTGCAGGACTATAATGCTGGAAAGGTTGCTTGCTATCGTACGAGATGGCAGGTCTTTCTCTATCTGTTCTTGTATCTTGTTCACTAAGCTCTATTCGCTTAGCGTATGGTCTGTGTAAATTAGCGGTTTCTGTAGGGTTGCGAGAGGTATCACTTCTAATTGTCGTTATGCTGGTACCGGTACCAGCATCAATGCTTACGTTTCGACTTCCAGTATGGATTTCATCAGGGTTTGAGTATTTCTCGGAGTTCTCCTGTTTTACCCTGCCCGGACTGTGGTCTTCGGGTTTAGTCTTGTCTAGAGGATCATAGCGTGAATTGAATCGGCCATGTTGAGAAGAAACGCTTGCAATTTTCAGGGTATCAGTATCCTTTTCAAGTTTGACGTGAACCTTATCGGCTCCATCATTATGCTTGAGCGTATCCGATGAGTTGCTAGTCCTTTCAACGTCATCGGGGTTCACCTGATGCGGATACATCGGCAGATGATGGTAGCCAAATGATTGCCTGTCAGGCAAGAAGGTTGAGCTGGGATGATGATGGGAGAGTTTGGCGGGGTTTGAGCCTGGACTCAGAGTTCTCGGGTTGGAGGTAGTCGAATTCCTCGGCCGGTGGAACACCGTGGTATCTGGATAACCTGTGTTAGCAACGTGGGAAGACGAACTCAGGGAGATGCTATTTCTCGGAGTCGTGTTCTGATGAGAATAGTAGCTTCCTGGGTCGGTGGCAGGATGGTAACTGTCATTCTTGACGAAAGGTTGCATGGAAGAAGTAACTTGAGAACTCCCTGGAGGGTACGTCACGTGGTGGACAAGGGGCTGGGAAGAAAGGCTTTCCGACGAATAGCTATAGCCTAGAGATGACTGATAGTGCGCTTGCTGGACAGGGAGAGGAGGAGGTGGAGGAGGTGGAGGAGGGTGATGGAAGGAAGGAGCTGATATTGGAGAGTGTGCAGAACGCGGTTGGATGATTGGATACCTGATCTGCTGCAATTGCTGTTGCTGTTGTGGTTGTGGTTGAGACTGCTGCTGAAGTTTCCCTTCAGACTGAGGCTGCGGTTGAGGGTACTGCTCCTGATTTTGGTTTGTGAGAGCAGGAGGATGCGATTGGCGGTATTGTCGATGAAGTTGCTGCTGATCTGTAGATGGGTCCCAATCGGGATACTTAGCCCAAAACGTGTCGGTGGAGCCCTTACGGGGCTGGGTGGGCACCGGGTGGACATTGGCGTTTACGTATGTGGCAGGGGTGCTTGCGTAAACAGCCAACGGGTGTTCTGAGGGTTCCTTCGGAGCGGCTGGTGTGGGAGCATCGCCGGGGACCGATTGTAGCGTGTAGGAGGGCATGTCCGGGTTTAACTTGCGGAAAAGCTCGATGGCCTCCTGTTCGGCCTTTATTCTTGCAATGGTAGCCCTGTTTCGGCTTCCGGGCGGCCGTCCTGGCCCCCTGCGGCGAGCTGGGGTCTTTGGCGGCTTGGTGGAGTGTGCCTTCTTGTCCTTTGTCGTTTCGTGGTCGTAGAAGACGAGGTCTTTTTGCATGCTGGTCTTGTTTAGACTTAATGAACCTGCCCCTATGCCTGTACTTCGTCTATCGGAGTTTGCTGTTGCTGTGGCAGATTCGTTTGCGGCGGAAGCAGCAGCAGCCTCGGACGCAGAAGAGTAAGAGTACCTGGCTCCGAGGTGGTCGTCCTTGTCGTCGGCGTCGTGTTCGCCCTGTCCGGAGTCAGGATTGGCCTGGCCGTGCGCATCCAGCAGCTGGGTGTACGGGATGGCCATGTCGGTGGCTGCCTGTTTCTTTATCCTGCAGGCAGGTCGGTAGGTTGGTGGCTGGGTGGCTGGAGGAGTGATGGGTGAGCCAGCGAGCTAGGTGGGGAGTTTCTGTGTGTGTGTGTTTGCGTATAACTACACAAATGCAGCTGGAGATGACGGTGCAGCTGGAGCTGGTGAACAAGCGCCCTTTCACCGGTTTCACCTTTTCAGACGGCCTGTCACGTGCGTAGATCTGGATCTAGCTATCTCTGTTGTTGTGGTGGCGGCACTTGCGATGTGTTTGGTCGAGAGTAAGGGCAAGAGCAATGGCAAGGCAAGGGCAACGTCAGTAGGGAAAAGATAACAGGGGAGGGAATGGGGTGGAAAGGCTCCGGTTGGGGCTCTGGGTTCTGCGGCCAATGGCGTCAACGGCGGAATGAAACCTCTAGTGTCAGGGAATGAAGGTGTTGTAGGGTTAGGCCCATGCGATAAGGACGTAAGTATAGTATGCGTTGCAGCTGTCGGGAGATGTGCCTCTAGGGGGTGTCGTTTCTTTTTTTTTTAGTGTCTCCAAATCTCTGGCCCGTTCTTGTGCACTGCTGTCGGCGCCCACTGCTACCGCCGTCGTGCTTGTTGCAAGTCTCGTTGCGGGATCTGCCGTCGTCGTCGTCGTCGTGTTGGTGCAGCGGCAGCGACGGAGTGCAAAAGCCCGCTGGTGGGAAAAGACCCTCGTCGTCGGCGATGGAGTCGGGGTGGGGAACGGGGAGGCAGGGAGGGCAGGATACCTGGCGGGCACGCGTAGCAGCAGCGGGCAGTCTGCGGAAATGGTCCGGCGCCCGCTGGCGCCGTCGGAGGCGGCGGGGTAGATAAAATGCTTTTCGCTGCCCGGTGGCAGCGCATACGACGGCCCGTACTCGTCTCCCTTTCTGCCCCCGCGGCCGCGCACAATGTGCCCCCCTCAGATAGCAACCTTCCGACCCTGCACCGGGCCATATTTGCATGCACGCCGCTCTAGCTCGGGCGTTGGGGGTCTCAATACGCGCCAGAGGCGCGTCTGCTCCGGGTAACGCTTTGCCGCGGAGCTGCGGGCACATGCGGGCTGACGGCACACGGGGCACAACCACGGGGCATTAGGTGCTGGAGGGCACCTTCGGGGCACGCACGGGGGGCCGT
Source organism: Pichia sp. PH4023 (assembly GCA_025531575.1). NCBI lineage: Eukaryota > Fungi > Ascomycota > Pichiomycetes > Pichiales > Pichiaceae > Pichia > Pichia sp. PH4023. The sequence continues at coordinate 24,645 of JAMGYR010000025.1, read as the reverse complement.
TTTTTCGCGCCCGGCGGGCGCGCACTGCCTGAACAAGAGATATGTTGCAGATGCACGAGAAGATACATAGTACTAGTCAGAAAATAGTAGATGGTCGGGGACGGGAACGGGGCAGCGAAAGGCTGGGCTGTCGTCCTTAGCCGCCCGGCTCTTGGCGCCCGGCCCTCGGCTATGCCTCGGGCACAGAGAATGACCACTCAGACCCGGTCCGGCTCCCCTGCAGAAGCCGCCGCTTCAGACGTTCGCTCAGCATATCGGGCAGCCCGCTGTCGACAGACTCCGTCTCCGTGTTGGTCGTGCTGCCGCTGTCACCAGCACCACTGGCCTTTAGACTCACGACGCTGCCGTCATCGGCAATTCGGTAGCCCTCGAGCTCCGTCACCCCGTCACCGGCGCCGACGCCGCCAGCACTGGACCCACGGCGGTTCTCCCGCCACTCGGCAGCCGCGGCCGCGGAGTTGCTGTCGCTGTCGTTAGCGCCGACAGCATCGTCTTCAACCCCTGCAATCGGCGGCGCCGCCTGGTCGTGCACGGAGGCACTCTGTATCGACGTTATGATGAGTTCCTTCAGCCGGTTCCGCTTCTCTGGCAGACCAGAGTTCTTCAATTTCTCGATCGACTTCTCGAGATCGATGTTCACGTTATTGAGCCGTTCCTCCTTGCGCCTCTGGTTTGCCTCCTGCGCGCGCTCCGCATCTTCCACCTTCTTCTGCACCTCCTCCATCGCCACGTTCTCCACAGACACCTTCTCGTAGCTCGTGATGAAGTCGCTGAACTTCTTGAAAAAGCTGTTTCTCGCAAACTCGTCCGCGTCCGGATCCTCCTTGAAGTACTTCATTACGCCGTTGAACCGCTCCATGATGATGAGCTTCTTGTTCTCCAGCTTCTCCACACTCCGCCGCATCTCCGGAAGCTCTCTGTAGACAATCTTCAGGAACCGGTCCTCTGGATGGAACGAGCCCGGATTGCTCAAGTTTCCCGTGCTCAGCGACGAGTCAATGTTGTTCACACTCGAGATCAACGACACACAATCCTTATCCAAATGCTCAATAGAGATCTTCGACGCATACTTCACAGGTTGCAAGTCTTGCAAAAACCGCTGGATTGCAGGGAAGTCCCGTCTCACAACCTTCTCCAAAAACTGGAGAAACGATAACGAGTTGTTCTGGTTCTTGAGGAAGTTCAACCGCTGCAATGTACTCAACCGGAAGCCAAACGCCTTCTTGTTGTCCGAGTTCATGTAATTACCCAACAAGAGAATCACCTCAAACAACTGCTTCAAGCTGTTGGACTCCTCGACACTGCTCGACGCAGCCTCAACCTTGTCCAATTGCTCGTTCAATAAACCGTAGTCCTCCTTGAACGAGGTGATGATATTCAAAACACGCATACGCGATCTCCAATAGTGATTCAAGTTGTAGAACGTTTCCAAGTAAATTCTGTCTGGTCTGGCCAGCTCATTAGGATCCTTGTCTGGTCTCGAAACAACGCCCTTCGAGTTCCATTCAGTCGAGTAAGGCTCAAGATTCTTACCCAATGTGTTTGGAATCTCACAGAGGTCAGATTTACCCAATAGTTCCATGATCTTTGGCTTCGTCAGCACCTCACTTGAGCAGTGGAGAATCTTCAAAACAACCTCCATGTCGGAATCCTTGTGCAGGGATTGTAGACAAATGTTGAACTCTTGCTTCGTTTGTGTATTCAAAAATGACTTCTTTTCAATGGCAACCTTCGACGTCTTTGGATTCATCTTTGCCTCAAAGGCCGCAAACAGATCCTCAATATTATCGAAAATACCCTTTTCCTTGAATTGCTCTGCAAACTGGGAAATATCCATTTCTGACCAGAGCGAATTGTCAACATCGTCGACCTTCTCCCAATGCAATTGCTTTAATTTCTTCTTTGTTCTTGGCAAATAATCAAATGGACTGGATGAAATAATCGGCGACAAGTTTGGAGATGAGCTCTTACCTCTGTTGCCAGGAAATGGAGGGGGTGGTGGGATAACCCCATTCATGCCAGGAAGAGGCGGTGGTGGAGGTGGAGGTGGAAGTGCTCCACCCATCCCAGGAGGTGGGGGAAACGGAGGGGGCGGAGGGGGCGGAGGAGGAGGAGGAGGAGGAGGAGGAGGAGGAGGGGGGGGAGAGGCTGATGATTGCGCATCCTCTCGAGGCAAAGGTGGAGCAGGAGGTGGGGGTGGTGGAGCTTGAACACTAGCTTCTGGTGCTGTCGAATCACTTGCTGACTCTTCGTTACTGGCAAGGTCTTCTGAAACATCATCCTTTCTGCGTTCATTTCTACCGCTAGCAGCCGTTTTAGAGCCCCGAAAATGTCTGCGCTCTCCCTCGTCCGCATATGATTCACTATCTTCATCATAAGAATCTTCTCCCTCTTTCAACTTATCCTGTTTTCTGGAATTTCTTGGATGTGTTTTCCCAGCTCGGTTCATACTGCTCATCGATTCCAAATCATCATCAGATTTATTGTTTTGATGACCACCGGTCACATTCCCATCTTTTGGTTTTGTGTAAGCAATACCACCTCTAGGCCTAACACCTTCCTGGAAGAACGTACCGCTTGCGCTGCCATCTTCCGAAATAGCCTTCTGTTTGGTAACCTTCATTTCCAATTCTCCCAAGAAAGGCCTCATACCATTGACATCAATCTTCCCAACATTACTCGGTGTAACAATAGGTCCTGCAGAAAACTGTGCATTTGGTTGCGCCTTCTGACCGCTCGCATATTTTGCTTCAGCAGCTTCGACCGCTTTCCGAGCTTCATCCTCAATATTTTCATCGCCCTTCAAACTCAATTGGAACTTCAGATTGGCACAAAGATCCTCAATCCCATCTAGCTCCTGTCGTAATTGTTTTGATCTGGTAGTATCCAGTTTTTCGAAAGAGGTATTGTACGGGTCTAATGTTTTGTTCCGGTTAGCTGCTTTATTCTTATTTTCAGTCTCAAATTGTAATTCTTGAAACTTCAGATCCCTCAGCGAGTTTTGTAGCTTATTCAATCTTTCTAACGCTAATATCTTCCTCTTCTCCATATGCTCTTGCTCTTCAAGATCCGATTGAAGCTTTATAACCTTATTCGCATCTTTTTGAAGGAAGTCTAACCTCTTTCTGAGAGAGTTCAAAGTCACTAAATCGGCATCTCTGTCTTTTGAAGTTCTCTCGTTGGAAATGCTAATGACAGGAGGCTCGGGAATACTGTCTATAAATTCCTCAAATTCCATCTTCTCTAAATCCCTTGCCTCCTTCTCCAAACCTTCAAGAGCAAACATCTTGTTCTTAAGATTGTGGTACTTTTTGTTATCATTCGCAAATCTAGACTTTGATCCAGATGATGCATTTCGGCTGTGTGCCGGTTTTAATTTTGCAAAAGCATTCTCAGCCTTTTGTTCACTATGATGCACTGCTAAAAGTAATTTACGTGTTTCTTCTTCATTCTTACGCCTTTCAATGATACGCTTTCGATTCAGATCGGCAATTTGATTTTCTTTCATTGCCACTGTTCTTTTCATACCACTGAGCATTCTGTCCTTTTCTTCCAATTCGACTCTTAATTTTTCAACAAGGCCCTTAGATCCTTCATCTAACTGCCTCTTCATGTTGTCTCTTTCGGCTTCTAATTCTTCAGCTTTTCTTTTAGCTTCCTTTTGCTCTTCCATGGCTCTTCTGGCTATATCATCACTTCTGTATGACGCCAATAGCTTGTTTATATTGACGTTCATATTATTATCTTCATCAGAAGATGCCATAGTAATATTGGAAACAAAGTCATTGGTCAATTTCAAGTTTCTTATCAAATCATCACTATGTTCTTCAACTAAAGTATTAGCGTTGAGAAAAATATTCTGAACTAACGAAAGTAAATAGTCTCCAGTTTTGGTGTCTTTTGAATTATCCCAAAGTGCCTTCAATAAAGAAGCAGGATCTTGGAAATTAATCTGCTTTGATTTAAATTCATTGGTTTTCTTAAATTCCAACTCATCATTTTTTCTTTGGTTTTCAAGGTCATTCAATATATTATCAATTTCAGGCACTTCAAGTAACTCACATCTATCGAGTAATTCATTGAGGCCTGCAACTTGTAGTATTCTACGCATCTGTAAACGGTCATTCAAAGTTCCAGCATGCTCAATTATTAATCTTAGCAAAAGTGAAGTTGATTCAGCATATTTAACGACAAAAGCATTATCCATTGGCCCACTTAATTTGAACTCGGGAAATGCACCGACTTTGGAACCCATCTTACCATGACCTAAAAACACTCTCAGTGCACACCATATCCATGCCTCATACCTAGTAACTTCCTCTGTATTCGAAAGGATCACCTGTGAACGTTTATCTAGGCGCACATTCGTTGTAGATTTCGCATAGCACTCTTTAATGTACATTAAGTGACAATTTTCATTAACGTGTTTCTTCAGTGTAGAATATAACGACGATGACATGGAATTGGTAAAGGAAAAATGGGTGATAATATCGGTTGCAAGCTTTTTAACCCACGCTTTTGGAGAAAACAACCCACTAAAAATGACGGGAATAAACAGAGGCATCATCGATTTAATCTTTTCAGTGCTTATGGTTGACAAAGCTATCACTTTGATGCACCTAAACAGCCTTGATTCTTTTTCAATGATACTTTCATAAGATTCAGAGACATTGGTGAACAATTTTGATTTCACGGTTGCTGCAGGAAGTAACAGAGGTTTTGTCTTGTATAGGTTATTCAAAACATTACAAAGACATACTGCACCATCTTGGTTGAGAAATTCTCTCATCCAATTTAGATCCTCTGATGTTAAATAAACCTCCAATTCTTTCAGTTGCTCCACACTAATACTATTGTTGAGTAGTAAAGTGATAAAACTTATCGGTTCTGTTTGCGCTTGCATCTGCAATTGAAATTGTGTTTTCGTTTTTGTTGGAGACCTAGGATCCGGAAGTTCTCTCAATCTCTGTCTCTTGTATTCGGTGAGCTTTTGTTGACGAATGAGCATCCATTTCCTCTCAATTGAGTAATTTAACATTTCAGCTTTGGCTTTCTCCGGCAAACTCTCAAAATCTCTTGTTTGCATGACTTCTGTGAACATGTGCTCAATTTCATTCGCATCATCTGGTGGATCCAACACAAACTCATCTGAGATAGTATGTCTATGAGCTTTCCTGAATCCAACACCTGAAATTTTCTTTGCGTGAGACTGAGATAAGTTGTGGAATGTGGTGGATGGAGTGTTGTAGCTAGCATTGGTACTCACTTTAGACAAGGAATCCATACTGGCAGTTTCACTGGATTGTCTGGACCTCGAAAAAAAGCCATTTGACGAACTTTTAGTTGGTGATTCGTTTGGATGTTTTTCACTGTGCCTGTCATTACTGGCCGAAATTCTCGACGCATACCGGGAAAGGTTATCTATAGAAGGCTGCTTTGATGGCTTTCTCATGCTTCCCATCAAAGAATTCATGATCCCTCCACTGCTGGAGTTGTCCGACTTTTTGGACGATTTCATTTGGACACAGACTTACTATACTCAAGGGATAAAAACAACAACGATTAAAAAAGCATCCAGGGCTTCAGCTTATAGACACAAAATGTGCTAGGAGTTGCCAGCAACAATTGGGTATGATGTGAGTCTGTCTGCTGGAATCTCCCCTGTGCTGATAATTTTTCTCCAACTTTTTCCGTTGACCGGTTTTCTCCTCATCTCAATTCAGCTGGTTCATAATGTGCCTATGTTGCCTTCCGAAACAACTCACCTCCGTCTCATACGATCTGTAGAAACTAGCTAAGTGCACCGACAATCTTTTTATGTCGCGACGCGACAAAAATCCCTGTCGCGGATTGCTTGTATGGAACTTGCAACCTATTTTCAGCCAGCCCTTGGCTGAATAGAGTTCCACCATATCATCACTTTTCACTTTACGTCAAAGAGGTATCTTCCATTTTTGGCCTCAAGAGCTACATAGCATTTATTCAATTATGTCAAGCAGCTATACTGACTTGCCGCAGCTGGATGATATGTCCACTAATGAGGCTCCCTACAATGATATTATAGAAGACGAGTCCAGCATGATTGATCGATTACACATGGAGGAAGGTTCTGAAACTCTTTCATACCCAATGCAGTTAATGCCGCCGCCTGAGTCCCGTGGATCCGATTTGAAAAGCGCTTTTTTTAATATGACAAACTCAATTGTGGGGGCCGGTATAGTCGGTATTCCTAAAGCTTTTCTAAATTCAGGTTTGATTGCTGGCGCATTGTTGATGATCATTCTAACGTTTTTGAACGATTGGACACTTCGGTTAATTATAGTCAATACGAAGCTATCAGGCACCAAGTCTTATACGGGATTTGTTACTCATTCTTATGGTACTGTAGGGAAAATCATAGTTTTATTATCCCAGGGATTGTTTGCCTTGGGCGGTAGCATAGGTTTCACAATTATTATTGGAGATTCGATACCGCATGTTCTCAGAACTTTGTTTGCAAGTTCCATTGAAGACTCATCATTTCTTGACTTTCTGCTCTCCCGAAATGTGATAATTGGTGTTTGTGTTTGCTGTATTTGCTTCCCGCTTTGTCTAATTGCGGATATATCCAAACTTGCAAAAGCAAGTGGTTTGGCACTGGTGAGCATGGTTGTGATAATAACGATAGTCATAATCAGAGGCCCAAGTGTGGACGTATCTTTCAAAGGATCAATATCCGGATGGGACTATCTGATTAACGGTGGCCTATTCCAGGGTGTAAGTGTTATATCTTTTGCTTTGGTTTGCCATCACAACACTACATTCATCTACGACTCTATTAAAATACCCACTCTAGACAGATTCAACAGGGTCACTCATATATCTTGCGCTATATCCGGTTTTGTGTGTGGCTTGATGGGAATATGCGGATTTTTGACCTTTGGAGATAAAACAAAAGGGAACATATTGAACAACTTCCCAAGTGACGACTGGATCATCAACATTGCCCGACTTTGTTTTGGTTTGAACATGATAACAACTCTACCTTTAGAAGTTTACGTTATCAGAGAAGTACTAAAAGATCTGTTCATTATATACAACCGCCTGAGAACCCCAAGTTTTGATCTAGAGAGGTTCAATCGTTTACAAAACTTAATAGTAACCGCCATAATCATAATAATACCTCTTTCGGTATCAATGGTGACTTGCAATTTAGGAGCTGTTTTAGAGCTTGTTGGAGCTACTTCAGGATCAACCTTGGCCTATATTCTACCACCGTTATGCCACAATAAAATGACAAAAGAAAATAAAACGTTTAGACAACAAGCGCCGCACTATGCTTGTATGATTTTCGGCGTTGCTGTTATGGTTCTCTCCTCTTCTCAAACAATCATAGAAAGCTTGAAAGAAAGCCCCAGTGCTGGTCATTGTGTGGAATAATCTTGCATATGTACAATTATATATCTTCAGGCATGTTTTACGATAATGTGCTAGAGTTGACTGTTAATTAGACTTATTACTCCTCTGCGGCTGTATCAGGAGTATTCATAAGTTCGTGTATTGCTCTAAGGTCAGCAAAAATGTCACCATCTTGTGTAGTAGATGTGGAACTTTTTTCATTCATATCACACTCTTTCTCCGCCTCTGTTTCTACCTGAAAGTTGTTGGATTCTATATTTGGGTCCGCCTCATCGGAACTTTGTTCTTCACTCCCTCCTGCGAAATCTTCTTCATCCGTAGTTGGCTTTCTGTTGGTCAAGTTCTCATCGTCTGATTGTAGAGGGTCTTCAACATCATAGCTTAGCACGTGTAGCCCAATCTTGGGATCATCTATTATTGGAGTGTCACTTTCTATTTCGCTTTCTGAGGTACCGATTTCCTCATCAGAGCTGCCTGAGACAATATTTGCTGAAATGTGTTTTGAGGTTTCTTCATTATCATTAGCTTCTTCTTCACTTTCTTCATTGCTTTCATCGTCATCGATGCCGTCATTGTCACTACTGTCACTGCTGTCATCACTGCCGTCGTCATCTTCATCGTCATCATTGTCACCTCTACTTCCCGATGGTTGGAGCATTTTCATAAGAGAATCCCTATCAGGTTTCGAGTGAGCAGTTTGAGGGCCTAAAATTTCACTATCACCGACTAACTGATCATCCAAGTCACTTACATCTTGTAAATCCAGCGTTCCGTCCATCAGGGAATCGTATTGTTCTTTTGTAATTCTTCCATGCCTTTTTTGTAAAAGCTGCTGTAATTTCTGCTCTCTGGCAAAGAACTCGTCATCATCAGATAGCTCATCATCACTATTGTTAATGAATTCTTTGGACAGATGTGTTCTACGAAGAATTTCACGATCTGACAAAACTTCATCGTCATCATCCATAACCATCTTCCTTCTCTTATAGATTCTCTTCTTGTTTCTAACAACTCTTTCCTTTGTTTGGCTATCACTAGATGATCTCCTTTTTCTTCTTCTTCTAGTCTTTTTTGTACCAGAATGTCCCATTTCCACCAACTCGCCATCAGCATTTCTTCTCATGGCTTTCCCTTTAACTCTATCGCCGAGATGATTTAATTGAGCTTCCATTAATCCCAAAGCGTCTTGTTCATCACTACCAGACCCTGCCAAATCATCCTCATCGTCATTGATTCCCTCATTTCCATAACCATGATGGCTATCCTCATATTCATCATTATCATCTTCATCACCCTCGTCTATTACTTTCTTTCCATTCATCCTCATTCTTTCCTTTCTTGCAATATTAGGATCTATGAACTTGTTCTCAAGTTCAAAACTCTCTAATGGTGTATTCAATGAAATTTCGATTTTTTGCTTAAATTCTAACAATTCTGAGCTTTCCCTCTTGAGAAGTATACCATTGACGATGTTACCGTGTCGGCAGAGTAGTCTAAAATATGGGTTAGTTCTACACTCTTTAAGGCATGCTCCTTCTAATCTGTAAGAGTTTAGTTTACCTATAACTTTAACCTCATTCGGCATGCTCTTGTTCAATTCGTTATACCACTGAGACAAAAAGTTCACAAAACTTTCGATAACAGCAGTTTTGTCTTCGAAATACAGATGTGATACCAAGAGAGCAATTTTCTCGTTGCTAGATATGGAGTCATTAACAAATTGAATGTCTTCAGTACCAGTCTTCGACATGGACTTTTGTTCTCGTACAGTAAAATCTGCAAATGCAAAGGGATCACCTGTAAGATAGTATTTCTTAATTTCAGTGTCATTCATTTCACTAAAAGACATAGGCTCAAGCAGAATTGTTGGAGTATTTGAAAACATTTTTGCTAGTTTGTGCATGAAAAAGTTCATCAAGTCACCAAATTCCACCTTCAAAGTAGTAGATATTGAAAAATCATTCAATTGATATAGCACTAGCATAAAATCAAGCCGAACAAGTTTGAGAATGTTAGATTCTGAACTTTCTAATAGTTTGCTAAAATAGCTCAAGCATATCTTCAGCTTTGATTCATCTATTTCTTTGTATTGATTGAAAAGCCAAATATGGGTGTCAACAGTCTGATCATTATATAACAGTTCCTTAAACTTATCGCATTGACCTTTGTCTAACATCTTATACCTTTTCAGATTCTTAGAATCTAATCTCACGGTTTCATCTCCTTCAAATACTTCATCATTATCATAACTATCAGGATTTTTACCCACTAACATGATTGGAATTTTTAAACACTGAATGTATTTGATTACCTTGAGAACTGTATGGGTGAATTCAATCATTTCCATAGCAAGATGGTGAGATTTTCGGTGTGAATTTTTAGGTAAGTTCAACAACTCGGTTATTTCTGTATTAACTGAAAAAATCAATCTTAAAGTCCCTTCACCTCTTGCAACCATTGCATTCAACAGATTCTTATCATCTTTCAATAGTCTGGAAGTTTCAAAATGTTCGTAAGAATGTATGCTAATTGCCGCCTGCATAATCTCTTTTAAAACGGAGATTCCAATTGTTAAAACATCATAAATTTTATCTCGAGATAGAATAAGAATGAAATTCATCAACGAGTCAATAGCTTTTTTACTGAACCAATAGAACAAATATTTATATCTTTCCACCACTTTCACGCCTTTTGAATTGGACGCTTGATAACTTTTTTCATACTTCAAAATCCACTTCACAACAAAATAATAATGGTAATGAAATGTATAGTCTTGAACAGATGCACCCTTCAGTAACTTACTAAAAATTTCTTTGGATATCACACCAAATCCATTCTGAATGAAATCTTCCACAAACTTGTTGAGCAAGCTCCTGGTTTTGTAGTTTAATTTAATGAATTTCTCTGGTCCCAAGTGTCCTTTAGATTTTCTATTGACCGCCTTCCCGGATCCGGTTTTGGAAGCATTTGAATCTAGCATTTCCAGAACATTGTTATTTAACAAATGACTTTGACCGGAAAGCACACGGTTACTTTTGCTATCTTGAATGTTGATTAAGGAACCAAAGTTGGCATGTCGAGTAGAATTTCTTGAATACAACTCTTTTTTCCTCCCATTCTCAACGTTGATAAGTTGCTGTAATCGATTGTTGATAGCAGATACAGTAGTCTTGTCGTCATGTTCATTTGCGTCGCTTAAATTTAGCTGCTTGCTCAACGAATCCTGCACAGCAGGAACAGCAGCCTCATCAGTGATACTGGTTGGGTCTATATTCCAGAACAGGTGGAAGTAAAAGTCAGCACATGCTGTTCCTAAGATTTCCGTATCAAATTCTTTGGACAAATTAGATGCTATTGTTTGGACCACTGACAGAACTTGGTATTTTTTGTAGATCGCAAGCACAACATCAATTGAAATATCTTCTTCCGTTATTCCAGCTGGTAATGTTTCAAAAACGTTGATGATATTATTTCGTCCCTTTTTGGCAGACCTTGCATCGGACGGTTGGATTCTCAAAACATTTGCAAATAAAGTAAGACAAAGATTAAGGATAATGTTGTCTCTTCGAGTCACATTCTTCAAATCTAGCTGTAAAATAGGTATAATCAATGCAATTAAGTACTTGAAAACTTTTCCCTTTTTATAATGTAGCAAATGGTATTTGTATTCTATCTGAGCTCGTTTCAATTTTGCATGCAATTCTATCCTATTTTCTTTGGAATCGTCTTCCAATCGTAAAGGCGTCAGTAGCCTGACCATCAACTCTATTCCTACTAGAAGAATTTTCAAAGTTTCCGGATTCTCGTTAGCGGTGTCAACTGATCCGTACTGCACCAAAATCGGGATCAAATCATTGACGAATAATCCACTATCGTGGCAGGCAGATGACACACTCCAGACGTTCCTTTCCTCATCTATACGTTTCAAAAGCTCTTTGATATCTTTCAAGCATCCTAGAGCTTCAATACCCAAAATGTATTCGTTTGGCGGATTTGGATCAAATCCTCCTAAGGCCGAACAAAGCATTGCTACTTTACGTTTGATAGCTTGTTCGTCTTTATTATCACCTGCAGACAATACTGCTAGAGGGTTTCTGGTCATATTCATCACAGACTGGAGTCGTTCTTCTCTCTTCACTGTGGCACTATATTCTGCTTCTTCGACATCATCGTTCTCATCGATATCTGATAGCAGGTCTTCTTCAATTTCTCCGTCATCATGCTCATTGTCGAGAGCAGTTCCAAGACTCTTTTCGACGAGTTCTTCAAAGCCCTCCTCTTCTTGTCCGTAAAATTCTCCCTCTTCATTCATTTTCAAACAAATTCAATTCTTCTGTGGTTGACGTCACACTGTTGATATATTTTTCCTGGTATAAAAACTTAGGTTTCCCTTCTTCATATCCTCAACATCAGCATCTGTTCTTCCCTCTTCTCTGCCTCACCCAGACGCGACACGAAACTTTCCTAATTCATGTTCCCATTATTCCCGCCGTGCATTGCTATTATAACAGGCCGTTTATTCTGTGCGCTATAGAGTGTTAGCTAAGATTACAATTGGCCTACATATGACAGTGGATCTGAAAAGTACGTCTATCCGCTCCACACTCCCAAGAAGTCTGATAACCTCAATGTTCCTCAACATCGGGATTCTCGACCACCACCAGATCAATCGGATCATTCCCGGAAACTACAACCAAGCTTTCTTCAGCAATAGCTTGAGTGTCTTGAGCGGTGCCGCTGCGATCCGTCTCTTGAGAAGGGTCGCAATCTAGGTCAAAAGCATCAACGGCATAATCATTGTTCACTTTCATCATAGCTTCCTCTTTTATGCCTTTAATAACTCCAATATCCGGTGTTCTTTTCAAATTCTGCATCTCTTCTTTCCACTCTTCAGTATCAGCCCGATTGCTTTCTTCTTTCGCACGATGAGTTGCATTCTCAACCTTGTTCGCAATCTCATGCTCATGCATGTTCTCATTCTCGACATCACGCTCATACTCTTCACCATCCTCGTTAATTGATTCCACTCCTAAATCGATAAACCCATCCAGTTCGGAGCCTGCAGAACTCAATGAAGCAACAATTTGGGGCCTCGACTCATGGATACTTAAAAACTTTTTGGTACAATCAAATGCATTGATTTTCTGTTTGAAATCGTCATATTCGCTTTTGCTTTTTATCAAAAATCCAATCAACATTGAGGGATCAATCTTGCCAATATATAACTTCCTGAGCTTTTTAGAATGTATAGTTTCAAGGATCTTTTTTCTAGCTTTGTCGTTTAGATGGCCAGAATCATCCAACAAAATAGCATTCTGTGGCACATGTGGATCAAGATAAAATAAGTAGTCAGATTGATAACCGAAAAAGTAATGTGAGGAAGAAGGTCGGCCTCCAGAAATTCCAACACTATAAGGAAGCTGTAGCAAGTACTTCAAAAATTCCCAATAAAGAGGATTAATGTTTTGAACACCTAGCCTTACGCCACATAAGAGCAAAATTGGAGTAAATGACTCAGTATCACTCTCCGCTGAAAGTTTTAATATTTCATCTTCGAAAATATCGCCTGAATCGGTTGATATGTACACCTTCAGATTTGAAACAGAAGGTTTTTCTTCACATAATTTTTGAATACTTTTTGCTGCATTGGAAGGACCAAACCATTCTCCTGGCCTTTTACCACAATACTTTGCTGCATACAACACGTAGTTCTGAATCGAATAAGCCGCTTCGGAAACATCAGCAAACTGTTCTACTATTTCCCAGTGCTGTTCAAGATCCTCTGGAGATGAACTGCTAAATTGCCAATCTCGTCCCAGTTTCAATGCAATTAGCGCATTCGCTAATAACGACTGGCTAGTCCTTATCATACATCCCCAGCCCGAATCAGTCGTAAAGCCCTTTCCCAAATTGTTCATATCCAAAGTTCCTCTTAATATAGAACCTATGGATAAAGGAGATGGACCGTTTTTATCTCGCTCGATGATCGGGAATCCGGAACGATAGGTGAACCATAAACGTGTATATAAGTCATCAAGAAATTCCTGTGGACAGTCCAAGGGTAAGATGTTAGATCTTACTGTTTCGTAACCGCTCGCGTCGAATGTAGTATTTGATATTCTACTAAGAAAAGCCCTGATGTTATTCAAGGGCGTATCGGACTCTTTGCCATTTGCCCTAGAGCTGTTATCGGTGCCCTGCTTCAGTTCTTCAACAATGACTGCATTTTCAGTACCGGGTTGTACCTCACTCTCTTGTTTCACTTCTGACAAGTCATTAGAATCCTTGTTTCCTTCTTTCTTCGGTAGAATGCTGTATGTTTTCCCCAGAATCACCAGGTCTTCCGATGAGCATCTCTCGGACATACTTGGCATTTCCCATATATAGTCTAGCACATCGTAGAGACTGTGGCCACTGCGACTTTCCAATTCTTGAGATGTCTCCATTTCTTCGTTGAGTGGGGCTACCTAATGAAACAGCTGATCAACACAGTTTCATCCCTGTGAGCTGCCTCTGCCCTGTGTCCGGGAAATCTACCATGTAATATTGTGATAGGGACAAAGCAAAAAAAGTGTTTATCAGCGATAAACCGATAAAAAAGAGCGACGCGTCGATGTATCGGAGAGATTTCGAAGAAAGCTACAATCTCATTACATGATTCCTGTCTTTGAAGTGATGGGGTTAAGAAGATTTAGCGCTGGAACCGGGTTTAGAAAGAGGTAATCAACGATTCTAGCACTTAATAGCCAACATGGGAAACGGAAAGGGCAGAAAGCATAGTGGAAGAGGTAGTGGCAGAAGCAGAGGCGCAGTCAGAGGAAGAGGAAGGGGTAAAGTTGGTGGCAGAGGCGGATCCAGGAGAGGCGGAGGTAGAAACGGATCATCTTTGCCAAAGTTTGTTGATGAGTTTGATCCACAGCCATATATTGGCAACGAAGGTAACGCTTTTGGTGCTGCTGAGCTATCTCGAGTGAAGTTGAACAAAAGATTAAAAGTTTCAAAGCTCAAGCAGATAAACGATATGGTGGACTTAAACAGAGGAAATTTCACTAACATAGAAGAATTGTCAGTAAATTCAATGATGTATCATCAGACAAATACTAGGAGGAAGCGCTATAATGATAAAAGCATGTACAGTGAGGTTGGATATACCAACAGTCACAGAGAAGATGTTCTTCGGAAAAGTTATCGAAAACTTACTGTTGAATTTGTAAGGGCAAAAGAAGTATATGATCCATCAAAATCTTTGTTAGAAAAACTTTCCAAGGCTGACCATAATCCAACCATAGTGGATATTGAAGAGAAAATAGTGAGGGAAAATAGCGAGTTGCAAAATGAAGAAGAGAATCTGGAAACAAATGGACATAGACCTCATATGAATGATGAAATTTTATCTGCAGAAGAACTATCGGAACCAGATGAAGAATCAGATAATAATTCAGACACTCTATCAGATAACTTTGACCACTCAGACGAACCAGATGAGCTTTCAGAAGTGAGCCCTGAAGCACAAGCTGATGTATTGTCTTCTGGGGTATCCAAAGCAAACAGCGGTAAAGCGCAGCATGTGTACACAACCAGCAACCCGAATCTAAAAGTGGAGAAATTGGATAAGCATCGCAAAAGGTCATCAGTTATATTCTTTGATGATAATGACGAAGCGGAGTATAATGTGTCATACGACGAAAAAGATGACAGTGATGAGGAATCAACTGAGAATGAAATTAGCGAGAAGAGTTTTGACCAAAGCATTTACAATAGTGAACATGATGATTTCATTGAAGATAATCTTGACATCCATGAGGATGAATGTGATGCACTTAACTCTAGCGTTGGTGAAATTCAAATTGGACGTTATCTAGGCTCTATGAAAACGTCTAACCAAGGTGAAAATTACATTGAACTTCCTAGATTCAAACGGAACAAGCAAAAATCAGAGAAGGTTTTATACATGTTTTCTGATGATGATGATGATTTTGATATTGACGATGTAGTTAAACATGTTAACCATAAGTTATCTGGGACAAACAAAAAGGAGAATCTTAAAGAGGAAGTAAATACTACGGATCCTGAATTTGGATTTCTAGAAGAAGATTATGTGTCATTCGATGTTACGAGCATAATAATAGACAATTTACGTGCGGGCGCCAATCAATCCAGCCGACAATATTATGTGCAAGCTCCTTTCCTTTTTGGGTTTGAAGATTTTCAATGGCTCAATAGAGATGATTTGCTCAACCTCTTGGTGGAAAATGGATTTCCAGAGCATAGATTCGATGCCTTCATAAAAAAAGCAACTTCACATTTGTTACATCCTGAGATACGACAAAGAGAAGAAATGTTTGATGAAGATGAAATTTACATATCTGATAGCTCGGAAGAAGAAGACTGCTCTGATTTAAAGCCAAGTAGAACTCCCCAAACTGATTTAAACTCAACTTCAGATGAGGGCGAATTGGACGAAGAGTTAATGGAAGGAATAGAAGATCTCTTGACGATGCATAAGTGTAGTAAGATGTCACATTTTGACCCGTTGGATGTCGGTACTAAATCAATAAAAGTTAAAGGGCGAAAAAAGACCTCTGGACTTGAGCTCAACACAGAAATTAGCCCTGAATTTGAGAAATTCTTGAATGATAAGTATGTTTTAAGAAAGCAGAACAAAAAGGAGAAGAAAGAGGAACGTGAATTTGCTAGAAAGAATAATGCATACATGCTAACCAAGTATCCTTATGTGCTAGAAATGACGGAAATCATTGATGAGTTCAAGGATTTTAGAGAAGATCATTTGAGGGAGTCATTACGTTTTCCCCCACTGGACTTTCATGTTAATATGGTACTAAAAATGATTGCCGAAGCTTTTGGGTATTCTTCTCGAAAGATTGGTAAGGGTAAAAAGGAATATCTTGAAGTTCGAAAGCCAAGAAAGTCAAAAACGAAGGAGCCAGACTTGGAGAGAATTAGGAAATTATCCTTAAAACGTAATTTATGTTTCCGCATGGATGTTAAATTATCTACTGAAGAGAAGAGAGAATTGAAGAGAGTCAAGGGAGGCAATGTGGAAGTCGAGAAATTGAGAAACAAGGGAAGAGGGAATTTCAGCTATAAAGAGGGAGAAGTTGTTGGTGCAAATGCCAAGGAGATCGACTCATCGAGTATCGGTAGGAAGCTACTTGAAAAGATGGGTTGGCAAGCGGGTGACGCTTTGGGACCACACAATAACAAGGGTATTGTTGAACCAATTAAGGTTGTTGTTAAAACTTCTAAAAGAGGTCTTTAATAAAATTTTATGTCGATCAGTCGTTGCTAAAAAATCCATTTATAAATAATATTACTTACTACTCTCAGGACATTATGTAACAAGTCAAGTACCACCCAGATCCTCAATTGAATTAATGAATTGAATCCATCCACTATCTTCCAAAATATCCATGATGGTATTCTGTATAAGAGGTTGTGGGTTTGTTTTATTAGAAGCAGGTGATTCTATTCCGGGCTGTGGAGTCGTACTATTCAAATTATTAGGACTGCATCCAGGTGTTGTAGATGTTCCATTTACATTCATTAATAAAGAATCTCGGCTATTTGCCCCGAAATCAGCGTTGGACATATTGTTTTGATTTCTATGCACATCGAAAGAATTGAAATTATGAATCTGCTCTTTGTTATTATCGCCATCCTGGAAATTGTGAGATACAGAATTTTGCTGTGCTAGCATACTCAAAAAGGACTGTTTTTGTTTGTTTTCTAAGGTTGAAGTATATAATGGCATATCACTATCATCAGAACTAGAGCTTTCTTCAGCACTGCTATCTAAATCTGAAGTTTCAGGTTTCACATCCTTTGTTTCTACTTCTGTGGAATTCTTTCTAGCATGCTCATTAGTAGAACCCTCTTCGTTTAAATGAGTTTTCACTTTATAGTTTTCCTGTCCTTTATTAGTCGAAGAAATAGCCGTGCCAGTTACTTTAGGTCTATCTTTCCTTTTGAGGTTCATTAAAATCAGTAGTTTCTCGATAGTATATAATCCCCGAATTGCGCCCGTGACCATCGATCTGAAGGATTGAAAGATTGGTAATGTTTGTGTAACAAGTTTGAGAATTTCCTTGTAGTTCTTCATATGATGAACATCTAGCATGCAATCTACAATAAGAAAAACAGAAGCATATATCACATGTTCGCAGATCGAAGGGTATGACTTATATTCCAAAGGAATATCTTCAGATATGAAAGCCTTGATGATTTCACAGGAGCTCAAGTAGCATATTGAATAATAATTCGAAGACCATTCTTCGCAAGATAAGAATGTTGAAAGTTTCAAATTAACCTCCAAAATTTCATGGTGAATTAAAGAATTTATATGAAAGTTTAAGCATCTGATTGACTCTCTTGTAAAATTCTTATAACTTTGGGGGGAGTATGAATCAAGATCCCGGGAAGATTCGACCTTGAGATAGCGTAATTCTATATCAGCCAGTTTCAAGCTTTTCAAAGTTAATTTTACACTATCATGGTAAAACCTCCTTTTGATAATAGAAACATTCACCAGGAACAGCAAAAAGTATTGTGGCCAGTTAATCAACTCCTGATCTTCATCAATCCATCTATTAATTCTTGGGAGGGAGTTAGCGTAGTCGAGATCAGAGAGTAAATATCGGTCATGATCATCGTACCAATCGTAGGCAAGTGTATTCCACATACTGACATGTTTCAAAGGATCATCACTCTTCATTATATCAAGCTTGTAGGAAAGGAAAAATGTTACACATGTTAGGTTGTTGGATAAGGTGTTACCCCCTAGGAAACCACACAAAATTCTCAAAATTGAAAGGATTTGAATCGATTTGAAGTTAGGGTGTGTCATATATCTTCCTCTGTAGAGCGCCTCCAATGAAGCACTAAAAAATGCTTTAGAGTAATTATCCCAATCATATGAGCTAAAGTTCAACTGTTTGCTGACTTCTGCATCACACTGATATACCCCAAAACACATCAGTGCATACATCAGACTGACAAAAAGATAATTTAATGCACTCTTAGTATACATTGCGGAGATATGCTTTTCAGCAATGGAATCATCTGCCCAATATCCTTCGTATTCTCTTATAAAATCAGAGACATCTATTATCGGGAAGAGGGTAACAATTTTCAAACCTGATTTAACCAAAGTATCACAGGTTGGCTTTTTCAATTCTGTGATCAGATCTAACTCGTACAACCAACACTTGCTCTTGGAATCCTCGGCGTCATACTTGAGAAAGTTTTTGTCGTTCAATCTTAGCCACTCCTCTGTATTGTAATCCATTTCCGACGCAGAACTGTTGGTGCTATCTAGTATTAGTCCGTTTGCAAGACCCTTTTTCAAAAGGCCTATGGTCGTTGAATATGTATTCCAATCTGTGTCATTAAACTTTGATGAGTTATGCTCTTGGTGAAGAGGCTGAGTGTTATTCTTGGGTTTTAAAACAACGTCATTTAAACTCAATTTCCCATTAGAGGAAGAAACAGAGCTACTGGTTATCACTTGCACATCGGCCGATCCTCCAGCACTTTTGTTGTCAAATTTCAGAGGTTGTTCATTTTTCACTGATTTGAGCTTCACAATAGTGTCTTGAAGCTCTTTTATCTTCCTCTTCAAAACTTCATTTTCTTGTGAATATTTGAGCTCGGTGGTATCATCGTTACTTATTAATAGGCCATCGAAGATTATGGGATCTCTTGTACACAAATGCGCCTGATTTCGGGCAATGCAGCGATCACAAGGAATTTCAAAGTTGCACTTAACCTTTCTCTTCTTGCATCTAGAACAGGATCTAATGATTCGATTGGTTCTCTTAAGTTTGGATTTGTCGACCCCGCCGGATTTTGAGACGGTATTATCATCTATCACGGATGTTCTTTTGTTTTCGCCTCCCTCGATGCTCATTATACTGAATTCCAGTCACAATGCAAGATTTTTTTGGAGAATTCTGAAGTTACAGCAACCTGGGATTTGACGTCAACAAGTACTGGCAACGTGTGGCCATTTTTCCCTTAGTTTCTCATCCAAGCTGATAACTGTCCCAAGGCCGGTGTTGTTGAAATTTCCCCGATAGTGGTGACAGTTAGATTTCTCACTAATTTCCTAATCCGGTTGTCTTTTCCGCCAGCGCTTTCTTATCTCGTAAAAAGCTCGGTAAGTGACAGAAGGGGATACAAAGGCAAACAAAAAAGCTCACAAACGCATAAAGAGTGAAATATCCTGAACAGGTGCTACTGCAGGTCCTTGCTCCACCATTAAGGCTAATTGATGAGCCGCTTCTGACCTGGAATGATTCAATGAGTGCGGACGACTGTGAGTAATGGAGGTCATTGAAAGGCTGGACACTCTTGTGTAGAAATGGTAGCTTACACGTCAATCCCGCCTTCCGGTCAATCTTCACATACAATGTAGCCAAGCAAAATGATTTCGCATCTCCAACCTGCAGCATTGGCTTCGATTGATTCACATGTGAAAAAGTCTTCACGCAATAAGGACAATGACCGAAAACCAACTGTTCACTTGCCTACTTCCACAATTAATTGCATAAGTGGGGCAGTCAGGACTGCATTTACGATTACAAAAAGATTGCAGTACTATTTACACAGAGGACCATTCAGGCCACTCAATCCAATTCCTTGTTGTGTCTAGCCTTACATATTGAACAAAAACTCTGCCCCTACACTGCTTGCTATCTACTATTCTCCCTTTTTTAATTTTCTGTTTCATCTCTTGGCAATATTGTCCACATTCCCCACCTGCGTACTCTCCGACCTTACCCGAACACTTCACTGTAGTCACCACCCGCCAGTGACCTGCCTATTCCTGTATCGGCCGCAGCGTTCTTGTACAGAATGAACGTCGCAGCGCTTCAAAACTTATATGTACACATTCTGGCATAGCTCTGCCTCACACCGTTGCGGACACAGTCGTGACTCTCCGAGGGCACTCCGGGGCAGCAGAACAGTGCTCCCCATAGATGTCTTGCAGCCAACGAACAATGTGTTGTCCGGCTGGACCAGACTCCGCCGGATGCGGCTTTGTCAGCGACAGCGAGCAGGCCTGACTCGCAACGACCGGAGCCCGTTGACGTAAGCGGGTACTTTGCCCTCTCTTATATCAGCATGAATCTGACCGCCAAGGATCATGGACGGCAATTGTCGAGGAGGACGAGGCGGAGCAGAGGCGGCACAGAGAAAGCAAGGCTCTCTCTGACAAGAAGGTAGACGACAGGGAAGGGAACGACTACAGTGGCAATGTTTTTGCGGCCAGATAGCATCAAGTCGTGCTCAAACTGCAAGCACAAGAAAGTCAAGGTATGTGCCCGCCATGGAGGCGGTGATGAGAGTTGCCCAGCAACTGCCGTTTCTTTGTGAAACAAATTCTAACATCATTCTTCCGCCTTCATATTGTTCTTTCAGTGCTCTGGAGAACTACCGGTTTGTTTTCGGTGCAAAAAGTCGGCGGCGAGTTGCGATATTGTCAACAACGTATTTTACAACTTCCAGACAGTGCAATCACTCCTGAGTGTAATTCAGAAATTGGAGGACAAGGTTTCCGAAACAGAAAAGTCACAGTCAACATACCTGGGAGACGGCCAGTCAACCGGTGGAGACCAGCCCCTGCAAGCGCAACAACTAGATGAAAGTCAACAACAGCAACAACAAAAACAGCAGCGACAGCTACATTTACAGCTACAACAACAACAACAACAATCCAGAGAACAAATATCGCCACAGTCCCAGCAGAACTCGTCACAGCTATGCTCCCCTCCGGATGTTTCTACCCCCAACTCAACTAGTAGCAGCAAGGAGAAACCTAATAGAAAAGGCACTACCATTGATTCCATTTCAACCGAGGTGGGAAGCTTGACTACCTCGAACAATGACAATACCCAAGGGAAGCATATTGGTGCTGTAGCTGGCTCCAATTTTGCCAGATTATTTTTGAAGCAGATGCATTTGAACAGGCTGAACGAACTCAACTCCAGCGCCATGGACGACTTTGACTCCTTCGATTCCTCAGTCACAAAATCCTACGCTCCCCTACCACCGTACCGGATTTCAAAATATGCAATACTGAAGTATATTAACTGTGTACACATATATTATCCGTTACTACTACTCCAGAATTTGAAGCACACGCTACACGTCATGTACACTTCACCCAGGGAAGTATCGCTGCATGATAAATTCATTCTTTTCATTGTCATCTCAATAGGGCTAGATCGTGCAGAAAAAGATGTTGAAATGACGAACTATATTAACCAGTTCAGGCCCGTCGAGTATTTCAACACGGCCTATAGATACTTGGAAGAAATCCTATCTATTCGTTCGGAGAAGTCCCTACAGTCGCTACTACTTGTTATTATCTGGTTGTTGAATACAAATGTATTGAAAGATGACAATGGTGACTTGTGGCATTTGGGAAGGTTCTCGATGTCCCTTGCAATGGAGTTAGGCGTCCATAGGTTTAACCCAGATTGGGATTTTGGAGAAATGAAAAATGAATTGAGAAATAGATTGTTCTGGTGTACATATATCATAGAGAGAACAATTGCAGTGAGATTTGGTAGAGGATTATCATTAAGAAAACAAGCGATTGACACGCCGATCCCTCAGTTACTCAAGGATGATTACATATCGGATAGTTCTACTTTTAGAACCGAACTGTTAAACGTTTATGATCAAGTCCAGTTTAAGCCTTCACTGTTGTTGATCAACATATGTGAAATCTATGGTGATACACTAGAGACTGTTTATATATCAAGAGCAGCACATTCGGGGCCGGCTTTAACTTTGGAAGAAATATCTAACTATAAGGCACAATTACTAAACTCCTTAACACAGTGGATGGTCCAGGTTGACAAACAGATACCCAATACCCTAGAATGTTATCATGAATTAAAAATAAGGTATTGTCTTGCGTCCATCATCTTGAACCGGCCTTCTCCTTCATTCCCTGTCCCGGATACGGAGTCGATGTTGACATGCAAAACGGATTGCCAAGAATGTATCTCCTCTTACTGCTGGATGCTTGACCATGGATGGAAGATCAATCCTACCTGTTTACATGACTTGGTAAACGTAGGGTTGACTATGATTTATTGTTGCTGGAAAACCGAAACAGACTCGGATTCTTTGAAAGACTTCTCCCTTAAAATTTTGAATATCATGAATGAGGTTGTCAAGTACTATCCAAATTTCACCAAGTTCAAAAACCTATTCATCATTGTTTCTTCTATAATCATTGACGGATTCAACAACAATGTCAACAAAAGTGGCGGGTCCGGTAGTAACATTAACGGTGATGATTTGGATTCGATGGCAGAAGATCAGCACGCTGGAGCGCATAACCAGTTCATGTTCCAAAACCTTCCGCAACAACTCGAGCAACTCAAATCCAGTGTGCAATACCCGACACCTTTTCATTTCACGAACGAGCAGGCCAACCCTGAATTCAACGATTGGTTCACACAGGAATTGTTCCAAGACGTTCTCAGACAATATTATTTCCCAAGTAACGATACAATAATGGAAGACCTTGACCATTTATTCAACTTCCAAACCAATTTTGAGTAGTATTTTTTTATATCTGTATTATATCGCTTTTTCATAGTAGTTTGAACAATAGAAATATTGCACGAGTAAACAAAAGCATTTGTATTCAACAAGACTAGAATGCATATAAAAATGAAATTAAAGTAAGCAAAGAAAACCGGCAGAGTACATAAGTTCCAAAAGGTAGAAAATGAAGAGTATAAAATTCTAGAATGTGTAACGGAAGTGTTTGTTTTCGTGGTCGGTAAGATCCTGCTGGTCGACCTTCTCACCTATCTCAATCTCTGTCAGTAGATTGTCTGCCTCTGCGTCCTCTGCGTCCTTCTTCTCATCTCTCTTCTTGTTCTCCCAGAAGCACAGAACAGCGTATAACACAATCATGCCATACATGATACAGCACGCAGACATCATTGCCTTGATACCCATGGTGTAGACTGGAGCCTCCGATTCACGAAAGAACTGTGGACCAATCAAGTTACCCAATGCGTAGAACAACCCGACGGAAATCGAGTTGAACGATTTCTTTGTCTGTCCCGACGTGTTGGATGCAATCAACGACAAACACATCACATATGGAGCATTGTAGAAACCACAGATGTACACCGCCGCTAACGACTGGTTCAAATGCACCTTGTGGTCGATCTTCCAAATCATGATGATACCAGCCATCGTCACCCCCGTCGTCACGCAGATAAGTGCAAACCGAACGTTCTTCACAAAATATGCCACCGCGGCACACAAGACACAAGCACCCATGGCCACAGCCGCCTGGGGTGTGGCAAGAAGCATTGTTCTGTAACTCGAGAACCCAAACCCTTTAATGATGAAAGTGTTGAAGTTCGTGATACCCGCGTTGATGAAGTTCTGCACAATGATGAACACCATAAGCGACCAGTACTTAGGATCCAACAGAGACTCTTGGATCTGGTACCACTTCATGCTTTTAGTACCAAAGTGGATACCCGTTTGATTCGTAGCACTTCTTGCGACAGCACACTTTCGCTCTGTTTCTGTAAAGAACCATGCTCCTTCGATGCTTCCTGGAATGATGAAGAAAGTCACCAACCCGAAAACCATCGTCACTGATCCGTAGGTAAGAAACATGTACTTCCAGATTGATAGAGACCCCTTCCAGTTCTCCATACCGTATGCAAAGATACCGTTGAAGATACCGGCAAACGTGTTCGACCATAGGGCCATTCTCAATGGCTGTTCCTTCTTCATGTACCATGTCGACGAGATGATGATGCACGCTGGCTGGATTGCTGCTTCCATTAAACCAAGGAAGAATCTAACTGCCATCAACCCACCAAAGTTTCTGCATGCTGCCATGCACATCAAAATCCCACCCCATATGAACAGCAACACCGACATGAACTTAGTAAGGTGCTTTACCTTAGGCAACAACAAAAACACAGGAATCTCCGCAAACAAGTACGCCAAGTAGAAGATAGTTGCCAACCAACTATACTGCTGTCCTACCAAGTTGCAATCCTCCTTCAAGCCGTACAACGCAGCGTACGAGAGACAGTTCTTGTCTAACAACTGCAAGAATATCGTGATCACCAAGAACGGTAAAATGATGCAGTCAATCTTGAAGACGACCTTCTTGTTCAGCTTCAAGTTGGCTGCCAACGTCTCTGGCTCTTCTTCCAATATCAACGAGAT